>JAAGEH010000327.1:1209372-1418005 GCA_011751065.1 Lasiurus cinereus | reverse complement strand
CCTCAGCCTCAGCCTCAGCACGAGGGTCCCAGCCTCAGCCTCAGCACAAGGGTCTCAGCCTCAGCCCCAGACGAGGGCCCCAGCCTCAGCCTCAGCACGAGGGTCTCAGCCTCAGCCTCAGCCTCAGCACGAGGGCCTCAGCCTCAGCCTCAGCACGAGGGTCCCAGCCCCAGCCTCAGCCTCAGCATGAGGGCCTCAGCCTCAGCATGAGGGCCTCAGCCTCAGCACAAGGATCTCAGCCTCAGTGCGAGGGTCTCAGCCTCAGCATGAGGGTCTCAGCCTCAGCCCTAGCATGAGGGTCCCAGCCCCAGCCCCAGTGCGAGGGTCCCAGCCCCAGCCTCAGCGCGAGGGTCCCAGCCTCAGCCTCACCGCGAGGGCCTCAGCCCCAGCCCCAGCGCGAGGGTCTCAGCCTCAGCCTCAGCGCGAGGGTCTCAGCGCCTGCAGCCTGGCCTCAGCGCCCCAGCACCCCAGCGCCCCAGCCCCGTCCCTCTCCCCCGCGGGCATCGCCAGCAGCAGGGACTCAGTCCAGCACTGGGAGGAGGACGGCGGGGCGCCAAGTGGAGCTCCGTTAGTCCGCGTTCCATGCCTGCGTTTCCCCATTGTGGGGGTCAGCCCAGAGCCCTGTGCTGTGGGGCACGTCCCCCCAGGCCCCGGGGCCTCGACCTCACCGGCAAGCCCGCCTCCGGGCCGGGGACGCAGGCGGCTCCTTCCCCGGATCCCGGTCCCCCTAAGTCATTATTTCTTTAAATAGGTTTTCAGTATCTTGCTCTCTCTCTTCTTCTGGCACCCCCACAATTCTGATGTTGGCACGCTCGAAACTGTCCCAGAGGCTCCCCACATTATGTTCACACCTTTGGATTCTCCTCTCTTCTTGCCTTTCCAGTCGAATGTTGTCTCCCTCTTTATATTTCAAATTTTTTACTTGATTCTTGCCTTTCTCCAGTCCGCTACCAGGACTCTGTACAATATTCCTTATTTCAGTCAGTGTATGTCTAATTTCTATTTGGTCCTCTATCATCTCCAGTTGGACCTTTTTCATCCCTAGTTGGCTCCCCTGCATCTCTAGTATGTCCTTTTTCATCTCCTCTTGGGTCTTGCTAAATTTATCCATCTTTTCTAGCATATTCTTGAAAAACCCCATAAGCGTGGTTTTGAACTCTATACCCAGTCTTTTTTTTTTCCCTCCATTTCTTTTGTTTGTAATCCCTTCCCCTGTCTCGGCATCCTCACCATGCAGGGGAAACTTCTGTGTTGGATTCAGCCCTATGATAGCAGACGCAAAGCCGCAGAAGCCTCTGTTGAGCTTGGGAGGGGTGGAGTCTCAGGGCTTAAGGGACCGCCTTGCCTTCCAGTCGGCCCCGCCCTCCACGGCCCCCGAGTCTCACGTGACTGGGTAATGGCTGGAGCGGTCCCTGTGCGCGCGTGCACCCGCAGTGCCTCTAACCGCTGCCTTTCCATCTCCCTTGCGCGCCAGGACCACACGAGTCTAGGTCCCCAGGGTTTCGCCCGAAACAGGGGCTCAGTGGACTCAGAAGTGGCACAGTTGGGAGGGTCTGTCTCACGCCCACTCGCGAAAGCCAGCGGCACAATCAGCAATCTGTCCTCCGCGCAGCACCGTGCGCGTGCGAGACCGGACCTGATCTTCTGCGACTCCCCTAAATTTCCGTACACCTCTCCCTTTTCACAGTCCAAACTCCCCCCGTATGAGTTTCGCTGGATCTGGGGTTTAGTGTCGTAAAATAAGGAGTTCAATGCCGTTGGGAGTCTCCATCTTCCTCCTGCCAGAGAAAGCCAGCCAGGTCTTCTGGCGCCCGCTCTCTCAGCGTGCACGCGTCTCCGTACCTCAGCTTTTTTGCAGCTCCTCTGGGTTTCTGTGAGCCCCTCTCTTTCCTTCTAGTTGTAGAATTTCCACTCAGCCAGCTTTCCTGTGGTTCTGGATGATGTCCGTTCTGTCTTTTAGTTGTAGTTTTGAAATTGTTGTGCGAGGCAGCAGTGTAGGTGTTTACCTATGCCGCCATCTTGGATTCTCCTCTCTCCACAACTTTTGCCAATTATAATTTTACTAGAGGCTCAGTGCACAAATTTGTGGAAATAGAAAGGAAATTAATCAGAAGAAATATTTTAATATCACTATTCGTCCTTTCTCTACACTAGAAGTGTCAACCAAGTCACAATCAACAATGACAGATGGAAACACACATGTGTGACTGGCGCCAGCAAGAGCTTCATATGTGTAGCGCATGAGCAAGTCAACTTAGCCTTTTATAGATAAAAAATAAATTTGTTTAATTAGACCTGCTTTCTGATTTAGCTAAACTTTTTCCAGCTCAATGAAACACCCCAACTTGTCTTTCAGGTAATGTCAGCAACACAGCAGTAAATATCAACATGAAGCAGATTATTGTTGTAGATCATGCAGGGAGAACAACAGGTGAAATATTTAACTGCAGCAGTGTTTGACTATATTGTGTGCAGTGAAAAAACCTGAAGTTTTTTTCAAGGTCCACTATTTCTTACTTCTTTTCAGTCAGGTCAAGTTTTGAGCTTTCTAAATATCTGTTTTCCAGCTAATGAAAGAAAATAGGATTCTACCAAGTCCCCTATCTACCTACACCAGGACTTCTGTGAGGATCAAATGAGATGAGGCACATGAAAGCTTCACAGACATTTGGTTACAGTGTGAAATGTTTCCACCTGGCTAAAAGCAAGTGATGTTCCTGGGCTGAAGAAACTGCAAGGAGGTTAGTTGATAGAGAGAGGAAGCCAGGCGTTGCTATGTGATGTCATTACCTGGACAGACACTTAGCATATTAGCCTTTTATATAGAGAGATTTTTACACTGTCAGGAAGGCTAGTATTGGCATTTAATCTTGACACAGGCCTGAAGTATTCTGGGCTTTATTCCATTCAATAAGATAAATAAACATTTTTAAAACATTGAGTACATTTTCATGATTATGGTTGCATGGAGATTGTTCTTTCAGACAAGTGATCTGGTCCCTTTGAATTATCTCTGGGTCCCACTGCCAGGGTCCCCTGACAGTGGGGTGACTCTCCAGCATGAAAAAGTTATTCTTCCCAATTTCCGCCAGAAGCCATGTCATTATAGACTCCTGTTTGCATCAGCCAGCTGCTGATGGGAAACTGGGATAGTGCTGGGTGAGGGTGGGAGGCAGGTGAGGGGAAGTGTTCTGAGAGCCCCAGACAGACAGACACCATGGCTATCTGTCTCCAGCCTCAGCTCTGCAACCTGCCTGGCCACTCAGACCCACTCCACCGGAATGGAGGCACCCCAGCACCCTGCAGGGTGGTTATGGCCACCTTCTCTTGTAGGATTTGTGGAAACATCTTCTGTGCTGACACCCCCTTGGGATCCATCAGGTGTGGGTTCATGCCTTTGTTGTCAACACTGTCCCTTCAGCAGAAGAAGAAGCCCACCAGGACTGGCAACTTGTAAAAAGCATCGCCATCTCCCACAAACACCCAGCGCGCACTGTGTGCACCTGAGAGATGAAGCGGGCCTGTGGGAGCAGAGCTGGGCAGAGCTCATGGGCAGCTCCAGAGACGTTGTGTACAGGCGAGCAGGAGGCAACTCTGGCAGCTCAGCCTTTCCAGCAATCTGAATGTCCTCTGCTTCACACGACCAGCGAGGGGCATTCTCCACCCTGGAGCAACCCTTGTGCACAGGGAGGCAGCGGTGGGCACGTGCCCCCTGCTGAGGGCAACCGGGAATCCTGTCTGTCCTCAAAAGAAGCCTTCGAACTCCAGCAACACCTGCTCTCCCTTACCTGGTATCACATCCTCCTCCTATCTCCTGATTCCTGGGACCACCCAGAATGAACTCTTTCCCAAGCCACCCAGGCTCTGCGCAGGGTGAACCATGCCCTCCAGGTTCCTGGGCCACTGACACTGCTGGGCGGGTGGGGAAGAACATGCAGGGGTCTCGGAAGTCAGTCTGGGTAACAGGTCCAAGTGCAGGTGGTGAGGTCATGAGGACATCTATCTTGGGGGCAGGGCTGGGGAGGGGCGGTGAGCAGTGATGCTGGGCTCCATTGCAGGTGGGAGCCCTGTCCCTGGGCTCAGGAGAGACCTTCTGTGATCCCTGAGGTGGGACCCTGTTCAGATGATGGATAAAACCAAATCATTCAAGCCTGGCCCCTATGGAGCCAGAGCCTGGTCGGCCAGCGTGGGGAGCCATTCCCTGCGAACCACATGGGAGGGCAGGGCTGTACCCTCCACACTAGCATCACATGAAACCCAAGTCATTTTCAAGTTGAAGTTTGCATTTAACTTTTTCTCAATTGTAAATGAGTTTGGGTCCCGTCACAGGTAACCCAGCAAGTCATCACCACAGGCCTCTCGTGTGAAACAGTGGCAAGAACCACAATCGATGGACATACATCAAGAGTGAGAGGTTTATGCGGGGCGAGACAATGGCTCAGCAAAGCAAATGTTTGTCTTCTTTAAGAATAGCATTCTCATGTATAAAGTATGAGGAATAAAATCAATGCCGTGGCATCGAGCGGCCGCGGGAGGGGCGGGGGCTCTGACAGGTGACTAGTTAAGAAGGGCCCACAGTCCTCTGCTTGGTAAACATGTGCCCGGGATTTTGGTTCCTCACGGATGGCGGGTGGAGGTTCCCCAGAGGTGCCAAACGAAGAGGAGATGCAATTGCAATTACATGAGAAGCTGCCCCCCAACCTTCCAATTAGCCCGCTATCTTACCTACTCAACATTCAAGAAATGTTTGTCGTCTCCACGATGATTGTCCTTCCTGTAAGAACACTGGAACTTCAACAGGTGAAATGTAACCCTGGGGCCCATGCCTATTTGGGGGTTCACTGAAGAGAAAGATGGGAAGGGTCCCCCCTACTGAGGTGGGACTGGGGTGTCTCCAATCAACCTGACAACGACACTATGAATGATGTCACTGGCATGGCAATGACATGCAGCATGTGGCAATGATGGACTTTGGAGACCTGGACAGGTATGTGGCGGACCTCTCTCCGCACAGGCAATAGGGGTACGCCAGGCAGAATGGCGTAGCTAACAATCCACTGTTTGTAGGGCTTGCCGAAGGTTGCTCGGGGGGTGCCAACCAGAAAGACAGATGCAGCAAAATTGGAGTCACTGCAAGAACTCCACCGTGTATGATTGTCATTGCACTCTGGTGCACCCTTGCTGCCGTCCGGCTGCTTCACCTCCTCCCTGGAAGATGCAGACCCCCGTGTCCACACCAGGGGTGCCTCGCCTCCTCCTGTGGCCACACAGGCCTATCTGCTGCACTTCTTGGCGAGACCAGCCCAGCAGGGACCCCAGCGCCTGGGGTGACTGGAGGAGACCTCTGACTGAGAAGCAGCCCCCGCGCTGCTTTTGGGGCTGAAGCTGAAGAAGCTTCCTCTCAGGCCCCCACCCAGCAGGACAACCTGGGGTGGCACATGGAGGACATCCTCTCCCTGCCCCAAGGGTGACTGAGGAACATTCTCTGATGGAGCTGGGCCTTGGCAAGCCCACACAGGGCTGGCTGCCAAGTGCTGTCCCAGCAGAAGGGCCGTTTTGCAGGAAAGAGGAAAAATGATTGCAAATATGAGCTGACGTCAGCTTTGTCTTTGGAGACTAAAGTTGGTGGCAGGATGAGGTCATTGAAACAGACTCTCTCCTCCTCCTAGAGTCTTCCCATTCCCTGGACTCCGCCCTCTCCCAGGGCTCCAGTGACCCGGAGCACCCGGAGCAGGAAGCGACAACAGCTCAGAAGGCAGGGCTTCTGCTGTCCCTGCCAGAGCTGACCATGCCAACCCACAGCCAGTGCCACCTTCAAAACGTCGGTGCTTCCTGAACCTGTGAGGGGACGCCGAGCCTGTTCACACCCTCCAGCACTGCCTTAATCCTGCCCCACGTCCCTTAGCTGGTGACATCCCACAGCCAGCCTGGTCCTGGGTCCAGTTTACCCAAATCAGACCATGGATGGGTCATCCCTGGGGAGAGAGGCAGGAGGCCCCTGTCAGGGAGGGAGGGGCAGGGGCGAGTGGTCTGCTGTGTGTCCCACGAGCAGCCAGCATAGAGCTGGGTCAATGTCCACCAAGCATCGTGGAAAGAACTCAGAGAGGTTAAGTGCCGCACTCAAGACCACACCGCTGGGTGAGGAGAAGTGGGACTTGAACTTGGCTCTCTCTGGCTGTCATGCTGTGGGCATGGGTGCAGCCCCCCAAAGAAAATAGGGACAGTTCCTAGTGTGGAAGCCCTGAATTTAACCTCGGTCTTTCTGCCTAAGGCCTGGTCAATCCATGTCACCCCTACCAAGCCTCCTTGGGGGTAGGCAGAGGGGAGCAAAGAGGAGGGGACCAATGGAACCAAGGCTGGGACAGGAGTGAGGGCACAGGAAGAGAGAGAAGCCAGTGGCTTAGAGGCGGCAAAGTGGCCTCACCCAGAAAACATCTTATGTCCAGGAGGAGCAGCAATGTCCCCTGGGGAGACATCCCAGCAGGTGGAAGTCAGGGGTGCTGGGTGCCTGCCACCCTGAACTTTGATGTAAAAAGTGTACAGCCTTTCCACGGCTCTAGGTCTTGCCCCAGGTGCCCCTCCACCGGGATGAGGACCCCAGAAATGGATCATGTTGGGGAGACTTATTAAATAACTTCCTTCAGAGGTTCTTGAACCTCCAAATGGAGAACCTGGAGCCCATCTTACTGGCTAGAGTGGGGCATGGGGGGCTGGTAGGCCCCAGAGTGGGGCACAGGGGGCAGGCCCCAGAGGGGGGCATGGGACACCCAGAGAAGCCGTGGTTGATCACTGATGGGAATGAAAGGCCCTGGACTTTCAGGGAGGTGGCAGTGGGCAGCGGCATCCAAGGACAGAACGGTGGCAGGCACTCAAGAACCTCTCATACCTCTCACCCGGGGCACCAGGGCCTGCTCCTCTCCTGCTGAGTGAGCTGGGGGATCAGAAGCAGAGAGCCGGAGGGTGTGAGTATAAGGTGAGGATGAGCAATGGGGCACACCTAGGGGCCCCCAGCCACCACCAGCAGCAAGGGCCAGCAAGGTCTTCTAGGGGCACCCTCTAGCCCACGTCCTTGAGTCACCCATTGTGTGGCCAATGCCCACACCAGGAGTGTAGAGTCCATTCCAAAGTTCGATTCTCCCCAGTATTCCTGAGCTAAGGGGTGGAATTAGGGCCGGGAATGGGCAGGTGGACAGAAGCTAGCTGCCAGGCCAGCAGGCCACTCATCTGGGCACCGGATCTGCCTCTCACTCCCCCCACAGCGTGTGATCTCCTGGCTTTCATTCCTGGGAGTGAGTGCTGATGCTCACGAGGCTGAGCTACACCTTCGCTGCATGCCTTTTGGATGCCCAGCAGGTGGGACATTCCTCAGTGTCTCCTCAAATCAGAGGCTTATTTCATCTGATGTACGTTTGCTCAGCACTGACCAAGGCCGGGGGTCTAGAGACGAAGGCCTGACACAAGTGGGCCTTGTCCTGCCCTTGAGCACAGGCCCCCGCTCCCCGGTGCCCACCCCCTCCCACACACACACACATACACACTATCATTGCCCAGCAGTCCCTGCAGTCCCCAGGCAGTGATCAAGAGACGCACACAGGCACGCCTGCACCTTCCTGGGGGCAGAGGTCACCAGAAGTGGGTCTGGGGCATCTGCTTGTCCCAGCTGCCAGGAAAAGGCTCCGAATGTGCCTCCTGCACCCCCTACCACAGCTTCTCCCTCCGGCTCCGCCCTGTTCAGTGCTAACCATCCTTCAGGTGAAACTCCCTGCCAGCCGCCCATCCTAGATCCCTAGCCCCAGGGACGCGGCTCCTGACCCATGGAGGGGGGCGGGGGCTAATTGTGACCCTGGGCAACATGATGCTGACCAGATGGTGATTGGAACGCACAGGTTCACTTTCATGGTGAAGTCCTCAGGGAGTAAACATGAATGTTTTCTCAAAAGCAAAGGGCAGGGACAGTGAGCCTGCCTGTGTGCCTGCCAAGCTACCATCCCCACCTGCGGGTCTGGGGAACCTGTGCCCGGTGACTCCCCATCTCCTCAGCGGTGGTCAGTCCCCAGCCCCAGAGCTGCCAGGGACACAGAGGCGAAGAAAAAGCAACAGCTTTAGAGACAAAGAAGGGAAAACCGATACAGTTTAACTTCTTGTCCGAACACACAAAAGGTCATTTTGATGACCAAGTGGCCTTTACTCCTGACAGCGCAGCCAGGGTCCCACAAGCAGTTGTGCACCTTGAGTGAGGATGCAAGTGCCCACCCAAGCCCAGGCCTCTCGTGGGGCCCTCCCCCCCCTCCTTGGGACCTCACAGGGAGGGGAGGGCCTGGGCCAGAGGCCAGGAATGGCTCCCGAAGGAAGCCAGGCCAAGCGGGCACACACCCAAAGTAATGTCCCCCGAGGCCAGCCTGCCAGGTGTGACGTAGGAAAGCACAGACGGGAGTGGCCGAGAAGGGCAGAAAGTTTCACCATCAAAGGAGCCCAGAGACCAGGAATTATTCTTGGGCCAGCAAGCAACAGTGTGACAGCCCATCTGCAGGCCCAGCCCCTTCCATCATGTAATGGGGCACCCACAGGGCGACTGTAATCCACACGAGGTGCATGCACACTACTCACGCTTCCCGAAAAGCCACTCGGAATCAGGAGTGCACATGTTTCAGGTATTCTCAAAAATGACCAATATTTGTTCTTCAAGGGGGGATGCCATTTTCAGAAAAACCAGAAATGTCAGAAACCACATCCAGTGGGTGACCCATCTCACCAGGTCAGACTGCAGCGAGATGAGCGGCACGGAGGGCATCCACTGAGTGCCTGGTCACATGAGCTGGCTTCCTTACTGGGATTGCATTCGTATGTGTGCACTGTGTGTGCATGTGTGTGTGCGTGTGTATATGTGTGTGCATGTGTGTACCTACACACTGGTGTGTGTGTGTGCATGCACATGTGTGTCACACTTGTTTTGAGGCCCTTGTAAACACAACCACAGTCCATGCCTACAAGTGTTCTCACTCCTTCAGAAAAGCCACCCTGAACTTTGGTGAGTCTCCCAGTGGATACCTTGTGTTGATCTGGATTATCTTGGTGCTGTTGAGATGAGAACCTTCCTGATTTGGGCAAAAATGCACACACGTGTAACATATACTTAAAGAGTCTGTGACAGAGACTGGGAAATGGGTTTGTGACCGAGACTGGGAAATGGGTCACAAATTCTGTAAACATCTAGGTATAATGACCCACAAGGGACAGAGGCACAAGAACTTTCCAGTGGGGAAGGGGGGGTGCTGCCTCCCGGGGAAAAGGCTCCCAAAGACCCCAAGCCGCCTGCGCTCAGACTCCCCAGCCTGGAGCACAGTCCATTGTGTGAGCCTTAAAGGGTCCTGGGATGAGTCTTTCTCACTGGAAAGAGCTGCCACGCCTTTATCTGAGCAGGAGAGTGGCCCTCGGGGAAACGGCCCTCTACCAGTGGAAGCCAGCCTTCTGTGCAGTTAGTAAATGAGCAAAGTAAGATTTACTCATTGGTGGCGTCCCAGTGCAACCATGAAGACAATCTGGCGGTGGCAATGGAGTCTCGAGAACAGGCCTGAGGCCACATCTCAGCCTGACATGCTTCGTCTCCCTGACACAGGGACCAGTGGGTCCCCAGCCTGTGACTCTGAGACTGCCAGAGTGCAAGGACAGAGCATGTGCATGACTTGGTGCAGTAGCCTACATACCTGCATACTACTTCCCACAGTGAACAGGGCCGGCGGCTGTGGAGGATGTTGTCCCACATGTATCTTCACTGTGCCTGTATGGCCCCCAGCTGTGAGGGAAATCAATGTTGGGTCGGACCTGCAACCTTCGCCACAGGGCACAGGGGATGCTCTGCTTCTTGAGGACACTGAGATTCAAGCCCAGTCCTTGCCTCTCAGTCCGTGGCCTCCCACAGAAGAGGTGCCAGTCGGAAGCCTTTTTCTATAAAGATGCAGCCGTTGTCTCGGACCACCGCGATGGTGTCTCTGTCAGTGGGGTCGCCAGGACTGAAATGGTTTCGTCCATGAAAATGTGACTTGTTATATTTCTAGGTCTGCAATCACAACTAAGCCCTTGTGCCCACCAAAAATATGAAACCTAGTTTTTCTTCTGATGTTTATTAATCCTCATCTGAGGATATGTTTCCCATTGATTTATATAGTGAAAGGGAGGAGGAAAGAGAGAAAGGGTAAAAGAGAGAAAGGGGAGGGAGGAAGAGAGGGAGGGAGGAAGAGGGAGAGAGAGAGAGAAACATTGATGTAAGAGAGACATACTGATTGATTGCCTCCCGCTTGCGCCCAACCAGGGCCTAGGATGGAACCTGCAACCCAGGTACATGCTCTTGATTGGGAATCGAGCCCACAACCCTTCAGTGCTCTAGGCACATCATCATTCTCAAAATGCGTCGTACTTCCATCTCCAGGGTCTGGTGCTTGTGCCGCCTAATGGCACCTGATAAGTTGCCTGATGTTTAGGAAATTTCATGAGATGTAAGCTTAACCCGAGGGAGCTAACTCATTTTTTTTTCTACTTCTATTTGGCAACGTTAGCCCTTTATCCAGAAAGCACCCAGAATTTCTCACATGTGAACTCCAGGGTTGCTCCGTACAGGTCACACACACATTTTCCACAAGTGTTGTTTGAGACTTCTCGAACGACAGTTTGCTGCCTACCTCCCAACCTATGAGGCTTTGACACTGACTTTGAATGAAATCCTCTCCTAGTGGGCGACAAGGATGAGCAGGGCAGCCCCGATGGATTCGTGTGCATGCAAGCATCCATCAGAAACAGCCAGCCGGGCATAGTGGCCGGGTGACAGCAAAGGCAGCCTCCGTGTTTCCAGTTTGCTCCTCTGGTCAAACCTCCATGTGCGTTATCTCACTACACCCCATGCATCACTAGGCCACACAGACGCCTGGACAGTACAGGCACATTTTTCTGCTCTACCATGAAGAAAATAGTCCAAAGAAGTGACCGTCCAGAGTCCTCTCTCCCAGCTCGGGGGAGAGACAGCCGGCCAGAAGACTCAGGGCTCCATGACAAAGGTGAGTGGGGGCCCAGGTGGGCAGGAGACATTGGAACAACTACAGGCACCTGGTTTTCCACCTCTTCCCTCTCTTCACTGCTGTCTAGCCCCCCATGGGGACAATCTCCAGGGACCTTCACCACTGGGGCTGACAGCTGGAACATCTGGAGCCGGAAATCTCCAAGAGTGGACAGCAGATAAGGGTCCCAGAGCTACTTTCTCTGAGGAGCTGAGCGGGAACTTGGGATGTTCCCTGGGGAACCAGGGTCCTTTGGCGCTCTTCTTCTGATTCCTACATGTGATCTGAATCCACAAAGCTGCCATAAAGACAGACTCTCTAGACAGATGGTCGGCGTATCTGAAAGGCCTTGTGGGGGTTTCCCATGAGGACCTGGTGCATGTGGAAGACCATTTCAATTCCTATAGGAATGAGGTGGTGTAGAACGGAGTTGACATGACCTGTGAGCCACAATAGGTCATACACAACTGTTCCGATGTCCAACTCTCTGGTATCAGTGGTCAGGTGCGGGACCTTAAGAGCGGCAGGAGAGGGACCTAGGGATCTTCTAACCCGATGGAAGGGGTGAACAGCCCTTCCTGGGGTGCACGGCTATGAGATTTGGGATAAGGGGTGGGACCTCCGTGAGGTCACTCAGAAGCTCAGGGTTATGAGACAGGTGACACACCAGTGTGGGTGGTGATAGCCCTCCATGCCTGGCACCACAGAACAATACCTCCTCCACTCTGTACGTCTTCAAGGACTGAGACGCTGGCCCGCCAGCGGGCACTGGGAGGAGTGGATCTGGGCACTGGGCCAGGGATGCCTGTCCTCTGGCTCGGCCTCTCTTGGGAGCGCCCGAGGCTCAGCTCGCTCCTCTGGGACAGGGAAAGGCTGTGACTTCTCCTTGACATTGCCAGGAAGGTTCATTGGAATGAAGGAGCAGCTCTGAGGAGCAACAAGCCCCCCACAGGCTGGGAGGCTCCGCTTCGCAGGCTGGTTCGCTCACACTCCCCTTCGAGTCCCCTGCTCCCCACAGTATCGCCTAACTCAATTCCACAGGCAGGTCCCAGGCCTGAGAATTCTCGATTATGCACTCCTATGTCCTCTGCCATTCACCCTGACATCGGAGCGAGAGATCTGGGCTCCAGAACCATGGACAGCTGCCCTGGCATGAGTGCCAGGGAGGACTCAGTGCCTCACTCACCCTGGCCATCCCACCCTGGGGCAGAAGAAGAGCGAGGACCTAGGCTCTGGGCCAGCTGGAGGGTCGCCGGCTGAGACGGTGCCTAGACCCCTCCATGCATGACATTTCTGTCCATTACACTGAGCTGAGCATCCAGGAAGGGTGCCAGGTGCCACCACTGACCATGACGGAGGGCTCTAGTCAGAGTTCATTTGCTGAGGCCCCACCCAGGACACTGTGGACAGTGGAGGGCCTGGGTCTGTGGACCTGCACAGACACAGCAGCTTTGGGAGCAAGGGCTGAATCAGAATGGAGGCATGAGGTTGACAGGAAGGCACCGATCAAGGGGCCCGTCAGCTCCAGGAGAGGCGGGCCCATGGCAGCCACAGGTGAGCACCTGCTGAGTGCCAAGAATGAAAAAGGGTCCTTGAGGTGTGGTTAGGATACTCTGGAGGGTAAGACAGGCCCAAAGCTCAAGGCCTTCTGGGGCACTGCCGTTATTACGTCTCCAATCACAGTTCTTTCCCACACTGAACACTCTGAGGCCAGGCTGGTACCAGAGGACACACTAGATGGTCTCTGCACAGGCGTTGACCAGATGTTTGTAAAATAAATGAACTGGTGCAGAGGACCAGCAACCAGGCTGCCCTGGTGTCCCCAGCAGCCAGGACATAATGAATGGGGTTGTGTCCCTGACCAGGGGCTGGGTCAGATAGGATGCGGACCTAAGGTTGCAGGTGTGTGTGCTAGGTCTGGCTTTGCCGATTTCAACCCATTTGAGTGAGGCAAGCCTCAGTTTACCCATCTGTAAAGACAGAACTGGGCAGATGTCCCAATTTCCCTGTAAAATTCTCAATTTCTATGGTGTGCACAGAGATGCTGTTGTTTGTTTGCTCGTTTGATGAGTCAGAAACATGGAGGGCTCCTGTGATGTCCTGACTGCGGCCTGCCTGGAGGCGAGGCCGAGTCCCAGACAGCATTCCCTGCGTGCCCTGGCCCCCTCTGGGCGCTGGGTGTGTGCTTTGACTTTTGGTCTTTGCTCCCTGAACAATGATTTATCTGGCTTTCAGATTAGAAGGCTGAAAGGCCTAAGTGTGTGTGTGGCTTCTGGGGTTGTTTCAATTTATAAATATTTTAATAGGACTTTTATTCCTTCAAACAAATATCTTAGAGACCTTTGTGCCATGAGCATTTTCCTTGTGTTTTTTAACAAAGCCCATCTCAAGGGAGAGAAGAAAAGGGTTCAAGAAAATTGTCACCATTTTAAAAGTCCCTAAAGAGTATGTGAGCGTCACACCTGACTTACACCTGTCACTAATGTTCTGATGACAATCGTCCATCATTCTTAAGAGCTCTGCCCACCAACATCCACAAGATAGTCAGGGACACGTGCCTCCATTTCATGAAGCATCGTAAGGGCTGTGTCATTGAGAATGTGGGACATACTAGGTACTTCAGTCTCCAGCTGGAGAAGCTGTAAGGCCGTGTGAGACAACAGAAGAGCCGGAACCTAACAGTGGAGCCCCCAGAACCCCAGTGGGGACAGCAGCCCAGCTCCACAGCCACGGAGACCACGGGAAGTAGGCAGGACCACTCAGGGGCTGTGGTCCTTCCGTTGCCCCTGCAGGCCTGGACCACAGGGATAAGGGTCCAAGTGTGAATGCTCTGCGGCTAGATTCTCACACTTCATCTCTGACCCAAGTCCAGCTCTCTCCCTCCCTCCTCCCTCCCTGAAAACCTTCCTAGTAAAGTGGCTGTAATACCCCAGGAGGGGTCCACGTGGCCCCGACACTCAGGTGTCTACCTTCTAGAGACACATTTCTGTGCAGCAGGGCTCAGAACAGAACTTGGATCATGCGTCGCTTACCAAGCAAATGGCACCACCAGGAGAAAGGCGGCCTGGCCTTGAATACCACATTAGCACAGTCTCCGGCCCTGCGAGCTGCTCTGATGATCTTATGATGCTGGAAGCCAAAAGATGACAGCAGGGTTGAACGACTGCCCAAAAGCAATTACTGATTAGAATTGATTATTTCTACAAAGAAAGGTGACCGATGGATTAGTTGTCACATTACAGGGGATTTGGGCAAAACATCCATGCTTATTAAAGGGACAAGCTACCTGACATTAAATGGGGACAGCAGCCATAAGCACCAAGGGTGCTCCTGGCTCATTGTGAGCTGAACAAACGGGACGAGCTGCTGGGTTCCAGGGCTCCCTTCCCATCAGGAGACACTGCACCACGCCTGTCGGGACCCAGAGACGTGAGCCAGTGACATTTGAAAGCAAACTGAGCCTCTGCCACGGCTGTCGTTTTAACAGTGGATTATAAAAATGTAGATCTCGTTTAAACACACAGTAAAGTAATGGGAAATGATATGTGACTAAACAGCCGAAATTTGTGGCACTGCCTTATTCGATTTGCTTAATTACACATTTTACTGCCTCCTTTATAGAGTCATTGCCCAAGGTGCCTGTCTCCTTTATACCCACTCCTTCATTAATAGCTGAATCAAAATGCCATGTGAGTATATTGGCATGCAGCTTTAAAATCGCTTCCAAGCCCATTGCCTTGTGCACCTGGGGAGGGTGGCTCTGTCCGCCTTTTGATGGCGGCATTTTAAGAACCAGCGATGCACTCTGGCCACCGCACTGCCTCGCACCCCAGCCCTCCTTCACCTAAAACGCACAAGGAGACCGGAGTGTACTCAGAAGTACAAGTACATTGGGGCAGGCGAGAAGGAGCACATGGACATGACGCCCATGGCGGCACCCAATGGGGACGCACAGGGAAACGCCCGCACTTGCGGCGCCTGCCGGCCTGGCCCAGGCACCCCACAGTTTCCATGGCAGGAGAGCGGAGGGATGATCCCGTAGGGTAGCTTTGTGTGGGCACTGCTCAGAGGGCAGATCCCGGCTGCTGGGCTGTGCACTCTGGGTAACGCATCCTCACTCCGAAAGCCAAGAGGAGGTGTATGGAGTTGGCTCTCACTCATACCTTTGGGTATTTCTGGACATTCCTCTGCCCCTCACCTCTCCGTACTCCCCACCCTCCAACCCCCACCGGCCCATTGTGGAAGCACGCACCCTGGGGCTCTCCCAAGGAAGACACCAGTTCGATGTATCTCTTCTCTGTGGACAGATCAGGCCCTAGGGCTCACCTCCAGGCGGCCGCCAAAGGGACCTTCTCAAGGAGAAAGTTTGCACTTGGAGGGCGGCCCAGGCCGAGACCCGCCAGCAGCTCAGGCTACTGCTGAAGAGCCTAGTGCACGCACACTGGATGGGGAGTCAGAGGTTCAGCGGAGGCAAGGACCACAGAAAAGTCAGAGGCTGGGACCATCCCCCACCCTCCTGTGAGAGCTCGGGCTCCTCCTCTGTCACATGAAGAGAAACCGAAGCCACGGGCCTGCCCTACCTTAGAGCTTTGCTGTGCCAATGACACATATCACCTCAGAGTCACAGAAATGTTATGTGTGAGGAGCCAAGTTGTGACGCTAAAGGAAATTGGTTAAGCGGTCACTTTTCAGAGTAAGGGACACACATGTACTGGGTGGGATCTGTCCCATGAAGTCCCATGGCTGTGCTTGTCCCCACTGGCTGCTGGCAAAGGCAGTAATAGAGCCTCCACAGGAAGTAAAATTATTTAAGGGAACTCAATTTGATTGAATGCCCTTTTTGTCCTTTTTAAAAGAAATGGTCCATGGTAGCCCCACTCTGTTTAAAACTGGTCAGTGTGGCTCAGTTGGTTGAGCGTCGTCCCATGCACAGAGAAGTCACCAGTTCAATTCCCGGTGAGGGCACATGCCTGGGCTACAGGCTGCATCTAGTCAAATGTGTACAGGAGGCAGCTGATCTATGTTTTTCTTTCTCTTTCCCTCTCCCTTCCTCTCTCTCAAACAAAAAATCAATAAAAAATATATTTTTTAAAAAAGCAGTTGAATAATTTCACACCTAACTGCTTTGGTCTTAACTATCTTTAAACCTGCAAAGTGGCAAGTCCCAAAGCAAGATTCTAGCAGCCACGTGGGTCAGTCTAAATGTGTAACTGCTTTGCACAGAGCAGAGCAAAGTGTCACCACCCCCTTTCAAGGCAGCCAAAAAGTTCTTTAGGAGGTGGTTATGACTGCACCTCCACAGGACTGTCCCTCTACACAGGGCTGTCCCTCTAACAAGTGCCGAGAGGCCGCTGGAAGCCATCCTGACATGGAGCTTTGTCACCCACATGGACACACCTAAGGGACAGGCGAAGCATACTCACACAGTGGGGGGAGAGGGCCTGAGCCCCAGTTACTCATTGGGAAAAGCCTGTCACAGGAGTCTCCTGCCTGCTCTGGGGCTCAGACACAGCTCTCAGCATGGAAGGGCCATGTTGCTCCAACTCCCCTGGTGAATAGAACAGGTCAGGAGTGGTCCTGGCCCTGGCCCTGGCCCTGCAGCCCATGGCCCTGTGGGTCTCTGAGTGCACATATAGATGGCACCCTCCCTGGCCAACATGCTAGGCACAAGAACGCCTCCAAGTAGTCTGTGACCTTGCATGATGCAGCCCTGAAGGGACTTGGGAATCTGGATTCAGATGGGAAGGACTGCGGCATCTGTCACCCTGTCACGGAGGGAGAGGGCAGAGGTGGGTGCCAGGCTTCCTATGCAGGAGGAGACCCAGGCACTGGCATGCCTAAAGCTGTGGCCATGCACAGAGCTGATTCGCTTTGCTCCTGCATGACAGCGTCGCATCTCCTTTTTTATTAAGAAAATATTTGGACAGAAGTTGTCCAAATGACATAAGTGCCCTGCTGGCTGCCAAGGGGGTCATAATCGTCCCCTTCGAGTGTCAGAAAGAGCCAGACCAGGGCAAGCCTCCCCAGTGAGAGGAAGCAGGTGACAAGGGCCTGAGTCCTTCCAGCTGGACCAGTTTCGGGGCCAGGAGACCTGAGTCCCACCTCCAGAGTCCCCACTGCTCCAACCCCTTGTCAGGCCCTCTGAGCGTTTGGCCAGCCCTACTTCCTTGCTCCGGCTCTGTCCCCACACTCTAGGACCTGACCCTCCTGTCACACACACTCATGCATACTCATATATATACACATACATGCACATACAGTCACATGTGCACTCACGCAAACATGCACAGTCACATACATACACACTTATATTCATACCCTTGCACTCATACACACATACATATACATAATTACACATACAAACACAGTCACACATGAATGCATATGCACATACATACACTCACACACACACACCTCACTTTGTCCCTCATGCCTGATCTTCAGAAAGAATCAGCAACTCACAGTCACTCCTGTGCCCCACCCTGCTTCCCTGTGGGAAGCTGTGTGGGCTCCTCACTAGGTCTTCCTGGGCAAAAGGCATTCCAGGCAGACAGGGTGTCCTGAGGGCAGGGACATCCCCAGTCCCTTGTGCCGTGGGTGCACAGGATTATGGGGAGGGCAACTAGGCGCTGCTGGGGTCCCCAGATGGCCCGACACAAGGAGGGTGACCAAGCTGCTTCCCTGGGTACCTGTGGTCACTGGGCCCAGGCAGCTGTGAGACGGGAAGGGCACACAGGAGCTGGGATCAGAAGAGCTAGGTCTGTCCCTCACTTCCTGGGTGTGCACCACTCCCACAGCGCCATTCCTGACCCACTCACATAAGGCCACAGTTCATACCCTGAGGTTGAGCTTACACTGGGCTGATCCGAGCTCGGGCCGGTCTGGAGTGAGGAAGCCTGCACACTCAACCAGAGGCACACCTGGGCCCTACCCGTCTGCTCACCTGTGCATGGGACCAAACATGTGCTCTTCCTGCTTGTCGGCATCTCTCGCCAGGTCGCCATGTCAGCGCCTGTTCTGAAGTAAAAAGGGAGGTAAAGGGTGGGCATGATCCCTGGCTCCCAAGCGACAAGGAGAAAAGTCAGCTAGAAGGGGGCTGGTCCTGGGGACAAGCACACCCCCCCTGGGCCACAGCACTTGGAGTGGGTGCATGGGATACACCACAGGTATGCTGGGCAGAACCAGCGAAAGTGAGCGCTGCACCCACAGGTCCTCGGGAGGGAGGGCCTCAGCTGTCACCTATCTGAGAGTCACTGAGCCAGGAGGTGCCAGGTCCTCTTCCCCTTCCTTTCCCCCCCCGCCCCCTCACGTGGCACAGTGTATGGTGGGCACCCACCTCCTGTCCCTGGCAGTGCCCCTCTGCATTCTGTTCTACTGAAAAGTGCTGCCACCAGGCTCGGCCCCCACGGAAACCTTCGCTGGCAGAGGTATGTGTGTCTGGCGGATGCAGTGGCCCCGAGGGAAGCTGAACAATCGTACCCCCAGGCCACATCCCTACACAACTCCAGGGAGACCCTGGCTGCAGTCACAGGGGGGCACGGGTACTCAATATGCCAAAAGTAGACAGAATCAGGAAGAAATGACAAGCCTTGATGGATGGAAAGAAGCTGAGTGGAAGGGCTCTCAGGCAGAGACACCCAAGGACAGGACATGGGGAAAGGGATGCAGCCCCAGGGACAGGAGTGGAGCACTGGGGAGTGTGGCCCCTGGCTGAGGCAAGAGGCCCAGCTCCGCTGCAGAGCCCAGCAGCACCCACCCTGGAAGGGGGCAGAGGGGCCACAGAAGTGGATGAGGGGTGGGCAAGAGGCCCAAGTGGGCTAACCCCACTTCCAGGAACCTGCCCGCCCGGCGGCTCCAATTTCTGGCCGCTGCCCGACCAGAGGCAGAGTCAGGAGGCCATCTAGCGGTGGGGGCTAGGCAGTGGGGCAAAGAGGCGCCTCCTGGGGGTGGGGGCAGAAGTCAGCAGCCACCTCCACAGGGTGCAGGGGAGGGACGGAAGATGGGTGAAGGGACGCAGATTGGCCCGGGAAATAGAGCAGAGCCCAGGCAAATGAGAAACGGATCCTGGGGGGGACCTGGGATCAGGCAGAGGTGTAATTCAGAGCCTCTGACCTGTGTGGGGAGTGTCTGAAGTGTCTGAAGGGGGAAGACAAAGGGAGGGAGCCATCTGGTGTCTGGGGTCAGGGAAGTGGGTAGGAAGGAAAGGTCAGGGGCTCCCCTTTTCAGGTGACCTAGCTGGCATCCCTGTTGCTAAGACAATAAATACAAACTGCAATGGAGTTTGTCCAGATCTCTCCCACCCCACCTATCCCCAACAAGGAAGATCCTCGAAAATAAGGGTCAGTTGCGGATCTGAGGGGGCATCGTTACTTCATTAGTGGGAACAGCCAGTGCCCAGACCAGGAGCAGTGATGGGCCAGCATCCCAGGTCCGCTGTGGCTCCCTATGCAGGCAAGCGCCCATGAGGCGAATCTGAGGCCTCTATTGGCAGAGGACCACTTGCCTTGGGGTGCAGACCTACTGGTGGTGACATGAGATCCCTGATTTGGGGCTGCAGAGTCGCACCCCAGTGCTGCACCCCTTTGCCTGTGCCTGGGTTTGTAAGGGAGGGTGTGAGAGGAAAAAAAAGAGGAGGATTCAGAAGGAACTGGGAGGGGGCCAGACCTGGAGTGGCGGTGGGGGAGGGGGAGGGAAAGGCTGAAGTCCCCAAACCCCGCCCAGCCCTGCTCTGCCCCACCTAGTGGTGTTGCATCCACATGAGCTGCTGCGATGTGACACCCCAAGCGTCCAGGACCGGGTATCCTTCCTATGTCTTTCCCACTGGGGATACGCAGCCAGGACGCTGGGTCACACCCTCCACCTGGCAGGCCCTGGCAAAGGGGGCTGCTTGCCACCTGGCTGGGGTTTGGGGTCAACCTAGGAAAGGCCTTGATGGTGCTCAGTTCTTATCAAATCCCCTCTCACCTCCCACCAGAAGGTCACTTGAGAGGGGGCTCGCATGGACCCATTGTGTTGAGGACCCAGCCTTCAGACCTGCCTTTCCCGCTGCTCCACACAGTTGTGCTGGGCCCAGAGAGGCTCCAGGGCCTGGCCTCCAGGGAAGTCCAGGGCCTGACTGCAGGCGCACCTGTCCGAAGCCCTCTCCCTGGCTTATTCTAGAGCATCTCTGGCAGGGGTGGTGTTGGAGGCCGAGAGGACAGTCCTGTAAAAAGGGGGGAGGGGTTCTGATTTTATTTTTCTGCTTTAAACAGGACTTCATTTTCTAAAAGAAAATAGTAAAAAAAAAAAAAGTCAGTGTTGCCAGCTCCGAGTGTCAGACCCTCTGCAGCCAGTACACTGCTCCCCTGGGCCCTGCCCCACCTCAAGCTGCAGCCCTCAGTACCGGCTTGCAGGCTCTACGGACAGCCGACTGGGCACAACGTGGAAGGAGCCTGAATCTCACATCCAGCTCATCCCTGGCCTGCACTTTGCTCAGATCGATAGATTGTGGCGGTGGTGTATGCACAGTCTTGCCCACTCACCGCTACCCTCAGGCACAATGAGCCTCCGCCCACCTCACAGGCACCGGTATGGCCCCCTCCTCCAGGCTGGGATGCAGTGCCCACACTCACTTGGCCAAGCCAGCAGGACGATCTCAGATCACCATACCAGCCCCTGCACACTCCTCCATCCCATGTTCAGAGGGTTAAAAATAATGCAATAATGAAGACGCAAAAAGGAAAAGCATTTTCCAGTCTTTCGCAGGCACTGAAAGCCCTTCAAACAGCAATGTTTCCCATGGTGGCCAGTGAGGATGACCCTCCATCCAAGGATGTGGAAGATTCAGGAAAACGTAGACCCTGTGTCTTTAAAATGCTGCCAGAGCTGGACTGCATAATAAAGTCTCAGAAAAATATTTAAATCAGCTCTGGGCAGCTCTATCCCTCAGACATTGGAGAGAATACTTGTTTGATGATTGAAGCAGGGAGGGGGGGTCTAGGCTGTCCTTTAAAAACTTAAGTTGGTTTTAACTGAAGCACCTACCATTCTGGGGGAAATGAAGGGGGAACAGGGAGATACGCACAAAGCAGGGGGTAACCGATGTCATCCTGATTGCGGGCGGTGTCCCTCACACCCACCCTTGTCTTAGCAAAGGTGTTGTTCTTTTCCTTTTAACTCAAAGGCTTCAGGTGAAAATAAAGCAACAGCAGTAACAGAAAAAAAATCTAGTCTTTTTTAGGGTTAACATCAGAAGCGAAGCTGTGCTGCTTTGGCCAATCAGATGCGCCCCTGCCAGCTATAATATAGTACTGAAGACAGCCTCTCGCACAGCTCTCCAGGCTTGCTACCATTTAAAATCAGACTCTTTTTGTCTTTTGATTGCTGTCTCCCGCCCCAACTCAGATGTGCTCCGTTATCAGCGACCAGCAGCCTGCTGCTCCAGCCCCCTTCTGGGTGGGGATCGGCAGAGAGTCCCCGGCACTGGTGGCGGGCAGGGTGCTATAGAAAGAGAAAGAGCAAGGCAGAGAGCAAGCAAGGGAGCCAGCAGCGAGCCCAGAGAGGAAGGGAGGGCGCACAGGCACACACACTCGCGCACTCGCGCACACAGACCTGCACGGGGACGGCTTGGAAGTCACTGGGTTCCATGGACGAGATGCTGCTGCTGGCGAGATGTCTGCTGGTACTGCTCGTCTCCTCGCTGCTGATGTGCTCCGGGCTGGCGTGCGGACCAGGCAGGGGGTTTGGGAAGAGGCGGCACCCCAAAAAACTGACCCCTTTAGCCTACAAGCAGTTCATCCCCAACGTGGCTGAGAAGACCCTGGGGGCCAGTGGAAGATATGAAGGGAAGATCTCGAGAAACTCGGAGCGGTTCAAGGAACTCACCCCCAATTACAACCCCGACATAATATTTAAGGACGAGGAGAACACAGGAGCGGACCGACTGATGACTCAGGTAGAAGCCCAGGGCCGGGCGTGGAATGTGTCGCTTACCAGGGGGTTCTGTGAAACCAGGCAATCCAGACAGTGTGTTTGCTCTGGGGCGAATAGAAAGGCGGTTTCCCCCTAGCCTTCCCCACCCACCTGTCCACCTGCCATCCCTTTCTCTTCCTGGAGGAAATACAGGTGAAGGGTCCAGCTGAAAACTTAGGGGTGGGGGTGGGGTGGGGGTGGGGTGCGGGTAGCGGCCGGGAGACGTGGTCCACGGATGGCCCTGATTTGATTCCTCTGGCTGGGATGGCCTCCCCATCCTGCTTCAACTCTGGCAGGTGACTTGGGGAGTCCTTCCCTTTGGGGTTGTCTGCCCTTTCCAAGTTTGAAGTGGAAATGAGGGAAAGAGCAGAAATCCCCCATAACTACGGACTGCCTCCAGCTCACTGCACAAATGTAGCCTCAGCATCGTCTCAGAGACCTTCCCTCCTCCCGGCTGTCTTTCCACCACACCCCCAGCCGCTGCCCCTCAGGCGGCAAAAGGCAGGCTGAGCAAAGGCAGGGTCTCAGGGGGCCTGGCTCATCCCCGGTGTGCCACCAGATCCGGAGCGACTCCCGCACCATTGCCGGTAGAGTGTGACTGTATCGATATTTCTTTAAGGATATGCGTTCATGCTCCTGGCCCGGTACCTGAGGGGAGGGACTTAGAACTTATTGGCACCGCATCAGGCAGGTTTGCAACCCGTTTGCCTGGGGACTCTGGGGGCGGGGGGGGGGGGGGCTGGAGAGAGAAACCAAGCAAACCTGCGTCCTCTCTCCCTTGCGGCTGCCGCTGGAGACTCTGGCTGCCAGCTCCCGCCTGGGGTGGGCTGTCTGAAACTCTGAGCACGTAGAACTGAAGCTAGAAATGGATTTCCTGGCAAATATAGGTCAACATCCTTTTTATTGCCCTATTAAAATAGTCAGCCCTACCTTTAGGGCTAGGAGCTCATAGCAGCTGACTGAGCGGCGCTGAAGGGGCGCGAGTGCGGGGAGGGTGGGGGCGACGGGACGGAGCCGCCGGGCCCGCGCTCCAGCCCCATGCGGCCCATCTGGGACCCGGACAGCTCGGGGTGGCCGCGAAGCCTGGGAGGAGGGAGCCGAGGAGAAGGTCCTTCCCCCCGTGTTTTCTCTCATCTGCTCCGATCGCCCTAAATCTGGACTGCGAGTGTGGCCGCGCGCGCCGGTGCCCAGAGCAGCGCCAGCCCTGGTTAACTCCACGCAGGCCTCCGGGCGCCCCGCACGCTGTTGGCGGCGGGGAATTCTCCAGTCGGTCCGGACCCGACCCCGGGTCACCCTGCTCCCGCGAGAGGGAGGAGGACTACTCGGGGTTCCTCGGAGCCGGGTAGGAGGGAGACTGGAGTGGAGCAGGCGCACACCCAGGCAGACGCACTCGGCTCCACTTACTGCGGGCAGATCGATCCCGCGGCTCGAGTTTCAGCGCACCGGCCGAGCTACGGCCCCTCCGCGCGCCCTGCGCCGCACCGTCTCCGCTAAAAGCAGGGCCCCGACAGCCGGGATCGCCCGTGCGTGGGCGGGAAGGCAGGTGCCAGGGCTCCGCCGCCTCCCAGGCCTTGGCGCCCCTCCGGGGACCCACGGCCCTGTGCCCCGCCACTCTCGCCGCTGCGTGCGCTGGCAGCATTTGAACTTCTAACCTTCTGTCAACTTCCCTCAGACGGAGAAACGAAAACAAATACTTTTTTCCTTGGGCAGTGGCTTTTCCCGTTCCCTGCACAAAAGGACGGGGGAGGGGCAGCCACTACCAAGCTGGGTGGGGAGATCCAGGCCCGAAATGCAGCATGGACACCCCGAATGTCCCCCCAAAATAGTGGGTGGCTGGGGAGCAGCCTGGAAGGTGGCCTTGGTTTATCCCTTCTGGCCCTACCTTTGCGGGGCAGGGGTGGGAGGCAAAGGGTGGGTGATGAGGGGCAAGACTGGGGTGAAGGGGTGAAGCAGACCGCCCCCGTTCCCCCGCCCCCCGCGGCCAGAGGTTAGGGCTCCTCGGGAACCCATGCCCTGCTGGCCCTCGCTTCAGGTAACCACTGGGTTCTGCTCCCGGGTGCGCGCCCTCCTCCCCAGTCCGTCCGAGCCTCCGTGCGTGTCTTGCCGCCCAAGCCCCTCAACCGTGGCAAGATCGTCCCCAGTGGAACTCTGAGAGCAGTTCTGGACGCTTGAGCTCCTGGTTAATATTAACTCGGAGGGGGGAGCGCAGACAAACGCCGCGTCCCTGCGACCCGGGTGCCAGGCGGGGTGCCGGCCGGGGCTCTGACGGAACAGGGGCCTGCGAGGGGCCGGGCTGAGGGCCGCGAGGGCATCGGCCTGAGACGCCGGGTTGAGTAGGTTTCTGGGTGCGTAGCGACCCGGGGGCACCGCGCTCAGGTGTGGGCTTCAGAAAGGTTTTCCTGATTTGAGGGATAGGTCTGGTTTTCCGGAGCGGGGGAGGTGTGTGCACCGACTGGAGGGGGTCTCTTTTGAAGTTGGAGCACCCCTCCCCCACGCCGGGGAAGCCCGCAGGCCGCTGCCGGCGACGGTCCCTCTCCCGCGCCGGGCGCGAAGCGGTTGCGCAGGCAGGGGAGGCGGTGGGAGCTCAGGCGTGGGGAACCGCTGGGCCTCGGCGACACAAAGCGGCCCTGCGGCCCCGCTGGGCTTCACGGTGGCTGCACAGGAGCCGGACTTGATTCGCGGCACACGACCCAGTGAATTGATGGCCGTCCTGGGCTCCCCGGCTTTCGCCGCCGCCGCCGCGCCGGGGAGGGAGGGGGGCGCGGGGAGCAGAGTCGGGCCGTCCTGGGCCTGCGTCCTCGCCTGCGTCCTTCACCTCTGGTCCAAGTGGCGCAGCTCTAGACGCGAGGGTGGTCCCGTGTCCTGCCCATCCGGCCCTCCCCCTCCCGGCCAGCTGCCCCAGAGGTCACTTCTGAGAGCTCCACGTGCCCCCAGGAGAGCGGAGCTGGGGTGGGATGAGGCTGGGGTCGCCGGGTGTCTGCGTGTGCGTGCAGACGGTGTGCGCCTGCGCCGCCGCTCCGCATCCCGGCTGTTAACTGACCCTAGTTTACGGATTGATTTTCACGTAAAACGCGTTCAATCCTCAAGATGACCTCACTAAAAACTCTGCCCTCCTGATTTTTTTTTTTTTTTAAGAAAACGGCTGTCAGGCCCAGAAACCTGCAAGCGCTGACCTGCCTCCAGGGCCGCCCTCCCCCATCTGTTGTATGTTTAACTCTACAACCGTATTTCTGCGTTTTATTGCTGCCAAATACACATGGCTTTTCCTGTTGCGCAATCTCTATCATAGCCCCGTCTGCAAGGGCGCCCTTCCCCCACGCTTAGAAAATGAGTCTCTCCCGCGGTTCTTAGGGTCCAGCGGGGAGCCGAGCTCCCCAGCCGAGCGCCTGCCCACCCGCCTGGAGGAGGCAGCCCTGCCCTCTGCAGACACCGACTTGAAACTGTCGCGCGCGTCCCTGGGAGTCGGCCTCTCGGGATGCCGTCAGGCTGTGTCCTTGTCCTTTTCAATCCCGCACCCCGCCCGCAGCAGGATGCGCGCCCAGCGAGTTCCCAGCCACACAAACGCACACTTGATTCAATTGTTTTATTGCTTTCTTCTCTGGGACCCGCATATGCGGGGATGTCGGAGACTTCAGCTCCACGCATCCTGTGCCCCCCGCCTGCTGGTTTCCTGACTCCCACAGGCAGCTTCCTTGGGCGGGTAGGTAGGGGGGGGCAGGGGGGAGGATGAGGGGAGGCGAAGGCCGGAGTTCAGAGGAAGAGACCCCAAGGCTAAGGGCTCCCTGGCCTCAGGCATTTCTGACTCCCCATCCCCCACCTTCCCGCCCCACGCCCTCTCTCCCTCTCCACCTCCTCCCTCCACCTCTGAAGTTTGCTCTTCAAACTTGCCGGACACCATTCTGCGCTGGAGCCAAGAAAACAGGAGGGGGAAGGGAGCAGGTTAAGGAAAACAAGAGGCACAAGCAGACCTCAGCCACGCCGGGGAGAGAGTCCAGCCGAGGAATGCGGCTTCCAGATAAAGACTGTTTGTCGTCCGGCCCAGCCCGGCTGCATTGAAAATTATAACTCACTGGGCCTTTCACTGCTGGCTCTCGCCCACCCTCAGTTCTGCTATCAGCATCCCGCTCCCTCTCTACCTTTGGCTTCATTCTCACCTCAGATAGGCCTGGGGCAGGAGGGAGGGATGAAGATAAGGTGAGGCTTTGGGCTCTTGAAGAAGTAGTGTGTTTTGCTTGATTTCTACAAAATTGCTCCTTGGGCCTCCCTCTGGCCTCCAGGTGAGGGAGAAGGGTGGAGCCCCACACAGGTGCAGAGAAATGGGCCACAGCACGGGGTGGCAGTGGATGGGAGACATCTTGGAGAAGGTGGGGGACCTCTTGGGGAAGGTGCAAAGCATGGCCAAGAGCATGCCTGGTGGGCTCTGCAGCCTCTGTCTGAAAACACAGTGCACGCTTCCCCCGAAGTCTCACCTGCTCCGGAGGCTGCGGTAGGAGCTCTGCCCGCTCAGGGTTCGGAGACAGGTCCTCAGCTCATCTCTAAAGGGAGCTAGCTGCTCCTCCTGCAGACACCCCTTCCCAGCCCCGTGCCCCCTCTTCCGGGCTGATGGCACCCCCTCCAGGCCTCACCGCTGGCACTGCCCTGGGCTCAAGGGACTATTCTGAGCAGCCGGGGAGGTGGGTGTGGGCAGGTGCTGATGTCCTCGCTGCCCTTCTCTCTGCAGAGGTGTAAGGACAAGTTAAATGCTTTGGCCATCTCAGTGATGAACCAGTGGCCAGGAGTGAAGCTTCGGGTGACTGAGGGCTGGGACGAGGACGGCCACCACTCTGAGGAGTCGCTGCACTATGAGGGCCGTGCCGTAGACATCACCACGTCAGACCGGGACCGCAGCAAATACGGCATGCTGGCGCGCCTGGCCGTGGAGGCTGGCTTCGACTGGGTGTACTACGAATCCAAAGCACACATCCACTGCTCTGTGAAAGCAGGTGAGTGCCCCCCCCCTTCCTGTACACCCATCCCCGCCACCGGTACTTTTCCCCCAGCTCCACATCCACCCACAGGATGTCACCTGTGTGCCCTGAGGCCTGATTCAAGGCAAAGCAACAGAAATAGGGAGGGGGCTGCAAGGCCAGAGAAGGGCATGTGCTTCTGCAGTGGGTGTGTACTCTGTCTGAGGCTCAACCCCATCCAGCCATTGCCCCCCCCCTTTAAGGCTGCAAAGGCCTGAGGTCCTTTGAACACTGATGCAGGGGGCACATGTCTCTGGAGCCACACCACCCGCTTCCAGAGCCCCCACTGGAAGTGGCGGAGACAGGGGAGAAAGATGGGGGACACTCTCCTGATGAGAGACTGCAGCCCTGCTGGTTAGCCAGGTCTGGCTTCATCCTTCCTCTCTTTTAGGACTTAAGCATCACCCACCCCCACCTCTCCACCCCTGCCCTAGAACAGGAGTTTGTGTCCAGTGTGTAGGCCCCCTGTCCTCTCCCCTCCTAGGAGTGCCTGCGGATGAGCTTAACTCACTGGCACAGCCCGTGGGGTGGGGAGAGGCCTGGTGGGAGTAATAAACCCAGCAGCCACCACTTGCAACATCTGGACGCCGCAAGCCCAGAAGCACCGCCTGGCTGGTTAGCAGCAGCTCGGCTGGCGAGTCTGCAGCTGCGGCTGGTCTGCTGGGAGCGCTTCCCTTCCCCGGGCCTGCAACGCCCCTTGCAGTCGCTGACGAGGAATCGCTCTGGAAGGATGGCTTTATACCCACACGCGCCTATGTCCCAACTTTGCGCCCATGTCCGTCTAGCCTGCGTGGGCGCCCATCTCCCTCTAGCCTGGGTGGGCGCATTTAGCAAAAACAGTTCACACCGAATTCCCCAGGAGCGGCGCCTGTCCCCTAAGCGGTGTTGAGCAGTAGATGTGAGTAGAAAAAGACTTAGTAAGTAAGGGAAATAGTGGCTTCGATTCACACCAGAAAGAGAGGAGTGTCAGGAACGTGGGGAGGGGGTCCCTGCTTTAGGAGGTAGGAAAGGCGGCACCTCCCCCTTCGCGGGGCTCCGCGGGGAACCTCCTGTGGGGTTCTTCCCTACTGCCGCTCCCCTGACTTCCTCCCCGCCCCCCGCAGCCAACCGCGTACCCTTCCTGGAACCTTGCGGCTGCACTCAAACACCCGCGGCCCCTTCTTGGGATCACCCTTGTCCGTGGGGTCCCCTTAGAGGGGGTGGTCTTTGCGGGGGTGTTCCCGAGAGGTCGCCTCGAAAATGAGCAGCGGCAATCCGGCCCCAGGGCCCCGCGGAGCAGACCCGCGCACGGAGCTGCTCATTGGCATTCCTCGCACACGGCCGGGTCGGCGCGCTGCGTGTCAAGCAGGGTCGTGCGACTCGACGACTCGGGCTGTCCGCGCCCCGGGCCGCATTCCGGGGGCTGCGGCGGCCTCCCACGGCCAGGCCCGCACTTCATGCCGGAGAAACCGATGAGAAGATTAAAAACCCTGGGTAATTCCAGCAGGAAGATTCTTTCTCGCGATCTCTATTTGCAAAAAGCATGATCCCAGAGATTGGAATGCAAAGAAGACTGGGCCTCCAAGCCCCTCCTCCCGGCCCCCAGAGCGCCGCCGCTCCGATCATTGTCCTCGGGACAGTGAGCCCCCGAGAGCGACCGAGGCTCCTAACAGCGCGTCGTCAAGGGGCCTTGAGAACCCGCGCTTCCAGCGCTGCCGCAGCTCCGCCATTTAAAATTCAAATACACATCTTGAGAGCTGGGAGAGAGGCCGTGCTGTGCAAATAGTGCTTGTGAGGCCCGGCTGCTGGAGAGCCGCGTGTGAACCGCGGGGGGCGAGGGGCTGCACCTGAGCAAATAGGGAGGGGCGGCGGCGGCTGGGAGAGGAGAAATGGAAGCGCCCCTCTTGCCCGAAAGCGCGTCCCTGTGAGCGCAGCCATCGCACTGACCACGCTGCCCTTTATTGGATTTACTAGGAAAACCGCACCGCCGGCTGTCACACCTCCGCCGGTGCTCTGGAATGTTTGTCCAGTTGCTACAACTACAGCTATTTTCACGCCCGCCCCGTCTCCTGACACCGAGGGCCTTGGGGGCGGGCGGTGAGGGGTCCCCGCGGTGTAGCCGGGTGCTGGAGCGCTGGAAGGGGTGCCGCGCCCCGCGCCGGGGGCGGGAGCGCCTCGGCGCCCGGTGAGCTCAAGGAGGCTCCCGAAGGAATCCAAGTGGAGAGCAAATACCTTCTGAATTCGTGGCGAGGCTGGGTGTGTGCTCAGCAGGGGGCGGGGTGGAAGGAAGGAGGAAGGAAAGGAGTTAGCTAGCCGACCTTTATCACCGCCAATCCAATCCTAAAAGAGTCCTTAAGGAATGTGTCTGCATCTGAAGTTTGTCGCCCTGGCTTTGGGGCTGGGGGAGTGAGGTTTGCGCGGAACCAGCCCTTCCAAATCTCGCCACAGAGCTGTGCGCATCCGCGTCTGAGCTCGCGGGACACCACGCGTGCACCCCTCCTCACACGCGCCTTGGTCTAGGGACTCATCACCCTAATCGCTTTCCTCTCACTCTTCCCGGCAGAGAACTCGGTGGCGGCCAAATCCGGCGGCTGCTTCCCGGGCTCAGCCACTGTGAACCTCGAGCAGGGCGGCACCAAGCTGGTGAAGGATCTGCGCCCTGGGGACCGCGTGCTGGCAGCCGATGACCAGGGTCAGCTGCTCTACAGCGACTTCCTCACTTTTCTGGACCGCGACGACGGCGCCAAGAAAGTTTTCTACGTGATCGAGACCCGGGAGCCACGGGAGCGCCTGCTGCTCACCGCTGCGCACCTGCTCTTTGTTGCACCGCACAACGACTCGGGCGCAGGTCGGCCGCCGGGGGGCGCACCTGGGCGCCGGGCGCTCTTTGCCAGCCGCGTGCGGCCGGGCCAGCGCGTGTACGTGGTGGCGGAGCGCGGTGGGGACCGCCGGCTCCTGCCCGCCGCCGTGCACAGCGTAACTCTGCGCGAGGAGGCCGCGGGCGCCTACGCGCCGCTCACGGCGCAGGGCACTATCCTCATCAACCGGGTACTGGCGTCGTGCTACGCGGTCATCGAGGAGCACAACTGGGCGCACAGGGCCTTCGCGCCCTTCCGCCTGGCGCACGCGCTGCTGGCCGCGCTGGCGCCCGTGCGCACGCTCCGCGGCGGCGGCGGTGGCGGCGGCGGCGGCGGCGGCGGGGACGGCGCGGGTGGCGGCCGCATCCTCCAGCCTGAGCCGGGGGCGTCAGGGGCCGCAGGCATCCACTGGTACTCGCAGCTGCTCTACCAAATAGGCACCTGGCTGCTGGACAGCGAGGCCCTGCACCCGCTGGGCATGGCGGTCACGTCTAGCTGAAGGCCTGCAGCGGGGAGGGAGGGACGGGGCAACAGCACGATACAGCAGAAGACACGGGAAAGCGCACGGAATGAGACGTTAATTATAATAAATAATAATAATAATTAATAATAATAATAATAATGAAGTAGGACAACCCAAAATAGGCTATAAGGAAACCAAGACCCGGGGGGCTCTGGCATCGTGTTTAGTTCATATCTATTTTTTGAATCCTTTGGTTATTGTTTTATTTTGATTTTTTCACCTCTCCTGGCTATTTATTTGTTTGGTATGAATAGATGTTTTAAATAATATGAACCGGACCTTCAAGAGCCTTAAATAGTTTGTTTCTTGGGTAATTTATTATTGTCGTGTGAACTGTTCTCACGGGGGAGAGGTGTGAGGCCAAGCGACCTGCGCAGAGTCTATTTTTCTACACGTCCCTCCGCCCGACAGCCATGCCTGCTCTCCCAGCTCCGCTTCTCAGCTCGTGTGAACTCAGCTTCGTGGGGCCCACAAAGTCTATTTTTATACACAGAATTGTAAATTAGATTTTTGAGAGATCAATACCTAACTGAATTACATTTCATTTTTGAAATAGTGTAAAATATGAAAATATATTATTTTTAATTTAACTAATTTCCAAGGTCACAGTCATCTCTTCTAGTATCCTCATGGATGAATATTTGCTTTGTCATCACCATTTTGGCCACATTCTTGGAAGTCAAGACTGTTACACACTCATACACACACTTTTCTTTTTCCTTTTTTTTCTTTTTTTCTTTTTTTTTTTTTTGACAAACTGGAAGATGTTATTTTTAACTTCAAAGAATTTATTAGAAAATGATATTTTTAAAAAGTGCACATAGCAATGAGTCCATGTGGATGGAGCCTGTAGTTTGTACAGAGATAAACAAGGATTTTTTTTGCATTAATAAATTGAGAATAACTGCTGTAAATTTACTAAACTGTATTTTTGAATATTTTGTAATAGTTTTATAGAAATAAAGCGTGCCACGCACAGCCTCCTTAGTATGTCATACCTGAGAGTCCCTGCCAGCCCTCTGTTCCCGGTGGCTTCCTGGTTCCCAGCCTCGTGTGCAGATATACTATGAGTGCCCACACACTCCATGTGGGTTTCACCCTGGAGAACCTCAGCTCTGCCTGTGTCATGGTGGGACCTACACTCCTAAGTGGGGGTGCTGTGCTGGGTACTATTCAACACCTCTGCCAGCCGTGGGCCCAGCACAGCCCAGGCTCCCTGGAACTGTGGGAAGACCTGTTCACTGGGCTCAGCTGCCCCGTCGGATGCTGTGTTCCCTAGCCCTGTAGGGAGGTCTCTGGCTGCTTCTCAAAGTCCTGGGGGCCCTTTAAGGAGGATTCCTAAGGAGAGGGCAGGATGCTGATCCTGGTTGAACCTTCCACACCTTGTGCTCCAGGCTCCCTGAATCCAGGACAGGACCCTTGCAGAGTGCCATCCTGGCCTCTCCCAACAGACACAGCCATGGGCCTCAGGTGACCGGGTCCTCAGGCCATGCCCGTATCTCCGTCCAGCCTGTCTACCTGGAGTGGCTGCTGGGCATGGACTTGTGCCCCTGGGCACAGCTCTCCTTTGGTGGGCACCTTGTGGTGCACGCCCTGGGTCAGTGGGTCTGAGGAGGAGGTCCTCAGTGTTTGATGTTTAGCCAGAGGGGCTCTGTCCTTTTCCATGACTGAGATTTGGGCTTTTTGAGGCTACTGCCATGCTTTGGCTTTGAGCCCCAGTATCTAAGCAGTGCTCTGCCAGGGAAGCCTATGTGGGCTGGCCTGCCTGCAGGCTGCTCTGCAGAGGCCGGTGTCAGTCCCCCGGGCAGGTCTGGAGCAGCCACTCCCAAGGCAGGGCTTGGGTCCCTGGGGCCTCTGTGCCAAGGGTCTGGCATGGTGTGGCTTCTCCAGGGGCCAGAGGCCCTGGGGTGTGGCGCTGGGGCAAGCGCCCTGGGGTAAGGGGAGGGACACTGGAGCTTGTCCATGGGCAGACCCTCTAAGCAAGGGATGGAGGGTCCTGATTTCTCTGGAAAAGGTTTTTTCTGATCCTGTGGGCTGTTAGCAGGTTCGGAGTTTACCGCCCTGGTGGCATCAAGTGGTTTCCTATTTAAGTCTGTAAGTTGGAAGATAAACCAGAAGCCTTGGGCTCCCCAGCGTCTCTGGCTGTGGTGACCAATGGTGAAGGCAGAGTCCTGGCCACCAGCTCTGGAAGTGCCTGCAGCGCCCCCTGCAGGGAGGCGTTCGGCCATGTCTCACTTTTCTTACTCAGTGATGTCTCATTCTCAGCATTTTTCCAGCTTTGCATTAAGAACTCTCTTTATCATGGGCAACCAACTAACGGAAACGCCTCGTAGAGAAACCGGACCTAGGGCACGAGGGGAGCAGCCATTCCTGCTGCTTGTCGCTCACGGCCCGCTTCTCCATCCTTAGGGCTGATGGGACCAGGAGTCTTCAAAGTGCAAGTGTGGTGTTGCTACCATTGCCCTGGGACTCAGCGCCTCTCTCCTCCTGTCAAACATGTACATCAGAATGTACTTGAAGCTGTTGCCTTTGTGCTCAATTGTTTGGATAATTAAAGATCCGACAGAGGTTTTCCACACTGTCTGTTCTGTGGCAGAATCCCTGTCCCTCATGGGCACATGCGGATCCCCGCCTTCTCCAGGGGCTGCACATGAATGTGAAAGGCCTCACCTCCCTGGCCTCCATGGGAGGGTCCAGTCAGGCTGGGGGCCAGGCAGAGACACCTTATTCTTCCTGGTTGAGGCCCTATCTATCATCACAGCCACATGGGAAATGCCAGGCGGACCTGCCAAGAAGGCCAGTTGGTTGCAAGATTTGGCAGGAAAACAACAGAGTGCCGGCCTTGTAGGCATCTGTGGGTGGCAGTGGGGGCTGGCTCTCACTTTGCATTCCAGGTTCTCTGGTTCTCAGTCCCTCCTTCTGGAAGAACGACCGCTCCAGGGGATGAGTGACTTTCAAATGACTTCTTAGGAGCAAATCACAGAACACTCAGGAGCCCAAGTCTCTCAGGCCCTCTGCCGGAGGCCCCTCGAGAGGTGGAATGCCGGCTGGAGGCCGGATGCAGCCTGCCTGGTTCACATGGCCCAGCACTCAGATTGGTGTTCACATTTCTAAATGACTGGGAGTCTACGGGAGAAGGATAGCTCGTGCCGGGCGAGAAGTAGTGAGGTTTGAGCTCTGTTGCAGCATGGTGTCCGGGGCGCCTCCAGCTCCCAGAGCTGACCGAGCAGGTGTCAGATCCCATCCTGAAAGCACGCCCACAGGCCTGGAATATTGGCCATCTAGATGGGATGGGTGGGGTGAGGTGGAGGTGAGGTGGGAAGGGTGGGAAGGGTGGGGTGGGAGTGGGTGAGGGTGGGGGACCTATCGTTGTTTCAGAAAGAGCCTCGCAGTGTGATCATCAGCCCTGGGCCCCCGCAGCCAGGTGGCCCTGCCATGATCCTCAGGTTTGTGTGTAGCTGAAGTGTTTGGCTGTTCTCATTCACTTGGTGACGTTTGTTGAAGACACAGTCGTTTCTCTCACGGCCAGCCTGGGGTTCTGGGGGCTGAGGGAGCCTTGGCCCAGCTCCCTGCTCCTGACCTCCAAAGTCCATGCCTCAAAGGCCTTGCATAGAGCTGCTTCTCTCCTGCGTGCTACAGGGCCTCCTGGCACACAGCTTCCACTCTGTGGGTGTCCAGCCTGCCCAGCTCTGGGGTCCACTGAGAATGTAGGCTCCTTCTCTCCCTGCCAGCCCCTCCGTAGGTGCACCTATCAGGAGGCTCAGGCACCACCAGGGACTATATGGCCACCCCCGCCCCTCCCCAGCCTCTCCTGTCCCTGGGCCCTGCCCCTGGCAGTGTAAGTGCCAGGCATGCGAGGTGGCCAGGAATGGAGTGGTGGGCTTGGGGAAATGTGGAGCCCTGGATAGGGTCCCTGCCTCTGCCCATTTCTCCTCCCTTCTGCACCAAAGCTCCAGGCTGGTCAGCATCACCAGCTTGCAGAGTGTGCTCCTGGGTGGAGTCCCAGCGCCCTCTGGTGGTCGTGGTGGGGTAGTGCATGCATGCCCTGGATGGGGACCTGGGCCAGTGCACAGGGGAAGGCCCTGCCATCAGCTGGGGGCTGATTCAAATAAATATCAGAAGTGCCTCCAAGGAAGGGTCATCCCACAGGTGGCATCTTGAGACCTGACAGGTACAGTTAGTGTGGGCAGTGTCGCCCCCCTGCGTCCCACCCAGCACCTGGCCTGGCTCCCTGCAGAGAGGGGTCACTTAATTCTTGGATGCCAGGGGTCAAAAAGGAAAACTAAAAGCTGCCGCGCTGGGAAAACTGAGCCTTTAGGGGGAACAAGGAGGTTGAGCTCATGAACGGAGTGTCCCGGGGCTCAGACCCTGCAGAGGGCAGCCCATGGGACCCTGAGACCCAAGCAGCCCCCTATTCATCTCTCCTAGATTTTGTAATTTCATGTAAACAAACCATGCATCCCTCCTGGACCCAACGCCGCTCAGTCCTGAGCAGCCAGATGGCCGCACGTGAGCCATTTATAGATGGCTCTGTGTCAGCTTTGAAGTCAGAAAGGAGCTTTTACTGGTCAGATACATGAATTAAAAAGGTTGTTGTCTGCCTGAGCGCCAGGCGGAGGATGCAACCTCTACTCTCAGCCAAATCCAAGGCTTCGCAGGTGGACCCCTGACTGTGGCCTGGCACCCATTGGCCACCCCAGCAGGGTTTCTGCTCTCTCAAAGGCTCCAGCTCTCAAGGGCCTGGGAGCTGGGAGCTCCCCAGGCTGGCCTGTGCCCCCTCCCCCCACCCCCAACTTTCACCAGGACATCTGGTTCAGTGTGTTTCTGTGTCTATGGGCCAGACCAGTGGATGCAGGCATGTGACCAATGGCAGCTCTCCCTGAATGGAATGGACGGTGTGGTGAGGCTGGCCATACACTGAGTTGGAGTGGGACACCCAGATCTGTTGAACAGAAAGAGTCCCAGGGTAGATCACACACAGCACCTCTTAATGCCATGTCTTCTCTGATGATACGAAGAATGGGGTGACCCTCAGACAGGCAGGGGGCTCTGGGGCACTGGAGGGGAGGCAGTGATGGTGACCGGGGCAAGGGATTGAGCAAGGCGGTGCACATCCTGTGGGAGCAGTGGGGAGCCTGGAGAAAGCACTGGCTGTTAGTGGTGAGTGTCTGGCTGGGTCCACAAGTCTCTGTTGGCACCAAGAGGCCTGTTTCGGACACCAAGGAAACCTTAAGGGATCCCTGCTCTGCCAGTCTCTTCTCACCCAGCAGGAAAGCCACCTTGCTGCCTCTGAGACCAGTAGAGGGCGAGGCCCTCCTCCTCAGGCCCTCTTCCTCTCCTTTCCGCCCCTGTCCTCCCTCAGTGACAGGGATTCTGAATGGGGCCTGAGATTGGAAGAAAGGAAAGCATTTTCCAAGGTCACCTGCCCAGGGCAGGAGCCAGGGGTGAGTCTTCCACTCTGGGACTCACGGTTCATGGTGTTCGTTAACTCACCGGGTGGGGTCCCTGAAGGCAGCTGAGAGCACCAGCCAAGTTCTCAGAATGAACATGGCCATGTTCAGAGTTGGCCTCGACTGGGAGTGGAAATGATTTTGACCTTTACTTATAATTGGAAATAAGTTTTTCTAGCCGTGAGATTTCACTGATTGACTAGGCAATCCCACTTTCTTAGAGTGGACACCAAGGATGTGGCCACACACTGGCGTGTTTTCCAGTGGTTTCTACAATCTCGCAAACCTGGGCAGTGGCCTCTGCACTAACCGCTAAAGAATTAAACCAATTACTACTGTGTGCTGTCCAACAGACACCACTCTGCTATGTAAGATGACACAGTCAGTGTCATGAGAAACTATTCACAACATACTATTACATGGGTGAAAGCTGTTTCCAAAACATTACATACAATGGGACCCCATTTGGGTGCAAGTGTGCACACACATTTGCATGCAGGTGTGTTTGTATGCTGTGTGTGTACTTGTTTTTGCATGAGTGTTGTGTGTTCCCATGCATCTGTATACATATGCAGATGCATTCTTAGAAAAAATTGGGCAGGATACACACTGACATCTTCCCAGTGACTCTGGGTGGTGAACTTACCAAGTGACCTCAGCTGTCTCATGACAATTTTTAAAAAAATATATTTTATTGATTTTTACAGAGAGGAAGGGAGAAGGATAGAGAGTCAGAAACATTGATGAGAGAGAAACATCGATCAGCTGCCTTCTGCACGCCCCCTACTGGGTATGTGCCCACAACCAAGGTACATGCCCCCGCCCAGAATCGAACCTGAGACCTTTCAGTCCGCAGGCCACCGCTCTATCCACTGAGCCAAACAGGTTTCAGCTGTCTCATGACAATTTAGTAGTGTGAGCAAAAATAAAACACTTAAACTTGAAAAGGTTTAAGAAGTTTTTTGTGTTGTTTTGTGTCCCCTCCAAGCCCATTCTAATGGCCTTCATCACAGTAAGTCTGGGACAGCCACCGAGACGCTGCTGACCTGCGGCCTGGCGGGCCCTGCTGTCACTGCCACCTCAGAACCTGCTGTGGGCTGTTTAAAAGAGCATCATCGAGGTGGCGCATCTCCACCTCCGAGGGACCCCTCAGAGAGGGGCCCAGTAGGTCTGGGTAAAACAGATGGTAGGGTGTCCCACCAACTGATGAGACTTGCCTTTCTAGACTCCAAGGCATTCCCCAAATATTCTCATTGTCAGGTCGACTCCCAGGCTGAGCTGAGAAGCCAGGTTTTGTCCTGATTGGGCCATGCCACTCTTCAGGCCCTGGCCCCCACATGTGATAGGAGGGGTCGGTCCCCAGGCCCAGTTCTGACATTCCTAGCTTGTCTGACCAGGTGTCTGGAGAACTGCGAGGTTCTATGCTTGCTCTGTGCTCGCTGTCGCTGAAGGACTGCCATCCAGGGGTCTCTCTGTAAAGAGCAAGTGAAGTGACTGAGTGACAGCGCAGGCACTGCCAGGGCGCCACTGTTGCTGTGCTGGGCCCACAGGCCTAGCCCAGGGGAGCTGTGTCCCTGTCGTTGGGCGCCACCTGCTGGGAAGCTCTGAAATTGCCGTCAGGAAGAACCCACCACAGGGACTTGGGGCCCTGTCTCAGGAATCAGCAGAGAAGAGGGTCCCTGAATCTTCCTGGGAAAGTGAGGGCCACAACACCCCACCTCCCAGGGACCGCTGCTGGGCTCACTGTTTTGGGTCCTGACCCAGATAATACCGCAGAGGCAGGGTGCTCAGGAGCCTTCCCCAGAGCAGAGAACCCCCAAATACGAGAGGCAGAAGGAACAGCACCTGGAGACAGCAGATGAGGAGCATGCGCATGTGATAGCAGTTTTCTGGGAACCGTCACTTAAATGTGGTCTTACATTTACAACAAAAAAGTGGGGAGTTTTCCAAAATGTGGGGCTCATTGTGAATTGTTTCTGTGCCTTCATAGGACTTCACAAACCAACAACACTTCATGCCTGTGTCCCGCATTCTGGCCGATGGTGCAGGCAGTCATTGGGGCTTCGGGAGCCAGGGGACCCATGGCACCTCGGCAGCTGATATCGCCTACTTCGAAGACGTGTGGAAACGACACGACGGGAGGAACAGCAGGGAGAGCAGTGACCAGATCAGCCATCAAGGAGAGTGAGACCCTCATTAGGGAGGGCAGCGACGTGGGTGGAGGTGACCCTGATAGATAACCATGGGTGGGAGGCTCAGGCAGTTTCACTTCTGGTTCTTCCAAGGATATGGGTTCTCAGGAAACAGCATGAGGAGAAAGGACCCTCCCTCATCCGCCCATTCCCCGCCCCCCACCACGGCAGAGCAGCAGACCTCCCAGGCTGGCACTGGCTGTGGGTTGTGCGAAGCCAGGCCTGTGGACAGGCCCAGATGCAGGGACTTTGCTGGGCGCAGGCAGATTCTGTCAGCAGGAGACACTGAAGCCTGGAGTCTCGCTCCTGCCCACCCACCAGCCCACCTCTGTGCCAGAAATAGAGGTCTGTCATCTGATCTATGCTCCCATCCACCTGGTCTCAGCCCTGGGTCCTGCACCTCACCACCAGTTCAGGCTAGGACACAGCACCCAAAGCTGCCTTCCCATCTCAGATCTGAGTCCCTCCTCCAAATCTCTGGGCCCACAGGCTGGTCAATGCTGCCCTGGCGTCCAGCTCATCTGTGCTGGTCCCGTCCCTGTGTGAACCCGAGGTGGGGGGACGGCCAGGATCAGGGCAGATTTTCTTGATTGGATCCAACTGAAACCACACACGGCTCACTGCCCCTCAGCACAGTCCCCAGGCACATCGGGGGCAGGAACAGAGTGGAGTAACTGTGTCCGGGCCCCAGCCCACCGCCCAGCGCCCTCCTTGGGCTCCCCTTCCATGGCACTCGCTGAGCACGCCAGCTTCCCTCCCGCCGGGACCAAACCATCTTCAAACGTGGAAACACGCTTTTCACTGAGGCCTGTCAGAGGACACAGGCAGACTGGCCATGGGTGGCACCTTCAGCAACTCGGCCACAGCCCAGGACAGACATGGTAGAAGGGCCTACATGAACTGCTCCCGCCTCCCAGGGCCATGAGGCTCTGCTTGTCACAACACCCTCGTGCCCACAAAGGCCTCCAATCTGCCCCCACGTGCCCACCATGAGGGGACACACGTGTGGAGAGGTTCACCTGCTCTCAAACCCAGACCCTCACTTCTCCCCGACCCTCGAGGGTTGTGGGCCGCCACTCAAAATGAAGCCCAGGTTTTAGATCAAGTGCCTTATGCGGGGAACATGGACTAACTCGGAGACGCTGGGTGTTTCAGATCCTGAAATTGTAACTCCATCCCTGTTCAGTTTGTCTCCCACTGTCAGCCTCCCCTCGCCTTCTTCTTTCCTATGAACCAAACGGAGGCCCTAGTCCTCTCATCGAGGGAGACGGAAGATCTTCCAATGACATCTTTGCCTGGGAAGTAGGGCGGGGGTGTTTGAAACGTGCTGGCCCTTCGGTTCCACCTGTGCCAGAGGTGAGCCACACTGTGGCAGGACCTAGGCCTCAACCCTGTGGCATGCTATCCCACTTAAAAGGAGCGGCCTCACCACCCTCACTCCTGGGGGAGTACAGGGTTCCCTCCCAGGAAGGGCATGGGATCTCAGGCAAGGAGTCCCGGGCCTATCAGCTTCAGGGACAGAGGGAGATGCACTGCTGGGGGCCATGGAGGTCACATGCTCCAACACCTTACTGTGTCCTCTTCACAGGATAAGCCCCTCTTTTCCAGATAAGAAAGGTAGAAGCAGTGAGAGCTGCCCACCTGAGTCCAGTGCTGACACCAATGCAGGACCAGCCTAGGACAGCACCATCATCCTCTGCTCTGTCTGTCCACATGGGCGAGAGAGGCTCTGGTGAGTGTGAGCATGGTGCTGGCATCCGTGGGTGTGCGTGTAAAAGACAGAAGACACCTGGTTTCTTGAATGTTTCCTTTTTTAAAAAGATATTAATTTCAGAGAGGGAGACAGAAACATCAATGAGAAAGGATCATTGATGGGCTGCCTCCTGCACGCACCCTGACTGGGGATCAAACCCACAACCTGGGCATGTGCCCTGACCGGGAATCGAACCATGACCTCCTGGTTCACAGTACAACACTCAACCACTGAGCCATGCTGGCACACTGACTAGGCTTGAATGTTTCCCTTAACAATGTTTCCTGGAGTGCTTTGTTTTTAAACACACTTTACTTTCAAAACAGGTTATGAATTATGCCCAATTTGTGTAATGTGGCAAATGCGGCGGGTCCACCGAACATGTGGCACATGGGTGTGAGCAGACCCTGGGGAAGAAGACAACTTGTTTCCAACAGAAACCGTGCTGTGATGCCGTTGCGAGTCCGTAGATACAGGCAGCCCTCTGGGGCTGAGACCAGGCCACGCTGCCCTCAGGCACCTGTGTCAAGGCCACAGCGGCACCAGGGGACACCCAGGGAAAGAACAGTGTGTCCTCCGAGGGCATGGCCATGCTGTCCACAGGGGAAGAGGTGGCTGGGATGAGTTTGAGTGGACAGATAAAATAAAGGCTGCAGACAAAAGCAGAAACTTCAGATACTTTATTAACACATTTTGCACATTACAATACAGGTCAAAACACAGTCCAGCACGGAATCACACAATGATACACAGCAGACATTTCCAACCCTCACTCCCACTCTCCACATCTATCCTGAGAGGCTGTCCCAGTGACGGGCGCATGGGAAGTGGGGTAAATCGAGGAGGCACCCTCTGCCAACGGGAGTGCAGTGCACTAGTAGGACGGACACACGAAGTAGGTCAACCCAGAGGAAGGAAGCAGTTGGCCGGCTCCAAGCACGCACGGCGCCCACAGCTTCACATGGGTCAGCGGAGCTGCCCACACCCGCTGCAGCGACGCACTAGGTTGGGAAGGGTCCCAGGCAGCCTGAGCCGGCACCTCCCAGCAGAACAATAGGTGCGGCTATTACTAACACTGAACTCATGCAAAAGCGGTCCTGCAAAGTAGAGGGCAAAACAGAGGGTTAATGATACGCCAACGGCTGCGGCAGGACACAGGCCTCCTGGTCACACTGCAAAGTAACAGAACCCAATGTTATTCTCTCCAATCGGAGACCTGGGGAGTAAGTCAGGCGTGAACCTGTCAAAGCAAAGCTGCTGGTCATCCAGGTGTCCACAGTGCACACGGAGCAGGAGCAGCCCCACCTCGCAAAGGAGGGTGTGGGCAGAGATGGGCACCAGGGACGGAGGTGGAGGGAGGACTCATCTGGAGAGAAGGCGGAGGGGGAGAAGGGGAGAGAGCAAAGGGATTCTTGGGGAGTCCCGAGGAGGTAGGACCAGGAGGCCCGAGCAGCAGGAGCAAGGAGAGAACCAGTTCAGAAATGAGAAAACTTCAGTTGGGGACTTGGTTGTTGTTGAACCTGAAAATTAAACAGTGGAATTAAAGCCTTAATTAAAACCCTCACAGAGGAAAGACAATTCTGGACCCCTCGCCTGTGAAAAGCAAAGCTGAGTTATGAAGTCCAAGGACCACCTGCTCTTCGGGTGGCAGTGTGAGTGTGCGCACAGAAGCCCTGCGTGGTGTCTGCCTCCTGCAGGACACAAAGCGATGCGGACAGTCCGGAAGCAGCAGCGCCCACGGTGCTCGCCCGGGGCTGGAAGCAGCGGGAGGGAGCCCTGCTGAAACAGGCGCCAAGGCAGCTAAGCTGCCAAAGGGTATTAAATGACGACACACCAAATGTGTGAAAAGAATACATCTGCCCTCTCTGCGGAACCCACTGAAATTTAAAAACCACAAAATGTTTCTTTATGAAGGGCTTATACTTTCCTGCATGCCTTTCAAAATTAGTAAAATTTAAGCAAGCAGAACCCCCAGCCTGGGGGCCTTTCACATTTCAGTGCTAGAGGTGAAAGTGCCTCACTAGAAGTGGGGCTCTCACTGTCCACCGACTTAAAGGACTTCCTACCAAAACACAGCCCCGAAAAGAGGTACAATCTGTAAGTATTCTCTGAAAAAGGAGGTCACTCCATGTAAAGCCAACGACCCTTCCCAACCATCCATCAGCGGAAGGTACACCTGGATCCAATATGAATCAGCGGGTTTTGCAGTTTCCAGTGCACAGAACCACGGCACTTCAAGTGATAAAAATTAAATACTGTACTAGCAGGTTGCAAAAGAACCTTACACAAAAATCCTTAGGATTTAATAGTAAATCAAGGCCACACACGCCTTTGTAGAGTTCTTATTTAAGAATGTCCAAAAAACATTTCACAAATTTTAAAAATAGTTGAAAAGATCAACTGAAATGTTCATTAAATAAAAAATAAAAAAATCGAAACTTCTAATTCATCTGACTCTGTGGCTTCCTTCCTGGCGGGGGGGGGGCGGCCCCTCCCCTGTCCCATCTCCTCTCCCAACCCTCCCTGTTAGTGAACTCCCCGCTAGAAAACATCACTGAGAAATGTGTGAAACAACAATACCTTAAGTATTTTCTCTAAATAAACAATCACACAAGGGGGAGGCCTCTACCTGACCGGAGGAGAGTAAGAGCAGGTCTAACAGGACGTGGAAGCCAGGTAGGGGAGGGCCCTGGCAGCGCAGGAGCCCACAGCCATCTAGCCATCTGATGACAGCCCAGCACTGCCTCTCAGGGCTCCACACACACAGACCTCACTCCAAACCTAACTGTCCTCAATAGGGCCCCATCAGTCCACTGGTGTACGAGCACATCAAGCTTACCTTCGATTGAACAGAAATAAAACACAAAATAAACACAACAAAACTGAAAGCCAAAGCAAGACTTGACAGCTGCTCAAAATCAGCTTGACGAGCAGCTCTCACTCATCTACCCCACAAGAGCCACCTGCCCTCCTGTAGGCCAAGGAGAAGGGCCACCTAGTGCAAGATGGCTCTCCATCTGCCCTCCCACTTCCTGCGGGAGCATCCAGCAGACACCTACCACTCCCATGCGCCCACCGCCCACAAGCTCCTCGACTGCACCTTCTGCTCCCCAAGTGCGTATGTCAGGAGACGGGCCAGGATGACGTCTCATTACAGCAGTTTCCTTCTGCAAAACCATCCTCTCCCACAGCTCCCCTTCCTCCTGCCCCTTCACCCCACACCTCTTCAGCTCCTCCTAGCAACAAAGTCCTCTGTTGGTGGAATTAAGGAAAATGCTGTGTGAAAAAAAGACCCCAGGGTACAGGATCTACACTCTTGTCACAGTTCAGAGATGCTACAGAACCAAGCATGAACAATTGTTTCTCGGGACCTTTACACATCATGATGAGGATGATCCAAATTAAAAGTGCTTATGACAAAGCCTGCTCCTCCCCCTCCGGCCCCACCTCCCCAGGGCTGCGGCCACAGGCACCCACTTAGGATGCTGCCTGTCCAGACATGGGACCCTCAACGTTTCTTTTGGGGAAAAAAGACAAGGTTTTTCCTTTAGAAGATGATCAGTATAAGGACTTAACAAATGTGGCCAGACCAACAGCAATGCAAGCTTATGCTCAGATAGGCAGCTAGGTGAACTTGTTACAGCACAAAACCAAAACAAGATAATGCAAAAGGAAAGTAATGGCTCCACATCATCACCTACTGCATCTACCTTATGAGATATACTGATATTTACTGGCTTTAAGCTTCTTGAATTTGTGAACAAATAATACACAGGTCAGGATCAATGTATTGACTTACTCCCATCTTTATAAAAATCGGATATACACACGAACACGTCAACATTTATGGAACTGCATCCATTAAACTTTGATGAGACAACACAAAAGAACTAGCAAAGAGCTAAGGTTGCTGAATTGAAAACATCTCCAATAACACTTCAATTTTAAAAGGTCCGTATTTACACAGTGTGTTGGATGCATCTGTGTCTCATTTAAATGCATGATAAATAAAGAACAGAGATAATGGTTGCAACAGATCTTCCAAGAGGGCTCAGCTACGGTGTCCCACTTCCCTGTGAGAAGTGCACCACGAATGGAAATAAAATCCCTTTCTAAGGTTGCTGCTTTCCTTTTCGGCAGTTTCCTCCAAGGAAACTCAACTTTGTCCCCAGGCCCAGCTGCACTGCAGGGTCACCACCCCGAGGCCCCGTGCGGAGCGTGCCCACCTGGGCTCTGGAAAAGGCCCACTTCCCCCTACAGGACAGGGCATGGAGAAAAAGCATGCCCGTGTGTGCAGAAAGCACAGACACACATCCAGGCACCCATGTAACATCATGCCAAACGCAGGCCTTGAAGCACCGTGAGTCTGTCTGAAGTAGCTGTGGTGCCGGACAGGTTGGCTCGCCATCACTGAGGGAAAGGATGCTACACACCCACTCTCCAGAGCCCATATGCAGGGTGTGTGGGTTCCAAGCCACTACACACTCAGACTACTTCAGAAAGCAGCAAAAGTCTGTTCAACTCATCTTGTGGGGCAGGAAGTCCTTGGGGACAGTCCAAGGACTGAGCCTTCCCGCTGTCAATAGAGTGGGGAGTGGTCTGGATCTAACTAGAGCTTCCAGCTACCTTGTCACCGTGAGCATTATCTGTGAGCTCCCCTGCAGCTGTGTGAGAGTGTGCAGGGAGCCCGCATCAGGCAGCTGCTGGGCACAGGGCACTGACTTTGGGTGGGGCTGGCCAGTCAGGGGCTCTCAGGAGCAGGGTGCCAGATGCCCAGTGGGCGGTGTTCCCAGGGACCCTAGGAGTGCCTGCACTTTCCTGAGCTGACTCTCCTGGAAGCGCCATCAGCAGCACCCTCGTTTTCCAGGCTCACTCAGCACACCATGCCATCTAAGAATCAACACTACACCAGTTCTCATAGGATCTGGATACTCCCCTCCAGTTCTTCTCACTTACTTTGAAAAAGTAAAATTAAACTCAACTGTACAAACACGATGGTACAAACTCCCACAACCTGAGTCTCAGCTCCCACGAGGAAGCCGAGTCTCAAGGAGCCATCTCTGCACAGATCTACAGGCTCCCAATCTGGTCCCCGCTGGACAAACCAGACAGTAAGTAACAGCATGCTTCTATTTCTATCACTTCTATGGATAACTCAGACGTAATGTCTTGGGTATAAAACACAGCTAAAAAGTCTAAGTGTACCCCAGTACCATTCACTCAGTCAGGTCCATGTTAGAGTAACTCCTCCGTGAGCAGAAATGCAGTAAGGCACTTTTCTACGCTCTCCCAGAATAAATTCTCCTCAGTTTGCTCTGTGGGAGCATAGCCTCACATAAAGGAGCCCATGCACAATCACTCATGGGTGACACAAACTTCGCTCTGGATCTCACTGTCCCTGTGAGACAGCCTCCCTCGCACCACACGCAGTGAAGAATGGCGTGCTGGGGTATATGTCACCTTGCCCTCGATCTACTGAAGGACACACAGCGCCACTCAAAGGCCTTATAAAAAACAGATCATTCAAAGCAATGATAGCCAGCTTCCCCAAGAACGCTGCATGTCAGAGTCAGTGACATCTGCCACTTTGGGCTGCATTTAAAGAGAAAAAAACCAACCAGGTCTGTTCAAGCTTCAGGCTGTCCCTCTGCCTGGTAGGCCCACTGTTCCCCACCAGGCAGGGAGCTCCAGTGAGGGTCCTGGCCAGAGCAGCACCCTGGCGTCTCTACCCCCAGGGAAGCACAGTGGCAACCATCTGGTTCTCGCCCTATTTGGGAAGTTAAAAATGGGTGGGGGTCCCCTCAGGAATTCTGAATATGCAACTGCGCTTCTGGAACCTTTATAGGAAGCAGAATCTGCCACACTGTGCCTCTGCCCACCCGCGCCCCCCTACCCCCACCCCGTGCCTCTGCCCCACCCGCCCTCAGGAAGCTGTCAATCACAATAACCCACATTTTCTCCTATTTTTACAAGCACCAGTAGAGGGCTTTCTGTGAAGATGCCTCTGGTCTAGCCTGCACTGAAGATAAGTGCAACCATTATCAAATATTCTTTGATGTGGAAAGTACTTAGAATTTGTGCTGCTAATGTTCCTCCCTGAACCTAAGTCATGGTGAGCGATCGATCAGATGGTAAAATTACGAAGAACAATGTCTACATGCATTGTAAGCACTTTGAAAACAAAAGAAAACAAAAACTGGAGTTCTCGAAGTGGCCACAGAACTTGAAGCCATCAACATTGAACTCCAGCCTGCTACGTCCTGCAAGTTCAGCTCTCCCGGAATCAATATTGGGCCGCCCGGTGCTCTGGACAAGAGTTAGCAGATGGACGGAGACCTCGCTGGTGGGTCCTGTGCCGGCAGCTTCCTTGAAGAAAGTCCACAGCTGTGTGTGCAGTGTAAGGCAGCCTTCCTGCTAGAAATCACTCCACAATCAGGGCCACATTTATGTGGGACAAATCGATCATGTGCCTGTGGAGATGGAAACGAACAGCCCAAGTTAAGTGAACTCTGCACATAGCAGGCAACTTATAGAAGCAGGAGAAAGCTAGAGGGGAATGGTGGACCCTGAGTGACAGAGCATTGGCACGAACACCAGGGACAAGCATCCACATGAGAGGAGGCACTGTCCCCTGTGCATGAATATACATCTATTCAGTGACTGGTGCACACATAGCAGCATGCGAAGCAACAGCTTACGTGACCGAGAGCAGATCGCAGAGGAGAGGTCCCCGCCTGCACCCACATCACCAAAACTATGGAATCCACCGCTACCTGTGGAACTTCTGCTGAAATGCTAACGCATGGGCTGGCTCCTTAAACTTGGCTATGGCTTTCCGTTGCTGGGGAAGCATCTGTAAACTCTAGAGGAACAAAGAAACGTTTTAACATCGTGCTTTATATGGTTTAAAAAAACAACAACATATGCATGCAAACATTAGACTTAATACAAAATTGAAGTTCAGTCTGATACTTGTATCACTAAAACAAACTAATTATATTTTGTGGGAATTTTTCTTACCCATCTAAATAATATATCCAAAAACTGTCTCAGAAAGTCATTCCCCTGACCAGCACTTAATAACCTCCAAGCCTGGCATTAAGACCTCGTATCGTCTGACATACTAGCTGCCCAATCTTCCCTCTAAACTTTCTCTGAGGCTTTGGTGGCAAGTACCCTTGGAGTGTCACTTTCTGTTCTCAGGCATTCCCGTCAGGTGACTGTCCATGGAATCTAGATTTTGGAAATACTATGCTCCTCTTCTAGAAAAAAAAAAATGTTTCCAGGTGCCTAACTCCTGTGTGTGCATTGCCAATGTGAAGTGAAGGCATGAGTTTTGTTTTTTACCATTTACCACATAAGAGGAAACGTGGATATGTGTCTGAGTGGTTTAAATCTCAATCTGATAGAGGACTATCCGTCAAGACAGCATAAACAGCAATGAAGTTCTTCAACCACAAAAATGATGGCTCTCCAGTGGTTGACACCCTTCACGAGAACATTGCCTACAGGCGCCTGCTGGCTGCTCCCCTTTATTTACATTGTGGTGCCCTTTCAGTAAGACAAACCGTCATTTTCTAGATATGAGAAATGAACTGTAGAAGTTGTCACAGTCAACCTATCAAGATGATATTAGTGATTTCTTTGGAAGGAGAAAAAACATGTTTCACTGAAAGTTAAAAGGCTAATGATCACTAGTTTCCACATTTTCATATAAACATAAATCATCCAGAGCAGACCAAATGTTAAAATCTGTCTCAAGTCTCTACTGTTCGCTCTGACTCCACAACCTGCTCCCAAACAGCTTCCTGACACGCCACACGGCTGCAATCACCAACCTTCCCGAGGTGCTGTCCATTCTTTCGAGACAAGACGTCTTCAGAGAATTTCTGAAGATACGTAATTGCTCTGCTATTAATCACAGAACACTAACTGAAGCGCTCGAGTTGTCTCTTCCTGCACTCACACTCAAGTCCCATCAGAGCCATGTGACTGCACTGCGTGGGACACTCCACTAACCGCAATTTGCACATGGTGCAGAAGCCTGGCCTCCCCCTTCTCCCCCCTCCCCACCCCCAGGACTATCCTTTCTGGGAGGAGCCTGTATGTCCGTGCTGGACAAAGAAATTAAATGTTGTTGGGGAATGAAACTGACTCCATCCTGGCAGACCCATTCCATGCTTTCCTGTCTGGCCGATGATTCCTCACCTTCAGGGATGACCTAAAGCCAAAACAATACTAACTCTTTTAAGTACAACAAGGGAAACTGTTTCAAAGCAGCCCTGTTTAGGGGATGGTATGCAGCCATCGTCCCACTTGACAGCTCTGCAGCCCATAGTGGCAGTCAGCCTTACCCCAGGGCATTTTTGCTCCTCCAGGCGCAAGTGCTTCTCATAGACAACCAAGTAGGACCTTATTCTGGAAGCCTCCCTATACATGGTTCACTGGAACTCTTGCTAGTAAGGGGGCAGGCCACACTGTCCGGAGGGGTCCAAGCAGAAACATGGGGAAGTGTGCTGCAGAGCCTCGGGCAGCCCCATCCCACACCCACTGTCACAGAATTGTCGGCACTTTCCCACCCTGCCTGGTCTGACATAGATGCTGCATTTCTTCTGAGATCCAACACGCCCATCCATGTCTATCCAGGTTGTTCCATGTTTCCTGTCCTCCTCAGGCTGATCCTTCAGACAAAAGGGCTCCTCAGAGCTCTGCCTCCCACTACCTCCTGAGAACCCGCATGGCTTCCTGGCTTGCTTACAATGGTTCCAAGACTCTCCGTGGGGGCCTCTGGCTAACCTGTTTCCATGATAACTGCAGGTCCTATGGACCTTCTTTAAACCTGGTGCCGAGGGGTTCTGACAGCCTATGTCTGACCATCCTGCTGTTTGCTTTCCCAAATGTTCTGAATGCAAAATGACTCACTCTTTCACTGGAGATGCCAATGTCTTCACATCACCTACCAGCCCCCTTCCTGACCAGTCAAAACCAGATGCAGTGGGTATTCTTGCCAATGCACATCCCCTCAGAGGTCAGATTCTCTATGGTGAACCTGCCTTCCTGGTTGCTTGGGGGACTCCCATCTGGGATGTTATCTGAGGCTGGCAAGCTGGTATCCTGAAGCAGCTGCAAGAGGACAGCCCTTGGACAAGACCTGCTGATGTAGGTGCCCCAGTGGGAGGGGCACTTGTGCTTTGTCCTCCCTGCTTTCACATGCTTTGCCCCAATGACATGGGCCTGTTTCTTTAGCTTCCCTCCTTGCCACATTATGTCAGGGAACAATGAGGTGCGGGCAGTGTTTCCAATCTTTTGTGACTTATGAGAGCCTGAGGGAAACACCAAGATTCACGGAGGTAGAGTGCTCAATCTGAAAGTCGCACACAAAGAAATGGCAAAATTGGGACTTCCACTGCAGCCTCACTCAAAGCCCAGCTGCAGCTTACCTCTCAGCTAGTTGGGAAAACAATACAGCTATCAGCAGAGACATGGTAACGGCACAAGCCAGGCACAGGCAAGCTATATCTAGGCCCAGCTGTTATTAGAGGGTGAGGGGAATCTTAAGTGATCACCAACTCCACTCTTCTGAGGAAATGACTTTTTTTTTATACCATGGTGTTTTATTCATTATAAAATAACAAATGTTTAACACAATTTTAGGCACAAACCTGCAAACAGAAAAATAAAGATAATGAAGCAAAGGGGCTTAGGAGGTTGTAACACCCTAGTTCCCTGATCCTGACAGCTGAGTGTCTTGGTCTTCCGGAGCAGGAGGGGGGCCAGTCTGGGAGCATGCGCTCCTGCAGCCCTATTCCATGACCCCTGCACTAAGGACTGCTGGTGACACCACCTGGCTGACTCACACTCACCTTCGCATCTGAAATTTTGAAACTTGATACTTCTTGTGTCATTTCTCCCTTCTGGTTAGAATATTCTAGAAAACCTTATCATTTTTCTTTATGTGTAAATAATAAGTTTATAGACAAATGTCTCTTCAGTGGACTTTCTGAGAGGCTTGTGATTATGGTCTAAGGCTGTTTGCCGCTCTGTTGACTAATGAGTGTGCCGACCACTGGTCTAAGGGAAGAGCGACATGGGTGCCTTGCTCTACATTGAGCAAGCCTCTCAGATTCCACAGCTAAGCAGCAGACCTTCCACTGCAATGCAATCTACAGATCTTGTCACATTGAAACCCACACCTGAAACCTGTATGATCATATTAACCAACTAATGGCCTGATGCATGGATTCGTGCACACGAAAGGAAATTAGAAGAAATATTGCAATATCGCTCTTCGCCCTTTCTCTATAATAGAAGTGTCAGAGATGAAAATTAGTAAAATGTATATAAAAATAATAAACTGATTAATAAACAATAACAAGCTATAACAACTAAGATGATATAAACAAAACTGTTACAAAAACATTGTTAAAAACAATGTCTGATAAATTGATTAAACTTATTCTAATATCTCCCTATATATTTTAAGAGTAGAAACACTTTCAGAGTGCTTGACTAATTTCCCTTGTGATGAAGTATTTGCAACATTAACTTTAATGTCACACACTCTTCAAACTCGAGAGAAAGCAACATATAACTGACCATGTCTAAAAAACGGGTTCAGGTAGGAATATCCCTACTCTGTCTAGAGTTTGTCCTGTGATATATTAATAGTCACTGCAAATGCTGGCATCACAGGAAACTGTCTTCAAATTAATTTAAAGGGAAGGCCAGTGTCAGGAACAAATATCGTGCATATGTGAGTAAACTTTTTTTAAATTGTCAGTGTACTGGGTGGTCAGACATACATACGTACAGTCAGTCACTTAGCCTTTTATATATATATATATACACACACACACACACACACACACACACACACATATATATATGTATATATAGGTATATAGATATATATATGTCATCCAATCAATTTTATTAGAAAAGAAAAAAAAAAGAACTAGTGGCCCACTGTAAACACCACCACCACCGCTATTACACCACGTGGACTCGAGGTGGCGCCAGTCTAATGCTCATAGGCTTAGCTGGGTCATCACAGCGGGAGCCCCGTCAGTTCCATCCTTGCCAAGTCTATTAATATTTAAAACATAATTATAACAAGACATTGTTATATTTTCATAATTTATACTCATAATGTCATTCTAACACTACTGTAAAAGCTTGTTCTATCAGTGTGGTTACAGACTTAGCATCTTAGCATGTGTGGCTACAGCTTAAATAGCTACACCCTCACTCATAACCATCCCAGGAGCAAGACTGGCAAGAATGAAGAGAACTTGGCTCAGCCCCCAGCATGTGCACAGACTCTGGCAGAAGCTCTACACCCAGGGACTTCCACAGGACATAGGGGACCTCGCCTTGTACTCCCTTTTAAGGGTCAGTGATGTAACCTAGAAAACTTCTTCCTTGTTGTCCTCTCTTTTTCTCATTAAACAATTCAACATTATTTTTGCTCTGCTTCAAGTGCCCTCTGATTATAATACAACTAGAGGCCCAGTGCATGAAATTCATGCACAGGGAGGTGGGGGGGGGGTGTCCCTCAGCCCAGCCTACACCCTCTCCAACCTGGGACATCCTTCTCACAATCCAGGACTGCTGGCTTCCAACTGCTCACCTGCCTGCCAGCCTAATCATCCCCTAACCACTCCCCTGCTAGCCTGGTCACCCCTAACTGCCCTCCCCAGCTGGCCTGGTCACCCCTAACTGTGCTCCTCTCCCAGCCTGGTCGCCCCTAACTGCCCTCCCCTGCCGGTCTGGTCACCCCCAGCTGCCCTCCCCTGTTGGCCACCTTGTGGCGGCCATTTTGTGCCCACATGGAGGCGACCATCTTGTGTATTAGAGTGATGGTCAATTTGCATATTACCTCTTTATTATATAGAACTAGTGGCCCAGTGCACAAAATTCATGCACGGGGAGGGGGTGTCCCTTAGCCCGGCCTGCATCCTCTCCAAGCTGGGACCCCTCAAGGGATATTCAACTGCCAGTTTAGGCCCGATCCCACAGGGTCAACTCCCTTGCAATCCGGGACTGCTGGCTCCTAACCGCTCACCTGTCCCTAACCACTCTGCCTGCTGGCCTGACTGCTTCCAACTTCCCCCTCCACTGGCCTGCTTGCCCCCAACTGTCCCTCCTGCCAGCCTGATTACTCCCAATTGCCACCCCCGCCAGCCTGATCACCCCCAACTGCCCTCCCCCTCCTAGCCTGATCATCCCTAACCCCCTCTGCCTCAGCCCTGCCACCATGACTTTATTTGAATGGACGTCCAGAAGGTCTCATGGTCTAATTAGCATATTACCTTTTTATTAGTATAGATAGGATATGACATACTGCCATAACTATAACATATCTACCAGTATGACTCTATGACAATACGTCCTTCATGCAATAGGAATGCATCTAATACATTACATTGTATATGTTGTAATTAGTAGGAAATGCTGTATTTGTAGCAATAATATACACCCTGTGACTTCCCTTCCAGATTTGGGAATGGTTCCCCAGTTCTGGGTACGTTTCCTGGCCCCTAATGTATTATTACTTTTTATTTTTGGTCATTCAGTATAACTTTATTTACTGTTTATTGCACATGATTTGATGTCTTTAATTTCTAACCACCAAAGATTCAAAGGACTGTTTTTACCATGAAATTTAACATTAACATTAATGAATTAATGTATTCATGTGTTTTTATTGTAAACACCTAAATTATTCATATTGTCATAGATCTTGAACTAATAAGCATGGATCATGCACAGGCTGGCAGCAAGCCAGGAAGCCACTCTGCAAGCTAACAGATACTCTGCATAGAGAGAAAAGTCATAGCACAACATTTAATGTCCAACCTGAGTCACCTCAGAATGTTATATATATTAACTTCTTAATTCACATAGTACTGGGAACTCAACTGCTTGGTTGGTGATGGGGTTGACCTGATTTCAGGAGGGTTATTCCTGAAATAATTAAGGGAAGGGGGGCTCAATCTTTCTTCTTGATTGCTTGTTCCACCCCAGCACCTTCACCTTTCTTCTCATACTCAGCTTCTTGGGCATATTCTCCTTCACCTTTACCTACTTCTTCCTCCTTTGCATCCTCAAATTATTCCTTGGCACCTTCTTCCTCTCTCTCTCCTTCCTCTTCCTCAGCCTCTTCCTTCTCCTTCTCTTCAGCTTCTCCTTCAGAAGGGGGTTCATCCTTAGCTTCCTCAGCTTTTGCAACCTCAATGGTTTCCTCCACCTCAATCTGCTCCTCCTGGATGTGGCTGGTGTATTAAGAAGGGAAGGAGTGAGCGGACATCAAGTAGGAGCTGGTATGTAAACCATCGTAAGCAAATCAGCCAAAGACCTGGGAACTCTGGGAGTAGCCGCTGGCTATGCTTCCCTCGATGGTGAAACTGAGCCGGGTCTCTTCACCTTCCAAGAGTTTCTTGTAAGCTGCAATGTCAATGTCCAAAGCCATCTTCTCATTGAGGAAGTCCTGGTATTCTTTTAAATATCATGTCATTTCACTTTGTAGTTTTCAACTCATTTTCTAATTTGATAATTGTGTCCTGCAGAGCACTAATGTCAGCGTTCTGCTTATCCTCCAGCTCTTGCAGCTGCTTTTCCAGTGCTTCATTTATGCTCGGCATACTTTGATCTCCAGGGTCTTGGCCATGAGCAGGCGGTATGCACTGCATAGGGGTTCTTGGCAGTGCTCTCGGTCAGCACATTGAAGCAGCTCTTGAACCATCCTTCGGCATTCTGCATGTTCTTGGCAGCCAGCTTCTCGTACTAGGTGCAGATGTCTTGAGTGTGGCGGAGAGGTCGGACTTGGAGAACACGTCCACCTCCAGAGGTCTGAGCGTACTGGATCTGTGCCTGCAGCTCTGTGATTTTCTCTTTGTGCACCTTATTCAGAAAGGCAATTTCTTCCATCAGGCTGTCAATGCGTTTTTCAAGCTGAGCACTGCAAGAGCCTCCTCGTCTACACCTTTGCACGCCTCCAGCAGCTGGGCCTTGGCATCCTGGCAGTTCAGCACCTCTTCCTCATAGGGCACCTGCATCCAGCCTCTTCTGAGCCCCTTCCTAATGGGGTCCAGGGCTGCATCCACGATACCACTGCCCTCTCTTCAGGAGGGAGCGAGTGTGGTGGGGCGGGGCATAGTCATCCCATTTTCATTAAAATGTTCAACCCGGGCCCACTCCACCAGTGTCTACAGCAGGCAGTCTGGGGGCAGACATTGATCCTAAAAGCACTGGCTGACCCCGCCAGAGCTCAGCCATGATGGATGGTCCGGGGTGAGATTTGGACTCGCTTAACCAGGGACCTGGCGCTGGGCAGGCAGCAGCAAAAGCTTCCTCCTCACCCCTGAGGTTTCAAAAACGAACTATGAGGGTTAGCCTTCTGGGCGGCCAAGGCCCTGAGCCCACCAGCTTTCCCTGGATCCCACCAAGGCTTCCTTCCCACACTTGCTTCTCACACTTGCTGAAAACCTTCTCTGTCCACTTGCCATAGTAATCAGTTAAAGCTGAAAGTGCTGGGACACTGACCGGCCTGAGGGGATTGGACACCACCATCTTCTGGCTATGGGGACCACCATTTTGTGTCAGAGTGATGGTTAATTTGCATATCACCCTTCTATGAGATAAAACAATCTCTAATTCTTCTTCAGAACAGAAAAAACATGGCAAATGGGAGAGAAAATAGATCATTCAAGAGATCTAGAACTCCCACATACAAAATTCAGTTGTTAGGACAGAAAGACCAATGCAATGCAACCATGAAACCTCCCTCTGTCAGTGCCATGGATTAAGCACTGGCCACATAGACGTCAGTCTGGAAAATGGACAGGAGAACTACCAAGGATGCACACTCCCCCTTCCACAGAAACGTTAAGACACTGGGAACACTGGGCTCACTGCTGACCTGTGTTCTGATCCCAAATTCTTAGCTACTGAGGGTCTCCAATCAAGATAACCACATTTCTGCACCTGAAAAAAATTCTCTAGTGTCAGTTCTGTGCCTGCAAAGTAGCCCAAAAACTATTAACTGTCAGGAAACAACTACTCCTATGCTCTGCCCACACCACAAAAACCCACTCCTGAGGACAGAGGCCAAAGTTCTTGTTCACTTGTCATTATTACATAAAAATAAAAGGAACCCTAAAATCTCTCTCGAAACCCAAAAGTAAGAGGCAGTGGGAAAGGTTTCATGTTTAGAAAGGTAATTGTTATTGTTCACTTTTAGGAACTCTCAATAGTACAGGGAGATTCCAAACACATCAAGAATGAATTATTTGTATCAGCTCTGGCCTGAAACGTTTCCCATTCACTCCTGGAGCAGAGAGCACTGTGTTATCAGAAACCTTCCCATCAGTCAGTGTGTAAGTGCTCTGTCTCAGGCAAACCGCCTAGGGCCTGGAGTGAAAGTGTTGCTCCACTTGCAGTAAGGGCAGGAGTGAAAGCACTCCTAGAGGTAAGCAGGTGAGTCGCCTCCTTGCTGGTTTACCAACAGGGTCTAGAAGCTGCAGAGACAGGGTCCTCGGAAAAACCTGGTCTACAGTGGAATGGAAACCCATCATTTGCTGCCAGCCCCATGGAGGCCCTTAAACACTCAGAATTAGCCACTTTTAAGAGACCAAAATACAGTCCACATTATTTCCTATTTGTAAAATCTAATTCAAGTCCCACAGCTGTTAATATAAAAGGCTATTTCTGTAAATTAAGGTCAAGAAGGCTACTTTAAAATTTTTAAATTATCCTAATATATAAAAACCCTGGGTCATAATGACCAGTAATGACCAGATGCTGACCAACCAGAAGTCAGTGCTGGTTCCATCCCTAAGCAAGCAGTAAAGGGCAATCAGGCAGAGGGGTTAGGGTGATCAGGTAGGCAGACCAGTGGTTAGGGGAGATTAGATAGGCAGGCCAGTGGTTAGGGATGATCAGGTAGGCAGACGGCCCCTCGCTGGGCTGGCCCCACCCCCAAGCAAGCTGTTAGGGGCAATCAGGCAGGCAGACAGAGTGGTTAGGGGTGATCAAGTAGGCAGACCAGCAGTTAGGGGTAACCAGGTAGATAGGTGAAAGATTAGGGGTGATCAGATGGGCAGATGAACCCCCACAATGCTGGCCCCATCCCCCAGGAAAGAATGAGGGAGGCCTAGGCCAATCCATTGCACCCCAGCCTGTCAGAGGGAGGCTCCCAGTGGGGGAGAAGCACTGCACAGATGGCAAGCAGTGGGGCCAGCTGCCTGCAGCCCAGGGAAGAAAATCCCCGATAGTCCCTGATCTCAGGCCAGGCCTACTGACCCTATCTGAGAGTGCAGGCTGGGCTAAGAGACCTCCCCACCCCCCCAGTGCATGAATTTCCATGCACTGAGCTTCTAGTTACAAATAAAATGTGTATGACTGGGAAAAAAACCTATATTATACATGTGCATATGTGAACTTTAGGATAATCTGAGGATTTCAAAGCATCATCTGTTCAGTTGGAATAGTTATTCCATAAAGCTTATATGTAAGTATCTGAAAATTCTCAACTAATCAAACTCTGGGGTAGAAGTTCTGACCGCAAATTGTACACAAGAGATGTAACACCTGCTTCCTCCTTAAAAGCATTATTTTAACACGAAGTAAACAGCACTTCACAATAAACCAGGAAGTGACTGAGTCATAGGCTGGACAACTGGCACAGGCGCCATGGAACAGGTGCCCACCTGGATGGGTCCCACTGACATGAGCAGGCTCTTCAGCTGGGTGTCAGTGGTGGATGATGACAGGCCTTCGACAGATACAACGCAGGGCTGCGGCTTGCACTCCACTACCCGCAAGTTCTGCTTATTTGGCATCGGGCGCCCGCGACCCAGTGGCCCTGCTGTTCCCCGGCCTCTCCCGTGCATGACAACCTGCTAATGACAGGAGGAATTGGTCAATTCAAAAGCTTTGGTTATTTTGCACAACTACTAAGATATATCAGTGAGCAAATAACTCAGAATGCATTAAAATATACCATGAGCTACAGGATTTCCTATAGTTTTTGCTGTGCTCAGAAAAGAATTTAATGTCTAAAGAGGATACTACCACCCAGCAAACGTGAAAGGAAAAGACAAGAGCTGTTTTGGAGCCCAGCAGGGACGAGGCGGCACCTCCTTTGTTCCCTCCGTACTAAGGATGAAGCAGCAAGGCCGACCGGATCCAGCAACACACATCAGCAGCACACTTAGGGTTCAGGTTAGTCCTAACAGCCCCAGAGCCTGAGTTTCTCCCTCTGTACCTCAGGCCAACTCCGCAGGGATGGTGCAACCCACTGCCACCATACAGGCACCACAAACCACAACCTCACAGATCCAGCTCACGTGGTTTAGTACGCACGTGCACTGGCACCCTGATAACTGAAAGGCCACTTCTGTCACAATGGTCCCCTGGGTACTGCCCTTTACATTCACCTGCAGAGCTTTAAATCAAACCAAAAGCCAAAACCAAGGACACAGGGCCTCTACCCTGACCTCCAAAATTATGACATCATTGGTCTAAAGTGAGGCCCAGACCTCAGGAGTTTCTAAAGCTGTCCAAGGTTCAAAACAGTGTTCTGTGATCTTTTAATAAAGAGGACAGAGCTGATCTTTCTGGTCAGTTCTAACTAGGAAACAAGACAGAGCACTGGTGCCAAGTGTTTCCTTGAAAACAGAACTCATCCAACACAGAACACGTGTGAGAAGCAGCCACAGAGTGGATGGAACCAAGCAGCACCAGACTTCCCAGGCTTCCTACCTAGACTTGCCCTAGAATTTTGGGTAGAAAGGAGAGCATGCTGGCTGGCCATCTCCAAGGCACAGCTCAGGGCAGCAGGAAACCACTACCCCAGGTGGTGGTTGCTGTTCCAAAGCTGAATCATTAAAAAGTTATGACAGGAAGCATGTAGGCACTCCTTCCCATCAGACCATTCTAGCTTCACACTCACAGCACTAGTGAGGACACAACTGTACCTTCTTAGTGGGGTGAATCCCTTGGATGCTCTTGATGCCCGGAGGGCCTGCTGAGTACACATGGGCCCCAACTGGCAGGTGCTGGGGCTGCTGAAGGGACCCTTTGGTCAGCGTCACCTTGCGGGCAGGTTGCTGTCTCACTTCTGGAGGCTGGGGAGGCCGCTGGGGCTGGCTGTCCGGATGAAAAAAGCCATCGCTCTCTCCTCCCTGCTGAAAGGAACAAGGCAGCATACTGGTCAGTATCTGCACAGCCAGACACCCCTCCCCACCATCAGACAGTGTCCCACTGTGACACAAAACCATCGAACACTAGAAAATCAAACCTGTTGTTTCACTAGAGCCACTAGGACATTTCTCACTTGACAGTGTTTGGGTTTAAATAACAGTTTTGAAATGAAAAACAGTAAGATCTTGGGTTAGTATACACACTCAAGACGTCAGTAAAATATTGCTTAACTTGAAAAATACTCCATATTCAAAATGCATTTCCCATTTGCATGAGTGTGTATTAGAATCTGAGAGTTTACATAATCAATGATTTTAACTCTTAACTCCTATTTAAATTTAAGGGAAGCCTGCCACCATATTCCTTCATCCCCTAGTTGTGGTCATGAATTCTGTCCAGCCCTTCCTTCCTTGGCACAATACTGCACATGGACTCTGGGCACATGGGTCCTGTTGAGTCACAAGTGCCATTACCAACCAGAGTCAATGACTCAGAAGAGGAACTCCTGCATTCTAGTAAGAGCTTTACAAATAACAGAAATCTAACTTTTTGCGTTTACTAATGGTCCCTCATTTCATGACCTTAAACACTGTTAATCAGCGAAGTAGTAAGCACACACTCAAGCTACACTGAGAGTCCTAACTCCACCAGGTAGCAAAAAGGCCTCTGGCTGTGGCCGTTGGCCATTTTCAGTGTGAAGTGTAGTATCTTCCCAGCAGGGAGCTGATGACCAGGACAGAAAAGTGGATATAGGAAAGTCAGACCTTGACCTGCCAAATTATTTCATCTTAACAGAAATGGATGCTTGAAGGTGAAAGTAGATTCAGATGGAGCACTACACTCTGCTCCTGACATAAACAGAAACATATCTGTCAATGGCTAACCTTACTCATCACCAGACTGCTGAGTTATGCAGTATTTCCAAGAGGAGCTTGGCAAATTAGCCCAGAAGCAGCCCCTATATTTTCTGTCTCTTTTCACTCTAAATGTATCTTTTGAAGACAGTTTAATGGAACAAAGGGAAGGAACAGGGGCTGGAGCAAGCCAAGAATAGGTAAAATGTTTGCAAAAATTGTCTAAACTAATGGAACCTAAGGAAAAATGAGATTTAAACGTCACAGACAGTCTTCTGGCTATGGAAGCATGGAGAGAGCAGCAAAGCCTTCCCACCCCCAACTCGAAGCATATAACTGGGCAAAACAAGAATTCCAGGACTTGGAAGTGGAGCAGCAAGAGCAGTGGATATAAGGCCGTGGGATAGAAGTCAGAGAGCTGATCTGAAACGTCAAGCAGCATCGTCAGGGAAGTCGGTGGAGGGGATAGAAAACACCCACAGATCTGATGGCCTCTGATCTTGGTCCTATTTGGAACAATAGTCAACCAGCCAGAAATCCAAGAAACTGAGGAAATTCTGGCCATGAAAGAGCTACTGAAGGTAAAGGTAAGTCCTTCCCATGCAGCTGACAGGGTCTCAGGCAGCTAGCAGGAAATAAGAGCATGATTGGGCTGCGAGTGCCCATACTGACCACACAGATAACCTGCAAGGGGCCCCAGGAACCTGGATACAATCTCTTCCTGACCAAGTAACTGACCACTGAGTTATGCAGTAACAGGGCCAACTCCTAGGAAACCAGGCTAATAAGAATAAAAAATGGACAAAAACTATTTTGAACTGAATAAAATTACAACATATCAAAATCTAGATGTAACTGGCCAGTGTGGCTCAGAGTTGAGTGTCAACCCATGAATCAGGAGGTCATAGTTCAATTTCCAGTCCAGGCACATGCCCGGGTTGCAGGCTCAATCCCCAGTAGGGATTGTGCAAGAGGCAGCCAATCCATGATTCTCTCTCATCACTGATGTTTCTACCTCTTTCTCCCTCTTTGCAGAGAAGGGAGGGAAGCAGGCAGGGCAGCGGAGACCACCGCAGGAATCTTCCTGCAATGGGCCTCTAGTATATATATAAAATCTAGGGGATGCAACTAAAACAGCTCTATCAGAAAGGGAAAGACACCTATACTCAATAACTTAAACTTTTATTTTAATAAACAAGGAAAATAAAAAGAAATCAAACCCAAACAGAAGAAAGGAAGATCACAGTGAAAGGCAATGACATAATAAACAGAAAAACAATAGAGAAAAATCAAGGAAACCAAAGTTGGATTTTTGAGATCAACAAAATTGATCACCTTTAAACTGACCAAGAAAAAAGAGAAAACACAAACAGAAGAGGGATTATCAGAATGGGTACTACAGACATTAAAAAGGGTGACATGAACAACTTTATATCAACTAATTGGATAATTTCAATGAAATAAACAAACTCCATAAAAGATGCAAGATAGCAAAAAGAGACTATTAAAAATCTGAGAAGAGCCCTAGCTGATTTGGCACAGTTGGATAGAGCATCAGCCTGTGGACTGAAGGGCCTGGGTATCGATTCCAGTCAAGGACATGTGCCTGGACTGCAGGCTCAATCCCTAAAAGGGGGTGTGCAGGAAGCAGCAAATCAATGATTCTCTCTCATCACTGATGTTTCTCTCTCTCCCTCTCCCTCCCCTTTCCTCTCTGAAATCAATAAAAGAATATGTATTTTTTTTAAATCTGAGAAGACAAGCAACTCATTAAAACCTCCCAGAAAGAAATGTGTAAGCCCCAATGGATTCAGTGATGAATTCTATCAACTATTTAAAGAAAAAGACCACTTTTTCAGAGAACAGAGGAGAGCTCTGCCCAGCAAATCAATCTGAGCACCAAAGGGTCACAGGTTCAATTCCCAAGCCTGGTCAGGGTGTGTCCAGAAGGCAACCAATTCTATGTGTCTCTCTAAATCCATCTCCCTCTCCTTCTCCTTCTCCCTCTCCCTCTCCCTCTCCCTCTTTCTCTTTTTCTTCTCTTCCTCCTCCTCCTCCCCCCTCTTCCTCTCACTCCCCCCTCCTCTACTCCCTTTCCCCCACTTCTCCTCCCTTCCACACTCTCTAGTGATTCCCTCAAGCTCTGCCCCATACAATTTGTTGCCCCACCCAAGCTGTTTGAAGCAACTTTTCCATATGAATGGCCTATCCTGGTCCAGGCTTCAGACATTGCTAAAATCTTTTACACAAGCAGCAGCTGGAGTCAGCATGTCCCACACTTATCAATAAAAGGCCCAAGACCCAGCACTAGCACCAGCTTACCTTGCATCACAGCTGGGCCTCACCTGGGAACTTCCTAGCCCAGTACAAGTAGCAGCCATCTGCAGATCACTCTGAGGTTCATGCCAGTTGGCCTGAGGCAGTGGTTAACTTTTTACCTCCCAGGAAGCTTCAGAGTCAATGTACCCAGTGGACAGCTTCAGACCATACCAGATTATAATTCTACCATCCACAAGCAACACACTCAAAAGGCAGATTCAGTGAGCACCAAAGCCCCACTAAAGTAAGTCCTGCTCCATAGGGGTGTCTACTACACAGCCGCTCTTTCATTGCAGACACACCTGGTCCTCACAGCCAATTGGCCTGGAGGTTAATTCCTCCCAGTGACACCAACAGCAATCAAGACTCAACTACAACAAGACTGTGCAACCAGCCCACACAGAGGCACACCTAGAGTGAGTAGCTCGGGTGACGGGAAACTGAGCCACTGAGCCCTACAGGACACCTAATACAGAAGGCTGCTCTGCAAATTCCAGGAGACACAGCAGCTCTACTAATACACAGAAAATAATACAAGGAAACAGCCAAAATGTGAAGACAAACATCACAAATGAATGAAATGAAAGCAAGCAATCTCCTAAATACAGAGTTCAAAACAATGGTTGTAAGTTTGCTCAAGGATCTTAATGAAAGCTTCAAGGGTCTTAGTGAGACCTTTCAAGGAAATCAGTGAGAACATCAAAGACATGAAAAAGTACCAATCAGAAATAAAGACTCCACTAAATGAAACAAAGGACAATTTGCAGGGATTCAAGAATAGAGGATTTTGAGACACAAATGAACAATTTGGAATATGAAGAAGCAAAAAATAGCCAATGAAAAGAAACAATCCAAAAATATGAAGATTAGTGTAAGAAGCCTCTGGGACAACTTAAGTGTACCAACATTTGCATTATGGGGGTGTCAGAGGAAAAAGAGAGCAAGATATTGAAAACCTATCTGAAGAAATAATGACAGAAAACTTCTCCTAACTGGTGAAGAAACAGACTTGTAAGTCCAGGAAGAGCAGAGGAACTCAAAGAGGCCCACACCAAGACACATCATAATTAAAATGCCAAGTGTTAAAGACAAAGAGAATCTTAAAGGCAACAAAAGGAAAAGCAGTTAATTACCTACTGTTGTTGATTTCTGAACAGAAACTTTGCAGACCAGAAGGGACTGGCAAGAAACACTCAAGGTGATGAGTAGCAAGGATCTACAATCAAGATTATCCTACCGGGCAAAGCTATCATTTAGAACTGAAGTTCAGATAAAGAATTTCACAGTCAAGAAAAAGCAAAAGGAGTTCATCACCACCAAACCAGTATTACATGAAATGTTGAAGGATATTCTTTAAGAGGAAGAAAACGAAGATGAAGAAAAATAAAATAATAATAGATCTAAAATATGAACAATAAAATGGCAATAAATACATACCTATTAACAATTGAAAATAAAAATAAACAAGAAATCTAATGAACAAAACTAACTGATGAATAAAATAGAATCAGCGGCATGGAAACATGAAACAGACTAATGACTCTCAGAGGGAAGGAGGGTAGAGGGGTGGGAAGACTTTAAGGTGGTGAAGGCTTGGGGTAGGGCAGGAACTGGGTGGAGGGGGTATAAGTAGAGCAGGGGGGAGAGGAAGGGCAGGGGGAGAAGGAGGATATCTGTAATACTCTCAACAATAATTTTTTTTTAAAAGATTAGGTTGTTTTTCCCCAAATAAGAGAACAAGTTTTCCTTTTCAAATTCTTACCAAAAATTTTTAATTCCAGAGTTATTCAATTAACACTGGGAAAGAGCCTAACTATTCTTCACTAGTTGTGGCCAGACTTACCCAAGGACAGACCAAACTGAATGCATACATTTATTTTCCTAAAACTTAAGTTCTTCTAGAACGTAAGAATATAAGTTACAGCACTGAAAGATATAAACTAAAAAATACTATCGATTCAAATCAGGAATTTCAGAATTCTGTTATCTGAACATGAGGAAATAACTGGTCATCTGTGGATGGCAGATTATATTGTAGTCTCAAAAAGTAGTTGGGGTCTCAGGGCAACCTCTTGTGAATTTTCCCTCCTATAAGGCCTACACCATTCCTTCCACAGTAGTGTGTTTAGACATGATTTTAAATATTTCACTTCCTCCAAACAGATGAGAAAAAACTAAGTTAGGGCCCAGCAGGTTTTACTCAGTGGTTGAGCATCAATCTATAAACCAGGAGGTCATGGTACGATTTCCAGTCAGGACATATGCAAGGGTTTCAGCCTCAATCCCCAGTGTGAGACGAGAAGAAGGCAGCCAATCAATGATTCTCTCTCATCATTAATGTTTCTATCTCTCTCTCTCCCCGCCCCTTCCTCTCTGAAATCAATTCAAATATATATATTTTTAAAAGAAGTTTGGTCTATAGTACACCAAACTAGAAATATTTTTTTTCACAAATAATTATCTTCTAATGTACCATAAAATGTATTTTAGACTGGTTTTTCTTAAATATAAACAAAGCTTCCTGAATTAAGAAAGAGTAGAGAATACTTTTTATCAGCTTAATCATTATAAAAAATGCAGCTTTTAGCCACTATCATGAGAAGGACAAATATATTTATAATGAATGGTTTAAATATACAGATAAAAAGGTCTATTGATACTGTCAGGGCACCCTGCAATTTGACAGATCAAATCTTATTTTCATTCTTAAAGCCCATGAAGAAGTGATATCGCTGACGTGCATTCACTAGTGAGCAAATTGATTAATCCCTCTCTATAGAAATCTCAACTCTTGATTACACCTATCAGACACTAAGCAGCATTATTCTAGAGTGACAACACTTTGACAAATTCCCCAACCATTTTTCTCAGCCTTTGTGGCCCTGCTAGCTTGTATTAACCCGATGAAAAATTAATTTTCCTTATCTTCTCCTAAACCCCAAAGTCCAAATCCGCCAAACTGGCAACTCTTTCTGTAAAGGTATTATGAAAACCTCTAAAAGATTAATTGCATGTCTTCAGGTGACATTAAATTAATTTCTGTACTCATGACAGACACTTGATACTCCGTACTGAGAGGACAGATAACATTGTCAGGACACAATGAAGGACAATGGTTAGGGTTCCAGGGCAGCCTCTTGTGAATTCTCCCTCCGATAAGACCCCCCTCACTGTCAGGGCCATGCACGATCTCACAGCCCCCAGACCTCCCTGCACAGGTTTCTATTAACCACAACAATGCTGGGCCGCCCTCTGTAATCTTCAACTCACTCAGAAGCCGGACAACAGATGATATGCATGCTATACGAAGTTCCTAAACACAAACACATTTAAGGCTCCATTTTGTCTTTGAAGGATAAACGCTAAGGAGAAATAAGCAGGCTAACATCCTCATTCAGGCTCCTTCCTTGGTCAATTCCCTAATTAAATCTGCAGCTTTTTTCACCTATTCTCTGCAATAATCTACCCTGACATATGACGAGCACACAAATATTTCAACCATGTCCATCTAGAATGCTTCCTATAACATTTCGGGATGGGTCCACATGGGCTGAGCTGGGACAAAATATGGAGCAGACAGACCTCGCCGGAGCACTTGGGTTTTCTGGAGAAGAGCTTGACAGGCACACACACTGGATTTGACAGCAGGTGGCAACATGGCACAGAGACTCAGGGCTATCTCTCAACATTCTCTCTCCCTGAGATTTGTTAGGTTTGGGGAAATCTTTAAGAAGCAAAATTAACTGGCCTTTGGAGGAACAAAGCAAAGCCCTGAGCCTCTGAGAGAGTCATACTCCAATTCCTGCCACATGAATCTTGGTCTGAAAAGGAGACAACTGCTAATGTGGGTTCCTCCAGCCACAGAGCCACAAACTCAGACTCTTCCAAAGAGAGCCCACCGCAGGGGTGAGTCCAGGCTCTGCAAGGCAAAAGAAGCTTCCTGCCTGCCCTGGCTGAGAGCAGGCAACGGGCAAGGTGGGAGTCGGACTCGCACGTCCTGAGGTGCCTCTCCACCCACACCAGATCAGTGTCTTTACCACTAAGTTTCCCTCATTGTCTGATTTTCCCATCACAGGAATGTCCTCTTGACACCTCATGTCTGACTGCCTTCTCTGGCCCTGGCGTAGCCTTCCCTCAGTTAGAAAATGGGCTGTGGCTTCTTTGCCACAGGAACTTTCCACATGTTCTTCCCCTCTGCCCAGAGGGGCTTTTCCCTTCTTGTGTTCTCCTCAAGCAATCAGCACCTCTTCTCATTCAGTCATTTCTTCAGGTCTCTCTATCAGACATTCACAACACCAGTTGTCTGGAGCCTGCACAGTACTTGGAGGTTAAAGAGCTGCTCTTTCTTTGCAGCTGCATACACAGCTCCTCAGCCCCATGTCAGGTCTATTGTGACAGCCACTGCCAAGTGCACCTCCACCCCTGCATGGAGGGCAGGGCCTGAGACCTCCTCACGACACCCTACTTCCCTGCAGTACCTTGACCTCAGTCCTGTCAGAAGAATATGTCTAACACTACCCTGGTCCACAGAGACTCATTTTAATACTTAAATAGTGGTGTTTAATCCTCTTGGAATTCTCACACAGGACAATCATTCAAAAAATGAATTCGATGCAGTACAAACTATTTTCTACTCATGTTGATGACCTATTTCAAGAAATGTAATATACAAAAGAATCCAACTGACGCAGGAGATCTCTTGATTCACCTTCTGTCTTAGAACTCACCCTAGATGGACGGACATGCTGATAGGGCTCAGATGCAGTGACACCCAGTGAGCAAGTCTGAAAGTTGCCCTGGAGGACAAAGGGCTGCTACAGAACTGAGGCCCAGGAGCCATAAGAGGAATCTAAAACTCTGCACCAAAAAGCAAGGGTGTGTCCAAGGAATGCTGGGGACATTCCCAAGGACAGCACCAGCTTACCAGGGCACTCCCGTGCCAATTGAGACCATTCCAACACCCAAATAAATAATACTAGTAACAATTCATTGTATAAAATAAGAATTCAAAGTCCATGTTGCTATAAAAAATGAACAACCTTAGCAATTTCATTTACAGACTAGAAACTGAGGTTCAGAAAAATAAAATAACTGCTCAGGGCCCAAAGGGCAATTAATTATAGGCAACCATCCGAATATGGGCCAGCATCATGTACAAATGCACACTCTCAGCCTTGGGGAGGGAGCACTTCAATGTCTATGCTTCGTGAACAAGAATTTCCAAATGGCCACAACAATCAGGATTCAAGAGAGAACCCATGAAGAAAGTGAACAGTGACTGTGAGTAGTAAACCCAGACAAGCATGGTTGCCAGGACTGTGAAAACCAACATCAAGAAAGAAGCCATACTAAGTTCTTTGTGAAAGGCTTCCTGTGCCTGCCATGCACTTGCTACAACCAAGAGGAAGGAGGATCATAAACTAACATCACTCAAAGATAAGCAACAGAAGAGCAGATTAAAAACCTGCCTTAAGTCGCAGGCTCTTTCACTTTTCAAAAAACCTAATTTAATAAAATCTAAAGGTAAGTTATTTGATTTTAAGTAATGCAATATGGAAACTGACAGAAGAAAACTTTGTGCCGAAGCACCATCACCTCACAAGTCAAGCACAGAGAAAAACCACCTGTTGCAGCTGTAAGGCACTTGCAATCTGTGTTGGCGTGAGTGCGAGGCACCTGCTCCCTAATCACCCTAGGGACACACCCTGACTGGATCACCAATAGGGCACTTTCAGAAACAAGGCTGCAGACTGTCTCCTGTCCTGTCCAGAGTCAACAACTTGGATTAGGAGACTACTGATGCAAAGAGTAATGTAATTAACTACATCAATGTCAGCTTAGGTCAGAGAAGGATTTGTAGTAATAAAAGGGTAATATGCTAATTAGACCAGACGTCTTCCTGATGTCCTTCCGGACAAAGCCACAGTGGCAGGGGTTGAAGCAGAGGCAGTTAGGGACAATCAGGCAGGCGGGGGAGCAGTTAGGGGCAATCAGGCTGGCAGGGGAGAGTGGTTAGGGGGCAATCAGGCCAGCAGGGGGGAGTAGTTAGGGGCGATCAGGCTGGCAGGGGAGAGCAGTTAGAGGCAATCAGGCCAGGAGAGGGGAGTGGTTAGGGGCATTAGGCAGGGGAGAGCAGTTAGGGGTAATTAGGCTGGCAGGGAAGAGCAGTTAGGGACAATCAGGCCAGCAGAGGAGAGTGGTTAGGGGAAAACAGGCTGGCAGGAGAGAGCAGTTAGGAGCATCAGGCAGGCAGGCAGAATGGTTAGGGGTGATCAGGCAGGCAAGTGGTTAGGAGCCAATGGTCCTGGATTGTGAGAAGGATGTCCTTGATTGGAGAGGGTGCAGGCCAGGCTGAGGGACCCACCCCTTCCCATGCATGAATTTCATGCACCAGGCCTCTAGTAAGGAAAATAAAACAGACTCCCAAGTAAACCTCTCTAAGAAACCTTATAAATATGATACTTACTGTACTTTTGTACAAACACTATGTAAAGAAGCTCATTGTGAACATACAAGAACACAGAAATTAATTATATTAATAATTACCAATTATTTAGTTAGTTATGAACCTGAAGTTCCTAAATAATACCCTGTACAGGTACAGTATATAAGCTCATCCTATCAAATTCTAAGACCCTGTCAGAGCCTTATTGCAGAGCCCTACTTCAGATCTGGACTCACGGCCTGGCCCAGGACATTAATGCCACAGCTGACAGAAGAAAAGGGATCAAAAGGGATAGAAATTAAAGTCAGAATAAATGTGCACATGCAATACTTAATAGAACTGTTTCCTTTTGTATTGCCTGAAATAAACACAATTAAGAATATGCTCTCTTAAAAACAGCTCCTACCACACATAACACACACACACACACATACACACATCCTGGCCATTAGAAAATACTATTTATTTCAGGTCAGAGAGACACAAGGCATTTACTAGGTATACCAGCTAATAATGCTGATTTTTTTTCAGTAGATGGAGTTACACATAGGTTGATATATATGAGATTTGATATGTTGCTATTTTGTTGTATTGACAACATGCTTCAAAACTTCATGTCGCCGAGGCTGGTTTGGCTCATGGATAGAGCGTCAGCCTGGGGACTGAGGGGTCCCAGGTTCGATTCTGGTCAAGGGCATGTACATTGGTTGCGGGTGCATCCCCAGTGGGGGGCGTGCAGGAGGCGGCTGATCAATGTCTCTCTCTTATCGATGTTTCTGGCTTTCTGTCCCTTTCCCTTCCTCTCTGTGAAAAATCAATAAAATATATTAAAAAAACACACACACAAAACTTCATGTCAAATTTTCTGAAGGTGTTAATGTCATAGATATTTTTATGCTTAAAAATGTCGAATTTCATGCCAATAAACGAGCATTTGTGGGAAATTTTAATTCATTACTTTATTTTGAAGAAAAGTGCTGCTGAATACTTAAAGGAGCTTATGATGAACATGCTCCACCTCAAGATACTTGTGAACACTGGTTTAAATGCTTTAAAATTGATGATTTTGATGTGAAAGACAAAGAACGTCCAGGTTAACCGAAAAAGTTTGAAGAACAGCAATTACAAGCATTATTGGATGAAGATGTGTGTCAAACTCAAAAACAACTTTCAGAAAGATTAAACGTTGTTCAGCAAACAATTTCTGATCATTTACAAGCAGTGGGAAAGATTTTAAAGGAAGGAAAATGGGTGCCACATCAACTGAATGAAAGACAAATGGAAAACTGAAAAGTCATTAGTAAAATGATGATTCAATGGCACAAAAGAAAGTCGTTTTTGCATAGAATTGTGACTGGCCATGAAAGTGGATTTATTTTGAGAATCCCAAAATCCAAGTCAACTATCAACATCAACTGCAAGGCCAAATCGCTTTGGAAAGAAGACAATGCTCTGCATCTGGTGTGATGTATTATGAGCTTCTAAAACCATGTGAAACCGTTAACACTGATTACTACCGACAACAAATTATCAATTTGAACTATGCTTGGATTGTAAAACGACCAGAATGGGCCAGAAGACACAGCAAAGTAATTTTGTTTCATGGTAACGCACCATCATCACACATTTCAAAACCAGTTAAAGACATGTTAAAAGCCCTAACCGGTTTGGCTCAGTGGATAGAGTGTTGGCCTGTGGACTGCAAGGTCCCAGGTTCAATTCTGGTCAAGGGAATGTACCTTGGTTGTAGGCACATCCCCAGTAGGGGGTAGCAGGAGGCAGCTGATCAATGTTTCCCTGTCATTGATGTTCCTAACTCTCTATCCCTCTCTCTTCCTCTCTGTAAAAAATGCAATAAAAATTAAAACAAAAAAAGACACATTAAAAGATCTTGCCTGGGAAGTATTAACCCACCCGCTGTATTCACCAGACCTTGCTCCTTCAGATGACCATTTGTTCCGATCGATGGCACAAGCACCTTCTGAGCAGCACTTCAAAACGTACAAAACAAGTGGAAAATTGGGTCTCTGAATGGTTTGCCTCAAAATAAGAAAAGTTCTATTGGGACTGTATCCACAAATTACCTAAAAGATGGGGGGAATGTGTACCTAGAGATGCACATTACTTTGAATAAAGCACTTTTGATGTTTCTCTTGAAATTATCGTGTTTTCTTTTATTACAAAATACGCATTATTAACTGGTACACCTCGTATCCTCGGAGATTTGAAAGTAGCCAACATGCTACTGGAGGAACTGTTGGAAAAAATCATCATGGCGATTGCAGACAGGTTGGTTAGTTAACTTATTACTTAAGAATTAAAAAGAGCTAAAAATCTACTCCAGTGTTTGGCAGATAGTTATTTTCATGTAAAATTCCTGTTGTTTTTCTGTGTATTGAAAAATTATGTAACATTGTTTTAGAATACAGCATGATATAAAAAATACTTTTACCCTGTATAAAAAAAAGAGCAAAAATTTAACTTTACTCTTTGAAAGAAAAGGTGTTGATTCATTTGCAAGCTTTTCTTCAACACAGAGCTAGCTGAACCCACAGCTCAGGTGCCGGCCCACCAGAATCCTGAATGCACTTGGCCCTTGCTTTCTACCAGCCACAGCCTGCCCATGGAGGTCACTGGAAAGATCTATTCCCGACCTTGGCCCCATGCCACCTGTTTATAATTCAAGGAGAAAAGTGAGATACTGACAAAGTGTGCTTAAAACAAAGTCAAAAGCAAAAGGCCACAGACACTGGAAACTGATTAACTTTTGAGTTCTCATCTAAAAATAACAAAGGCAAATAGTAGTAAAATAATTTGATGGAATATAGGCTATCTGCTAATCAACATTTTGAATCACCATGAATGGAGGTGAGAAAAACAGATTCAAGAAAAACAAAATTATAGGTCCTATTAATATGGAATTTCTAATCCACATTACTCTATCAAACGTCTTAGTCTACAAGCACAAAAATAAAAGCAATTAACACTGTACTAAGTAAATTGCTCACAAGTTGTTCCCAAATGAGCAAAGCACAGGACATAATGCCACATGTGCCTCTTCACAGTCCTCTGTGCACTGTTCTCCCCAGAGGGCTGCAAGGGTACAGGCTGTGGTCTGTAAAGGCATCACCACTGGACGCTTTCCCTTTCTTTCTCAGTTTATAGACAAATCACACACACCAGTACTGTTGACAGGACAACAACTGCACAGACCACCCAAAATGTGCTGCAGAATCCTGTCAGTACAGCAAGGCTAAACCCCCTTCTATAAAAAAGCAGGTATCTACACATGGCTTCTTGAAAGGCCAACCTTGTGCCACAGACATCTGTTTGCCTCTGTTTAAGAAATGAATTGTCCAACCCGGGCGGGAAAACAGCAATGACTGCCTTAGCCTTAAGGAGAGTGATCTAAAACGGCCAACTGTCACAAGGAGACAGACAAAAGTGTGCTTACCTCTGACCTGCAACCAGGTAGAGGGGTTGCCCTTGACTGCAAATGGAACCCATGACCCTCAGATGTGCAGGCCGAAGCTCTAACTCCTGAGCAACACCAGCCAGGGTCACCATGGTCACACTTTAGAACTCTGCTCATCCTGTTGCCCCTGAATCAAAGCTACACACAAGTCACTTGCTTTGTGGTAAAGGAAATTTTGTATTTAAAACAAACTTCGTAATTCTACCACAAATTATCTTCAAAAAGGATCTAAAACTGAGAAAGGTCTAAGTGAAGGACAGAGACAACTGAACACTATGGTCAGCACGGAAATGGCAGCTCTCACACCAGCTTCCCATCAGAAGGGCTGGTCCACGGGACTGTACATAAGCAACCTACCTCCCTCTGCTCACACCCCTGCTTTGGGACTTAAGGCATCCTAAGTGAAGAATGTGGAGTTAAGAGGCACAGTGACCTCATCAACTTACCCCAGCTGACAACTTAATCACCCTGACTTTGGAGCTGACATGGGGCCCATCTCCGCCACCGCTGTTTGCCCGGTGCATGACAGTCCTTTTGGCACCGGGTTTGGAGTCTGGGGGCCGGCCCTGGAGGGCCGTCACTCGGGCGGTCTGTGCTGGGGGCAGCTCGTCCCCATCCTCAGGCTGTGCCTGCAGGACTTTGTGTCTCAAGTGCTTCAGCGGTTTCAATGGCTGTCCCGAATACTGCATGTGAGTACTAGATGGCACAAAGTTTGAAGTTTTCGGCTGAAGACTTGAAAGAGCAACATCTTGGTTTTTGACGAGAAGTCTGTTTTTCACATTCTGTCGGACCTGGGCACCAGGGAAGGGTAGCAAGGGGTTTCCATTGGTGGGCAACGGCAACGCTGGCGGCTCTTCCCGCTCCGTGGGGGCCCCGGGGCTGCAGAGTTGCTGCTGCTGCTGCTGCTGCTGCTGCTGCTGCTGCTGTGCCAGCCTCTCCAATAGCTCCTTCTTCCTAGCTCCAGCCTGCTGCTGCCGGCGCATCTCCTTCTGCTTCAGGATCTCCTCTCGCAGGCGCTTCTGCTCTTCTATCTTTAAGCGGTACAGCCTCGTTTCTTCATCTTCATCAGGAAACTGGAACAGAGAACACATGGTTTACTTGACAAAGCCAGATAAGGCAACCATTCCAGTGTATTTCTACAAACTCAGAAAATGCACATTATAAAACCCTTTCATTCAGAATTTGAAAAACACTTTAACATGTGTTTTAAAAATCTGAAAAGGGGGAAAAATTATGTAATAGCTAACTGGAAAATCTTATCAGAATATTAAAAATGAAAGAATGTAAATTTCCTTTTATTTATAAGTTTGAAGGCAATTAAACCATTCATTTAAGATATCAAAATATGTTTTGAGTGGAAATAGCCACAGTAGGGGCCCACAGTCACATAGGTTTTATCTGGCTCTTCTCTGAAGAGCCAACAAAAGGTGGGTGTAAATGGCCTGAAAGGGCCTGATTAGAACTATTGATTTTTCGTACAGGATTTCAGCCTGATCTCAAACTCATTTGTCACAGAATAATTGGTGTAATGAACAGCACAAGTCAATCTCTCTGACCTTGAACTCATGCACTCTCCTCAGAATCAAAATGCTATCAATGGCAGTATTGAAATATTAATGCTATCTAAGGAAAGCTCTAATATTCCAGCCCCAAACCATTCTGAGAGTCTACCAAAAAAATCTCACAGAAGTCTGGTAAGTTTCACCAAAACCATGCAATAAGGAAAGTTTATTAAAAGTTAGGCATTTAGCCTGGTCTGTTTGGCTCAGTAGACAGAGCACTGACTATAGACTGAAGGGTCCCGGGTTCGATTCTGGTCAAAGACACATACCTCTCAGTTGCAGATTCAATCCCCTTTCCAATTGGAGCATGTCCAGAAGGCAACCAATCAATGTCTCTCTCTCTCTCTCTCTCTTTCTCCCTCCCTTCCACTCTCTCTAAAAATCAATGGAAAAATATCCTCAGGTGAGGATTAAAAAAAAGAAGTTAGCCATTTGTTAAAAATGGCAGTAATTTTCTTGAAAAGCATCACAGATACACTCAATCCAAAGGTCCTTCACAAAAGATTGTAATAGAATTTAACCTATCTGGAGGCCAGCTATTAACAAACAAACCTTAAAAAATTACAAGTTAAAACCAAAGTGTAGCTGCAGACCCTTCTTGACCTACAGGACAGAGTTGGGCCCTCATCAAGGCTTGCTTGTCATTTTAGAAGCAATTTTGACCAAGCCAGCTATCTAACTGAAAGTTTAGTAGGGCAGATGTAAAACGGCAAATCTAAAGTTAGATGAGGGCATACAGGTAGGTGTAACAAGTGGACAGCACTGAAAAAGTGCAGGGGCCAGACAGCTGGAGAATAGTGACAGGTCCAGGGCCTACTGCCTCAAACGCAGTAACAGTCACTGAGATGTGTCCCCAAGCAACCAAGAAAGAGTTCAAGTGTATGTTCAAGAACATAGCTGGGAATACTTCTAAACAGGTCCTTTATCGTATCATTATTGGTTGGATGAATGTAAGAAAAACTACAAAACAAATAGAAGACATTTTAAGATGTAAAAAAATTTTATGTCTGGTCCATTGTGTACAGAAAACTGAAAGCAAACAAATGAAGACACTGTATATACAAGGCTATGCCTAAAAAGCCACTTTTATCCTTTTATTTAGATTCTGTTATAAAAGTACATGTAACTTAATTTTTTGAACCAGTTTGTAATGAGTTTAAGAGCTGGCTATATAAAGTAAAAGCAGGATAAAAATTGTAGCAAAGATTTCTTTTTATAAACTGCCCCAATCCAGTCTGTAAATCTACATGATCTTTTTATATATTTGATTTTAAAACTAAAAGTCACCCTTCTTCTATTAAGAGCTTATTAAATGTCAACTCCATATTTTGACTTTATATTGACACTTCTAATTAGTAACATAACTGCTTACAATTTATTAGCAGAAAATCTGACTTCCCTTCAAATTTAACTATTAGTGTTAACTGGTTTTTATATAATTAAGAAAACGTGACTTGCCTATATTTTTACCAAAGGACATTCTTCATGACATTCTTTTATATTAAGTTAACACATGACACTAATTTATAATATTCTACATAAATTTTATCAATACCATGTCCCAGGCACATGCACTCAATGGCTAAAGAAATCAAGGCTTATGAGAAGTGAAGTATTAAGTGACTTGCTCAGGGACATGGTGTAACACTGGTGGGCCATTCCAAGGGCATTTTCTCACTTATGCTCTACTAGACACCTAGTCCTAGTTAGAGCCCAGGATTTACAAACACGGCACATAGCATGTATCTGTACTTCTGGCAACAGGATAGGATTAGATCTCGACTGCATGGAAGCATGAGACAAGTGCAGACATTTCTTCTCCAGGAGCCCAATGACGCAGATTTTGCAAATATTTTACAAGCTAATTAAAAAATTCAGGACCAAATCTCTACTAACACCACTACACACACACACACAAAACAATCAGTGGCCACAACTCAATCAAGGTGCAAATAAGATCTCAGTTGGAAACCATGTCACATACCGACTTTCATGTACTTTTTATTCTTATATTTATACCTACTGAAAATCAGCAAGAATGGAACAAGTTGAAATAACCACCCCCCAAAAATTATCTATTTTAAGGTAAAAAAAAGTGGTCCTCTCTTCTAGCCGTGCACAATGTAAAATGGCCCATATTGAGAACCAGCTAAATAACTACAGCTCACAGGCCAAATCTGGCCTAACATTACTCTGTCATCAAGCTTTACTGGAATACAGCCATCCCTGTCTGTAATTGCTTTTGTGCTAATAATGTAGAAATGAATATTAAGAGAATCAGTTTCGACTATCAAGTCTGACATTTTTATTATCTGAACCCTTTAAGTACTTGTTTGCCAACCCCCAATATATACAGACTCTACAGCAGCAGTTCTCAACCTGTGGGTCACGACCCCTTTGGGGGTTGAACGACCCTTTCACAGGGGTAGCCTAAGACTATTGGAAAACACCTATTTCCCATGGTCTTAGGAACCAACACACCACTCCTCGGTGTAGCAAAATATAGCAATGTAGTTTACTGTTGTCATATGAAGACTGTTACCCATGCTACACCACGATTCAAGACAAAATTTCATTTATTTGTAATTAAAAATAAATATTTCACAATATATAATTACATATTGTTTTTGTGATTAATCACTATGCTTTAATTATGTTCAATTTTTAACAATGAAAATACATCCTGCATATCAGATATTTACATTACAGTTCATAACAGTAGCAAAATTACAGTTATGAAATAGCAACGGAAATAATTTTATGATTGGGGGTCACCATCACATGAGGAGCTGTCTTAAAGGGTCGCGGCATTAGGAAGGTTGAGAACCACTGCTCTACAGCATACAACTTTAACTGTGCAAGTGCATAAATACCACCTAATATTGAAACCAGTGAGAATGAGGGTGTATGTTATCTGAACATGACCATGAGGTTAAAAGAAGGACTAGTTGAGAAAAAGTGGGAAGATTTTGGTGATAACTCAGGGCTACAAATGGATTATAAGACCTACTGTTATTTTTAATTACAGAGTCCTACCTCTGGTTCTGCTTTAGCTTCTTCCTTAGGTTGACCCTCAGGGCTAACAGGCTTGGCCTTCAAGTCCGTCTTCCCCTGTGTGTTCCTAGGCCCAGGTCTCAAAGGTGGTGACATGCTGCCCATTGGCTTTCCATGAGCACCAGGTGTGGATGCACCACGACTGTTACTCAGTTCCATGACGTGCGAGGGCGCTATAGGTAACTCACGCAAGTTACTGTTTCTGGCGGCAGTTGGCTGCAGCTGCTGCATTGACCGTTTGGTTACATTCTGAGACGTCGTATTCTATCACAAGAAGACATAAATTCAAATTACAACAAGAACCTTGGGAGAACCACAGAAAGGCACATTAGATTATTAGGTAAAAATACTTAGAAATCATTCTAATTAAGTGACTTCTCTTTTAGGGGCAAACACTTCTCCCTCTGGTTAATACGTTTTTCAAAATGAATGTTCCCTGCTTAGTGCAGAAGCACACCCTGCTATTAAGGACTGGGACTCCTAAGGGGGCAACAGACAGACAGGCTCTGAACTGTGGAACTCACAGTGGGGCACTTCAGGGGGGTCTTGAGTTTGGGGACAGAGATTCCACCTGCACAAGGAGTTGGCAATATCTCTTCTACTGGGTCCCCTAAGTTTACAGTGAACCAAGCAAAGATTCAAGCGTTAAGTCAGATAATGCTCTAGAGGAGAAAGATACACGTGAGTTTTCTCCCAGAGGAAACACTTAATTATTTTCATCTTTGGGATTCTTAACAGAATCTCAACACCTGAGGGGGTGAGGAAGATGCACGGGGTGGGTTTACAGATATAAGATGGCTGGGGGATTCAGTTCTCAGATTGCTCATTGGCATTAATACGTAAGGACACAGGCCAGGCAGATGGCTTGCCACTGCTCTAACAAAATAAAACCCTAGTTACAAACCACCATCTTCCCACATCTGGAAATCCTTTACTTCTAATATCTTTTTAGTCTCACTGTAACTTTAAGAAATAGGTATGAGAAATTTTGAGATTAAAAGTAGCTAAATAACAAGCTTGAAGCTTGAGGTAACAAGGGACAGTATAAAAGGAAAAGCCAACTGTCACCTTAGAGCCTAGAACTCTAACCATTAGACTCTTTATAAAAAGGTTAATTGTTTAATGGAAAACAGGCAATAACTGCTACAGTATTTTTGCAGCAAGGATTCAGGAATCTGGAGAAGGGGGTGATGAATAAATGGATACTCTAGAGAAGAAATATAAATTTGGAAGGCATTGGGGGAGCCAGATGGAGATGGGAGGCCTTACCCAAAGACTTTTTATTTACATATTTTGCCCTTTAGCAAAGCAAACATATATATCAAAGATAAGGTTTGGCAAACAGTAAAGGATTATCACGTTCGAGGATCACCCTGAGCCATTCAGCCAGCAGCAAGTAATAATATGCTCTGCTAAAAAAGTCCATCAGCTTTCTGAGGACTTTTCACATTTATTATGCTGGTCTTAGCTTCCAGCAGATAACAGTGACTACTGTCTTTTATTTTTAAAGCAGTATACTCCCCAGTTTCTTTCCAAGCATGACCAACCACACATTTGCTGATGGTTCCCCGAGAGTGTATCCTCACAAATAAAAGCACAATTAAATATAAGCTCCACGAAGGCAGGAAACCTGCCTCTTGCTTACTGCTGTATTCTCAGAACTAGAGGAGTGCCTACCAAGAGGATATTCAATACATTCTTCCTGCATTCACTTGCTTATTTACTCACAGCCCAACGAGATCATCTGTGCATTGAAAGTAAGTGACTGTCACCCAAAACTATTTTCTGAAGTTACGTGTCTTTTAATTACTAATATCATTGCTACAGGAATACACAGATAAATAAAAGAAACTGAAGTAAACAACATGAGGAGAGTCTTTCAGGCACAAAAGAGACACTATTAATTTCTGTAGTCAAGAAAATCAGTTTCCTAAGTGGTTTTTAAACATGTGCTCACTGTGGAAAAACGCACTACATGTGCTTCGTTAATTAAATTAGAACTAGAAACTACTCTGGCTCAGTTCTTCCCTTGACGTTATGACTTAAAAGGCATTGCAGATGGCAGAAAACAGGTGGACACTCACATGCCTCAGCCCCTGGCGCTGGGGGCACTGCAACCGACTGCTGTTCTGCTGAGGCTGAGCCGTCTGCATATGAGGCCTGAACTGGGGCTGCGACATGGGCATCAGGGGTGGCGGGGGAACAGACAGGTGGTGGTGGTGTTGGTGCTGCTGCGGCTGGTGAGGAGGCTGGTGCTGCGCCTGGGGGGGCGGCGGGTGCTGTGGAGGTGGCTGCAGTGGGGGCTGCTGCTGAGGCTGTGGCGGAGGCTGGTGGGGAGGGGGTAATGGGGGGTGCAGAGGTCCCTGCCGTACCAAAAGAAAGAAAAACAACAGCTTATAAAATGCATATACTAATTATGTTCCAATTCAGCCCTTCCCTTAGAAACCCCAAAACCAAAAAGAAACTTGAAGTGGTACAAATTTCATTTCAGATTTGTTGATAGAGGTAATGTTATATATATGTACTCTAAATCCTTTTAATCTCAAAATTCCAAGGATTTGTCCTAAGGAGATTATTAAGGATACAAACATAACCTCTAGGATGTTCCCGGCAGCACTGTCTCTAAGAACCTGTGCAACACAGCGACGCCGTAAGTGCAGCCTATGAGCAGGTCTGGTGTGCAGTGACAGGTAATTCCCTGCCGTAAGAAAAACATGCTGAGGATGGGTGTTCTAAAGAGCCTGAGAAGCACAAGCACCCCATGTTAGTGGTGACTGTTTCAAATGTCAGGCTTACTTTCCTCTTTAATACTTATCTCTACTCGAATGCTTCTGCAATGAAAATGTAGTCACTATATATATATATATATATTTTAAATAAAAATAAAAACAGGGAGGTAGAAGAGGGTAAAAGGTATAAATGGTACAAATCTTGACTTGGGGAGGTAAACACACACACACACACACACACACACACACACAAAAGAAACATTTTACCCTCCTCTAACATCCTAAATAATCACCATTTTCCTCTTTTCACTTTAAATGCATCCTCTGTGTTCTTAAACAGCTGATTCCAGCATCCCACCATCATGTATTTAGTAGTATGCTTCAAGTACAAACACAAGTGCTGGGAAGGAGGAGCTCACATCATACATCAAGGCCACCCATGAGAGAGCTCACCAGCAGAGGGCACTCAACTCATCCAACCAGGAGGAAGGAACAGCAACACTTGCTCCAGGGGGAATCTTCCACTGCATATTGCAGTAATAGCAGCTGACAACTAACCTTATTTCCCCGTAAACCTTTTATGACTTCCAGTGATGAGCAAAGATATTATCAAAATACATCCTACTTATATTAGCAGTATAGCCATAATATAATTTAAAAATCTTAATACTGAATGTTTTCATTTCCCAAACTTTCACAATCTCCTTTTACATTTCTCCTATAACTTGAGATAACCTATACTGTCAAGGGATTGAGTACCTGCCGAAATCGGTTTGGCTCAGTGGATAGAGCGTCGGCCTGCGGATTGAAAGGTCTCAGGTTCGATTCTGGTCAAAAGCATGTACCTTGGTTGTGGGCACATCCCCAATAGGGGGCATGCAGGAGACAGCTGATTGATGTTTCTGGCTCTCTATCCCTCTCCCTTCCTCTCTGTGGAAAATCAATAAAATAAAAAAATATATATATATATGTATATATATATATTTTTTTTAAAGAGATTATCTGTTGTAAACAGTTAATAGCCTTATTCTTTAAATAACCTCCAGATCTTAGCAGACTAGAATAAAAATATGAGATTTTGTCTTAAAAAACACCAGACATAGACTGCAGCACCCTCTACCTCCTCCTCCACAGGCCACCTGTCCCACGACCCACCCGCTCCAAGTACCTGTAGGTTAGGCTGTGCGTGTGTGGGCAGAAATGGCTGTCCAGGGCCTGGCAGGAAGGGCTGTCGAGGAGGAATGAAAGGCCGAGTGGCAGCGGACCCTGGCTGGCTGAAATGCAGCAGGCCCACGGGACCTGGGGGCTGCAGGGTGGGCCTTACAGGCCTCTCTCGAGGGAACACAGGCTGCTGTCCTTGCTGATTAAAAGCTGGTCCAGGCTGAGTGAATGGTAAGGGACTGGGCGTGGGCACAGGGTGAGCGCTGCTGAGAAGTGTGGGAGGGGGTGGCGGTGGTGGGGGACTTCGCTGCTCCAGGAAGAGATGACTCGGGAAACGAGGTTCACCTGAAACTGAAAGGCACCAGGACGTCACCCTCTGGCTGTGCAGAACGTGTGCTTTGTAGAAAGCTGATGGCACACAGTCTTCCTACAGACAAAATGCCAAGTGGTGGCAGGGTGCAAATGCTTGAAAAGAATCCTAGATTTCTCCTCTTACTTCTCCCCATTTTCTAGAACTGATTTTCTTTTGTGTATGTGAAGTTCACAAGAACTGGATATTGTAACAAAAGCTCCTCGCAGAAGCTAAATTCAGGTTAAAACAGAAGTGTATCCAGGCCCATCACCACCACAGCTTGGTTCCGTTACTCTGCACTGTCCCTTACCTCCTAAGAAGAAGGGGTCTCGCTCCTGGGGAGGGGGTGGTGCTCTCCACTGATCCTGCAGAGGAAGTCGTGGGGGCTGGCTAAAATTATTGGGAACCGGTCCAGGGGTGTGCTGTGCGAATTCTGGAGGGCCCTAAAGAACAGGGAAAGAAGATGACAGGCAGGAAAATACTTATCTCTACTCGAATGCTTCTGCAATGAAAATGTACATAGAGCCAAGTTTTCCCCTGAAACATTAATTAACTTATCTCCCATATTCCCAGTTTATAACTACATGTTAACAAAGTAAGTGATTCAGCCATATGAAACAGTCAAACATCAAAACACAGCATCTAAAAATTAATTCCTTGTTTTCATATGTCTACAGCACCAAAAACATTCTTTTTAAGCTACTGAAATCTGGTGACTATTGACCATCTTGTCTTTTCATCCAAAAGACACAATGCCTCATTTAGATGTTCCTGATATTTATCTTCTCAAACAAGCTATTCTTAGCTACCTACAGATATGGAGCTGCTTTACTTCAAAAGCAGGGAAAAGAACAGAATTTATACTATAACAAAAATCAGAAAGAATCCAAGATGGCGGCATAGGTAAACACCTACACTGTTGCCTCCCACAACAATTTCAAAACTATAACTAAAAGACAGAACGGACATCATCCAGAACCACAGGAAAGCTGGCTGAGTGAAAATTCTACAACTAGAGGGAAAGAGAGGAGCTCACATAGACCCAGGGGAGCTGCAAAAAGCTGAGGTATGGAGACGCGTGCATGGAGAGAGTGGGTGCTGGAGTACTTGGCTGGCTTTCTCTGGCGGGAGGGAGACGGAGACTCTCAATGGCATTGAACCCCTTATCCTACGATATTAAACCCCAGGTCCAGCCGAAACTCATACAGGGGGAGTTTGGACTGTAAAAAGGGAGAAGAAGTGCACGGAAATTTAGGGGAGTCGCAAAAGCATGGTGGCGCGCATGGCACTGCGCGCAGAGGACCGACTGCTGATTGTGCCACTGGCTTTCACGAGTGGGCGGGAAACAGACCCTCCCAACTGCGTCACTTCTAACTCCACTAAACCCCAGTTTCGGGAGAAACCCTGGGGACCCAGACTCATAGGGTCCCAGAGCGCAGGGTAGCCAGAGGGGCAGCAGTCTAGAGGCACTGCGAGAGAGTGCATATGCGCACAGGGACCGCTCCAGCAATTACCCAGTCACATGAGACTCAGGGGCCGTAGAGGGCAGAGCTGACTGGAAGGCAAGGCGGTCCGATAAGCCCTGAGACTCCACCCATCCCAAGCTCAAGAGAGAGGCTTTTGCAGTTTTGCAACTCTTGTATCATAAGGCTGAATCCAACACACAAGTTCTCCTGGCATAGTAAAAATGCCGAGACAAGGAAACGGATCACAAACAAAAGAAATGGAGGAAAACAAACAACTGGATATAGAGTTCAAAACCACGCTTATAAGGTTTTCCAAGAATATCCTAGAAAAGTTGGATAAAGTTAGCGAGACTCAAGAGGAGATGAAAAAGAACCAACTAGAGATGGAAAAGGGCCAACTAGAGATGGAAAAGGACCAACTAGAGATGAAAAAGGACCAACTAGAAATTAAACATACACTGACTGAAATAAAAATATTATACAGAGTCCTAACAGCAGACTATAGGAAGGCAAGAATCAAGTCAAAAATTTGAAATATAAAGAATCAGAAAACACTCAACTGGAAAAGCAAGAAGAGAAAAGAATCCAAAAATATGAAGATAATGTAAGGAGCCTCTGGGACAGCTTCAAGCGTACCAACATCAGAATTGTGGGGGTGCCAGAAGAAGAGAGAGAGCAAGATACTGAAAAACTATGTGTAAAGAAATAATGACTGAAAACTTCCCACATCTGGTAAAAGAAATAGACTTACAAGTCCGGAAGCACACAGAACCCCATATAAAAGGAATCCAAAGAGGACTACACCAAGACACATCATAATTAAAATACCAAGAGCAAAAGACAAAGAGAGAATATTAAAATCAGCAAGAGGAAAACAGTTAATTACCTACAAGGGAGCACCCATACGACTGTCAGCTGACTTCTCAACAGAAACGATGCAGACCAGACGGGAGTGGCAAGAAATATTCAACGTGATGAATAGCAAGAACCTACAACCAAGAATACTCTCCCCAGCAAAGCTATCATTCAGAATTGAAGGGCAGGTAAAGAGCTTCACAGATAAGAAAAAGCTAAAGGAGTTCATCAACTCCAAACCAGTATTATATGAAATGCTGAAAGGTACTCTTTTAGAAGAGAAAGAAGAAAAAGGTAAAAGACAAAAAATTATGAACAACAAATACATATCTATCAACAAGTGAATCTAAAAATTAAATGAATTAAAAATGTGATCAACAGAATAAACTGGTGAATATAATAGAATCAGGAGCACAGAAAGGGAGTGGACTGATAATTCTCAGGGGGAAAGGGGTGAGGGGTGTACAGGGAGAGACTGGACAAAAATCATACACCTATGGATGAGGTCAATGCGGGGGGGTAAGGATAGAGGGGTGGGAGCCAGGTGGAGGGGAGCTATGGAGGGAAAAAAAAAACAAAAACAAATGTAATAATCTGAATAATAAAGATTTAATTAGAAAAAGAAAAATAATCAGCAATCTCTAACAAAACAGGAAAATGTGAAATGTATAAAAAACCACGCTACTACAAAAGAAATATTACATATTTGGTTTCCACTGGATAAAAATTTCTAAACTCTTAAAGATTAACATTATTTGGTAGCTAAATGTTTACTAGTAAAACTCTATAAGTAAACTAAAATTACTTTATTTTCAGCTGGTCTTTCAAAAAGTCAAAGATTTTTAAAAACAAACATTGGCTTAATAATGCCTCACATTTTTGGATGCATAGAAAGAAGGTCTCACCCTGGGGTGGGGGACAGAGGCAGGTTGGAAGGAGTCAATAGGGGAAAAAGAGGTCATATGTCACACTTCCAACAATAAAGATTTTAAAAGAAAGGAAAGTCTTATAATTTACCCCTCCTCTAGAAAGAATTTATTAATTATACACATCAAAATAATTTGTTTAATAACACCTCATTCCTTGAAACTCAACCATTATTTCTCAACTTTTTTATAAAAAAATTGTTTTTGTTGATTTCAGAGAGGAAGAGAGAGGAAGAAAGAGATAGAAACATCAATGATGAGAGAGAATCATTGATCGGCTGCCTCCTGCACTGGAGACTGAGCCTGCAACCTGGGCAAGTGCCCTAACCTGGAATTGAACCGTGACTTCCTGGTTCATAGGTCGACATTCAACCACTGAGCCATGCTGGTTGGACATTTCTCAACTTTTTAAAACCACACTCCTTCTTCTCATAAAATTCTAATGCTTCTTCTGTCATTTTATTACTCATACTGTGCCCTCTAAAAGTGACATAATTTTAAAACATTAAAAATGCTTTTGCAAATTCATTTGCCTTCCTTCTCCCTTTAAGAAAGTGATCGACCCATGGCATTGTAAGAATAATACAAAATGAACACTATAAACACAAACCTGTAAGACTCATGACTATATGACGTTAAAAAAATTAGGTTTAAGCACAAATATTACATCTTTATAAAAACAAATCAGGTACTTATTGAAACACTAGAGGCTTGATACACGAAATTCATGCAAGGGGCTCGGCCCTCGCAGGCCCGGCTTCATCCAGAAGACCATCTGAAGTATGTCCAGAAAGTCATTCGACTGTTTGGTCTAAATGGCATTTAGCTTATTATTATATAGGATATGGAATAGGAAACCCCCAAGATTAAATTCTTATAGTCATTGTTACTTTAGGTGAAATCAAGTGAATTCTCACCTTACCAATGTTTGACTTTAGGGATTGTCACTTCTTACCTCTAGATTAAGGACATCAACTAAGAGACTACCAAAGCAATAAACCTTCAGTAACTAAGAAAACTTGTAAGTGAGAACACACAATGGATACGATCATATTATCTTAAAAAGCTTCTCTATGCCCAGTAAATGTATACATTTTCTCACTTGAGACTTTACCGATATAATGCTTTGACATGGATATTCTTCAATATTTAATACTTTTACTATGGTAATCCTATTAGAAAAAATGCTCTGATGGCATGGCTGTCGCACACTGTTATTTATCAAATATGCACGAGGACTTCCAATGAGCTTGCCTCCTTTCTGCCATGGCCCCATACTTTCCTCTTGTTCTAAAAAGATTTTTATTTTGCCCTGGCTGGTGTGCTCAATGGTTAGAGCATCGGCCCACGAACCAAAGCATCCGGGTTCAATTCCTGGTCAAGGAATTCCTGGTTACAAGTTCGATACCCGGACCCAGGCAGGGCCCATTCAGGAGGCAACCGAGTACATTATCAATGTGTTTCTTTCTTCCTCTCCTCCCGCACCTCTCTCTCCTTTCCCTTCTCCCTCCTTTCTACTCTAAAACTTAATGGGAAAAATATCCTCAGGTGAAAATTTTAATTTTTTTCTCATTTTCTGTTTGAAGTCAATGAAATAGGTGCTGTGCATTTAACATGTATTTCAACAGGTAACTGGACAGAATATGTTATTAAAGGATTTATTTATCAAATATAGCATTAGTATCCTATCTTCAGTTTCATATCTCTTTTCTCACATATATATGTATTTCAAAACATGGTTTAAAATTATCTTCAGAACTTTCTGATGATAACAAATTAGCAACCAAAATCCTTTTTAAAAAAATGTTTAAACCATCTCTCTTGAAGTGGCACTAAAAATAAAGTTACAAATTGCCTCCCCTCTGTTTTGTGGCAAGCTTTGACTGGACACCTACCTCCACACATGCAATGTGGCAACCAATCAGCAACCCTCGCCTGCTGAATAAAGCCTTCTTTCACCTAAGCAACGGATTCAAACTGCTTCCATCTATACTGGACTGTCCCTCTTCTGGGGGAAGAGGACACCAGGAAAAAGTTTCAAACAGGGAAGTATAGAAGGGACAGAATAAGATTCATTAAAATAATTTACAGTGAGAAATGCAAAACCCACAGATCACAAGCATGCTCCTAAGACATGAGCGAGACAGCACCATAGCCTGAAATAAGCTAGTAATGTAAAAGGTAAAAGAAATCACTGAAATTTAAATGTTAAAAATGAGTTATTTTTCATGAGGTTTTAGCTTATAAATTAGTAAAATATTAACACCTACATGAAGACAAATGACAAAACATCTTCAACCTTTAAAGTGAAATAAATGATAGCTCTCCCGAAATACTTTATTGTGGCCATTTATAAATAGATGGGTGTGGTCTGCACAGGAGAGAGGTTTGTGGGGATGGATCTCAGCAATACAACGGCACCCATGCAAACCCCCCAAAAGGCCCCTCTGTACAGAAGTGACCTATCAGCAGGGGCACTGCTGCTGTGGGGACGGTCCAAGGGAAATAAATGGTCTGGAGAACCTCAGGGTCCAAGCCAACTCTGAGAAACACTGGGTCTCTTCATGTTTTTAAAATCATACAGCAAATTGAAAGACTGCTCTATTACTACCTCTGATGGAATTTTTCATTTTAAAAAAATGGGACAAGTATGCTGAATGACAGCCAGATGGAAGCATTGGCCACTGCACCTATACCGGTGTCGGTCACCACTATGGAATGAGCTGTCCTGACTTTCTATCTTGACTAGTATACACAGCTTTCTTCCTTATTTCATACGAGAAGCCCAGATAGCTATTGTTACTTTTCTTACCCGGCGCACAGAGAACTGGAAAATACCTCTTTCTCCTGAAATCTGTGGTCCTTTATGAATTCCATGATTGCACTTTACTGCCACCCAACTCGCCCTGCTGCCGAGGCTCTGAACAGTGCTGGCAGCGGCCATCCCAGGGCTCTGTGTATCCTTCCGCCACTCCTTCCATGAGAGAGTGCCTTCCCAGGCCTCCCATGATAGGTTTTCTCATTACAAATAAGTATGCCAAATGCAGCTGGAAGAGCAGACTAGCTTCCCCCATTGGAGACAGGAGATCTGCCAAGTTTAGATTTTGACTCTGCCACAGGTTGAGCTAAGAAAAGTGTTCTCTCCTTTAACCTTTTCACCCTCTTCTGGAAGTGCCTGCTGAATTACAGGAACAAATAAATGCAAAGAGAGACTGAAGCAGTTTTCAACAGGAACTTCAAGATGTCTAAGAACTAGCTAGGTACCTTTTTTCTTGGGTCTCTAACCACTTGCAGATTTCCTGGGAGATTATTTTAAATATTCCTAACTTCTAAAGACATTTTTTGGTATTAAACTGAAAATATATTGGGATCCCATATCTTGGCCCCTTTGGAATTTTAATATTGTGATTTCAGCACTCTCCAAATCATCTTTTCTTTACTTATCCTTGTGCTCTCTAACCAGATACACACAGGTATTCAAATGTTACTCTTTTTCAACAGTAATATTTAACCAGAACTTTATTCTAATAAGTGAGATTGCTCGACTGATGGACCTGTGTCTCTGGCCTTCCCACTCACTAGCGCAGCCTTGAGCACATGACTGAACCTCTCTGTGCTTCAGTATTCCCATCTGTAAAACAGCCCTATCTCCTGGGAGAAGTTACAGAAACATGCACAAAGTTCTTAGGATAGTCCTCAAAATAATGAAACCTCACCGTGGCTGACAGTCATTTTTATACCACATTTTTGCAGACAGCATTCCACCATAGGTGTAATACAATTATGTGTTTCCTGATCAAGTGGAAGACAAATCAGCATAGGTTCCCTTCCTACCCCCAATTCCCCCTCTCCCCCCAGCAGCCTGATCGTCCCCATGGCCCCCCACACTGGCCTGGTCGCCCCACAAAGACTGCTGTTCAGTCATCCCTCATTAACGCCCCCTGCCGGCCTAGTAATCCTATGCAGCCTGCTGTTTAGTTGTTTGTTTGCCTCATGCAACTTGCTTTTCAATTATTTGATTGTCCTTCACTAACACCCTGTTGGCCTGGTCATAGGCAGCCATCTTATGAGGGTGTGAGGGCTAATTTGCATATTACCTCTTTATTATATAGGAGGTTATAATAAAAGCCTAATATGCTAAGTGTCACTATGATGCACACTGACCACCAGGGGGCAAATGCTCCAACTGGTAGGTAGGTTGGCTCGCTACTGGGGTCTAGCTGATGGGAATAGGCAAGACAGGCTGGACATACCCTGGAGCCCTCCCAAGGTCCCTTCGTGGCTCTGATCATTCACCAGTGGGGTCCCTTGGACTGGCCTGCACCCTCTAGCAATCCAGGACCCCTCTGGGATGTCAGGAATCCAGTTTTGGCCTGATCAGTGCAGGCCAGGCCAAGGGACCCCACCAATGCATGAATCCATGCACCAGACCTCTAGTACAGATTATAACAGCCCTGGCCAATGTGGGTCAATGTTTGGAGCATGCACCCAGGGGTCTGGGCAGTGTCTGGGGTTTGATTCCCAGTCAAGGGCATGTACCTGGGTTTCAGGTTCATTCCCCACCAGTCATGGAGAGTGGGGGAAGCAATAATTAATGTGTCTTTCTCACATCAAAGTTTTTCTCTCTCCCCCTCTTTAACCTTCTACTACCTTTGAAAAACAATGGGAAAAAATATTCTTAGGTGAGAATTAACAAAAATAAATAAATATCCTATATAATAAAGAGGTAATATACAAATTTACCCTCACACCATAACACCATGACGGCGCTGTGCACAGGGGGGGAGGGGCACACGGGAGGAGGGAGGCACGCAGTGACGGACTGGCTGCTCCACGAGTCTGCCACCACAGTTCCCACGGCCCTGTGGTGGGGTGGGGAGGATGGACAGGAGGTCCCGCGGTTGCTCAGCGCCACCTGCCACAGGGGTTCCCGTGGACGCATTGGGAGGCTGGACGCATCTGCGCAGCTTCCACCAGGGTTCCCTCAGCACAGCGAATTTCGGGGGCGGCTCCATGGAGGGTCCTGCAGCTCCAGGCTGCTTCCATCTGCATGGGCATTGGCAGGTGTGGTTCTCCCGGGATTTTGAGGCACACGTAAATAGGCGGGGACTTGACTCTGGATCTCCAGGAAGGACTTGACGCTCTGCTCCCATGGGCTCCAGCCCAGACTCTGACAACAGGGAGGAGGGAGTCCCACCCCTCCACGAATCAGCCAGAATCAGCCATTGGTCAGTCAGCTCTCAGAAGCCTGACAGCCAGGACTTTCATTCACCTGCATCCCAGAGCCTACCAGCAGGGAGGTGGGAATATGTCTAAAGAGCAACTATTGACACAGCATAGCTCTACAGCTTGAAAGAAGCCAGCGTCATCAACAGAAAATGTCTGAAGAAGACCAATGTTCAGCTGAAGCTGAAAGAAGGCAGCATAGACAACAGAATATGTCTAACGAACAGTCATCAACAAGTACTACCAATACTAGTAGGAACTACCTTCTCAGTGAAAATGGAGTACATAAGGATGTAATTCTCAAACATAGTTGTGGTAGAATGACTGTTAGATGTCAATTTTAAAACAAACCTGCCTTGACTGATCCCCACTTTTCTCCTCCTGCCAGAATGAAGTAACCTGAGGGTCAGAGAAAGGAGTCTGGAGGAGAGGACTGAATAAAGCCACTTCCCAGGGCCAAGCCTTTGAGAGTCTGGGAGTGTCAGCCAGTACTCTCTGGCTGATCTCCCTGTGCTGGACACCTGGGGCTGTTCCCCAAGACTGTCCCTTCAAATGACCTTTTACCCCAGGGCGGAAAACTCTAAGGTTCTACCCCTTCCTCCCCTGCACCCCCATTGTTCTTACCAATCTTGAGCACCCAGAACCCACCTGGGCTCTGCCACCACCACCTCAGGCTCAGCCCACACTGCCACTGTGAGCTAATAAGCAGAGCTGTGTGAGTGGGTCAGTCTACCCTGATAGCCTGTGGGACAGACACTCCATTAACAAAAATCTTCTGAGCAGTTACACACCTAACACTCAGCACAAAGTTAGGAAGTGAAGGGGCCTGGACCCGCCTGGACACCTACTTCCAGAACCTCTATGCTCTCTATTGTTTGTCATCAACAGCAAATGGCTGAAATGCATCTTCACATCCCTTTATCTGTGCCAATGTTTGATAATCCCAGATGCATCCTTGTATGGAAATCCAATGGCTGACCGGAATGGACAGAAGACATTACTTGATCAGCCTATGAGAGACTGCTGAAGGGGTGGACAGCCTAAAAGAAGCAGCTGACTCGAGTTGAGTAAACAAGGAATCTTCAACAGAACAAGAATGGAAAAAGTGGGATTTTTGTGGGCATAACCTTAAACCTATAACAAGGTGTGGTACCCTGGGCTGGCCAGATGGAGGACAGCGGGGGCCAGGCTCCAGAGAAGCTAGCACAGGCTGAGCTGTTCAGATGAGAGAACCAACCCTGGGAGAGATGGACTTAGTTGGTCAGAGCAGTCAGACCCACCAGGAAGAAGCCTGTAAGGGCCAGGAGGTGACGGGTTAGAAAAAAAGGCAGTTGACACAAGATACTACTCAGAAGGCAAGTCCATGACTAGAGAGGGCAGCTCCTCTGGAGAGGACAGGAGGTCCTTCATAGCCACCTGGAGCATCAGTGGACAACAGAAGTGGAGAACTTGAACACTGAAATAAACATGAAATATTAAACTCTAAGGCCCTGAAAGCCGCTCACAGGCTGCTCTCAGCGCTGCCTTTTGAGAACAGAAGAGACATTTTATAAAGGGGTGGTAGTACTGTTCTCATGGCTGGGTTTCATTTTGGACACAGACGTCCTTTTCCTTCGCAACTTACATTTGACCTTATGGAGAACACTGCTCATTGCATACCTAGTGCTCATCCTCACTACTTCCTCAGTGACAAAACACTGTGCCCAGGTAAAAACTCCAAATTCCAAGCTGTAGCAAAGGTGGCCCTGTGACTGAGTTGGGCCAACAAGACAGATGGAACAAGACCACCTTACAGGCAGCACTTTCTGCCTCACTTACCTCCTCTTTCACCTGGAATTTGGTAATCCTATCTAGTAAAAGAGTAATATTCAAATTGACCATCACTCCAACACACAAGATGGCTGCCACCATGTGGACAAAAGATGGCTGCCACAAGACGGCCAGCAGGGGAAGGCCTGTTAGGAAGGACCAGGCCTGCAAGCAAGGGCCATTAGGGGTAATTAGTCGTGACCAGGCCAGCAGAGGAGGGAAGTTGGAGACGACCACGCCTGCAGGGAAGGGCAGTTGGAGGAGACCCAGGTCTGCAGGGGAGAGCAGTTATGGGTGACCAGGCCTGCAGGGGAGCAGTTAGGCATCAATCAGGCTGGCAAAGGAGTGGTTAGGGGGTGATCAGGCTGGCAGGCAGAAGCGGTTAGGGGCAATCAGGCAGGCAGGCGAGCGGTTGTGAGCCAGCAGTTCTGGATTGTGAGAGGGGTTCCAGATTGGAGAGGGTGCAGGCTGGGCTGAGGGACACCCTCCGTCCCGTTCATGAATTTCATGCACCAGGCCTCTAGTAAATAAATAAGCATATGTGTGTATATATTTACACACGCACACACACACACATGCAGGTCCCTGATACCATCACAGAATAGCCATATCAACTCAGAACTTTCTCATTTTTATGTAAAAACTAAGAAGCTTGGTGTTTAAAGTCACTGTTAACTGAGGTTTCTGTGACAAGAGAACAACAGTGTGTCTTCCATAAATATAGTGGTGGCAAAAACTAATAGTGTATCTTCCATAAAAACCACAGCAAGAAAAAGGCAGAACAAGTAACTTTTCTTTAAAGAAGGAAGAAACTCTGGTTTATAGAATTATAAGTAAATTACTCAAAGTTACAATATCACTAAATAACTTAAGATATGAATCACATTTCAGCCTCTGGATATATAAACCGCTCTTTCTTCCATGGCCCCTGTTTCTGCTGGGACCAATCTGTCTTCACAGAACACCAAAGACACCTTGATGCCAAAGTGTGACACTCCGCCTGAGAGATCCTCTGGATGTGATCATTCATTATCTAATCTTCTATCATTTCATGGGTATCAAGGATAATAAATTACAAAGTCCCCCTATCAAATGCAGATTTTAAGACCGTTATTGCTTTGTAAATACCTCACTTAACATAACTTTTAGTACTAATGTGATTCTACCTTTTCAAAGAAAAGGCCACCTTAATCCTTTCCAATAATTTGTTTTGCTTTTCTTTATAGCCCTTTAAGAATCCAAGGTAAGAAATTATTGTTTCCTTTCATGTAATTCTTATACAAATTATGCTCTCACTTTTATGCATCTCTTGATAATTACATGATGCTATCTACATTAATCCTATTCAGGAAGAACTGATAACTTCCCTTCAAAAAAAGGATGGAAACTTTGCATAAATTGCTTAGCACAAAGTTAATCATATAATGTGGAGAATAAAGAGGCTCCAACAGCTATTATATGACTTATCAGCTTCCCTAAAAGGGTCAGTTGGTCTATTTTAATAAGACTAATTAAATACCTTAACAATATCATTGAAATTTCATGAATCTTTTAATAAATTACAACCTTCCCCTACATATTTTCATTTCTTAATCTCACTTAAAATGCAAAGAACTATATAAAGAACCAGATACTCAAGAAGGCCTCTCAGTTAATTCTGATTAAATGAAAAAAAAGAAAAAGAAACCAGACCACTAGAGACCCCTGACAATTAAAATTATAGCCCTCTATAACAATGTTAATCCTCTTATTTCAATATTGTTCTTAGATTTCTTTTTCCTTCAGGCTGTACCTTTAGGTTTTCCTAGAAGGTACTTTTGTAGTCACAGATGCACTGCAAACATTTTGAAGCAGTTTATGCCCAGTGCTAAGCCCAGACCACATGGATTTACTGCACAGCATGCAGTGAAGTTACAACATTATTGCTTTGATAAACGACTATTGATTTACATACTATATAATAAAAGGCTAATATGCAAATCAACTGAACAACAGAATAACTGGTCACTATGACAAGCACTGACCACTAGGAGGCTGACACTCAATGCAGGAGCTGCCCCCTGGTGGTCAGTGCACTCCCACAGGGGGGATGCAGCTCAACCACAAGCTGAGCTGAAGCTAGCAGTAGGAATCCCCCGAGGGATCCCAGACTGCGAAAAGGGCACAGGCCAGCCTGAGAGACTCCCCCCTTGCATGCACAACGAAAAGCCCTTTATTCCTGTACTCCATTCTCTCTCAACTGCTCGCCCAGTGACAGGCGCTGCACAGCAAGCTTTTCCACTTTAACACCAAGTGATGGTTATAGTCTGATATAGTGATGATTCAACTTGCAGATGCACTAACTGTCGCCCAGTTAGTTCACTGAGTAGCATTTCAGAACTGAGAGAGGGAGGGAGGAGGTACAGCATGATGAAGAAACTCAGACTTCCCTGGTTCCTATCTACCTCCTGCACCCAGTATGTGGACCTCAGCAATTTTCTCTCCAGGCCTCAGTCTCACCACCTGTATAGTGGAGAAAATGGTGCCTGCATATGCTGAACATAGGCCCAGAGCGAGTCTGGAATATTGAACTCACTCCTAAATCTTCCTCACTGCTGCTGGCCTTCATCAATGTGCGTTCTAGGAGACAGACTCTCACTCAGGACTGATTTCAAAGGAGGTGGTAGCACGGGCTCTGTCAAAGAAGGCACAGTCTGCTTGCTGTGAAACCCTCATCTGGGAAGTCACCTACAGATAACCCACAGTCCCGCTCCAAGCTATTTGCAAACAACTATGTTCACACAAACCTAGATACAGATGTTTACAGGAGCTTCATTTGTAAAAGCTGAAGACCAGAAATAATCCAATATCCAAATGGGGAACAGATAACCAATACATCCTTACAATGGAATAATATTTATCAGTAAAAAGGGATTCACCTCTGGCACGTGCAACCAAGTGGGTGAGTGAGTCCCAAGTGCACCTTGCTAAGTGAAAGAAGCCAGACTGAAAAGGCAGCATCCCACAGGGTCCTGAATGCATGGACAGTTTTGGGCACTGGGCACAGAGAGAAGGCTGGGAGGGGCAGCAGGGGAGTTTCGGGGGAACAACACTATTCCCAGTCCTAACCATGCTAATGACACAACTGCACACACTTATTAAAATTCACAGACATGTACATTTAAAAGGGCTCAATTTTTAAATGAAAAAAGAAAATCTTTTGGAAGACGTACTTTCAGATACTTTATAATAGAATAGAGTCTCTTTCAAAATTTATCTTAAAAATATGTCTGAACAGAACTATGGGTCTTCAAGAACACTGGGAAATAAATATTAACAAAAACAACTAGTATGCTTTACAGGACACAGCACTAGAACAGGCCACAGAGATCTTCTTGAACATACAGGAGCCCTGAGACTTTGACATTCTGTGTTGTTAACATTTCACTGGGTGAATTACTGAATTCAAATTGCATTCAAAGTTTAAGACCATTATACACACAACTAAACACCTGGGCAGGATTTGTGGAAGGTTTTCATTTCAATCTAAGAGTTTTATTTAGCCAAACATTAAACAAAATAGTTTACCAAACATCTTACAATGCAGTCTTTACAACAGGGCTGTATGACTCACTGAGCAGCGTGACAGGTTGGAATGGATAACCAATACATCCTTACAATGAAATAATATTTATCAATAAAAAGGGATAACCAATCAACAAGAATTGATCTCAGAATTTCCATGAGCATCCCCAGCCTTTGAGAGTTATTTGTATGGATCCTACTGTACCCCATCTCTACCAACACACATATATGCTGACAGGACACAAGTCCCGTTGAAGGGGTGCTACGTTTTATAACCTCCACATTTAATCGCTGTTACAGTGTTTAGCTGCTCCTCCTACTGCTGCAGTTGGGAATTCACTGATATGATTAAAGTTGATGGTATGATAATATATGGTAATCATGATTAATCAGAAACACACCAGCAAATGGAGGATGGTGGGTATTATGTCACCTGCATTTTAAAGTGCAGTCTCTCCATGCAAGCCTGACATCGTCTGACAGCTGGAAGGACCTTGTCCCACATTTCCTGCTACCACTCCTACATCTGATAAAATGCCCATCATCCTTTCCCTGCTTTAACTGCTAATCATTAGGAGGCAATGCAGGCAAGCGGTAACAACAAGACGGACTCAAAAGAAAGACTAGTGTTCTATATGGAATGATGCCGGGTTCACAGCTGCACGGACCACAATCAAGAAGGGATGGAATTGGATGCAGCAGTCTCATCAAACATGATTTGCATGAAACAACACAAAGAATACATCCAGGAGCTGTCAATCACCACCACCTGGTTCCATGCACGCCCCCCCGCCCCCGACCACCACCCTCACCACCATACATACATAAGGATACAGAATGCAGTCAGACCTACCTGTGAGAACTGTGCCTACAAAGGAACCACCAACAGAAATCTCATTTATTGGGTCTACCTAAGTAGTAATGTAATTGCTAAGAAAACTAATTTAAACTGAAATCTTTTTTAACATAATTTTTAGTTTTAATATAAACAAAGATCGCCCGGCCAGTGTTGTTCAGTGGTTGAGCATATCTTATGAACCAGGAGATCCCGGTTCAATTCCCTGTCAGGGCACATACTCAGGTTGCCTGCTCAATTCCCAGTATGGGGTGTGCAGGAGGCAGCCAATCAATGATTCTCTCTCATCATAGATGTTTCTATCCCTCTCTACCTCTCCTTTCTCTCTCTGAAATCAATTAAAACATACTTAAAAAAAAAAAACAATAAACAAAGATCATTAAGAAATTATTTAGTAGCCAAACTACTTAGTATTTAAGTGGCTACCCTTGAAATACTAGCATTTCTTGACATAGCAAAGCGAAAGGAATGATTGAATAGGTTTTAGAATACCCTAGGTCAGTAGTGGGCAAACTGCGGCTCGTGAACCATTGCCCTAGGTCAAGCAACTTGACAATGTGAGTAACTTGGGAATGATTCCTGTACTTAAAAGCAGCAATGGCAATAAACACTGAAACCAACTAGTGAAATTTCAAAGCTGCATTTTCAGATATCATTAATCAAAATTTTTATGTTACTTTTTTAAGCAGGTAGACTTTAAAAACATCTCTTTGAGGACAAATATGTAACTGGGAAACATACTTGTATATGAGGAAAGGACTTTACATTTAAGGACAAAAACATTAGGAAGAGCCTTTGTAGAAAGTGAAACCTATTACTAGACTAAAATACAGTGGTTTGCTGCTCTGTTGACTAATGAGTTTGCTGACCACTGCGTAAGGCATTATTAACCTTACTCAGAAGTTTTGACTTCAGGTTAAAGACATCAGTACATTATTAAAATGTTTTTTAAGTGTTTTTCCCTAAGGCAGTGGTTGGCAAGCTCATTTGTCAACAGAGCGGTAAACGGCGGCTCACGAGCCGCCGTTTGCCAGACCATTGGACTAACATGTAGAACAAAAAACACTGGGAACTAAAACAAAATTCAGACACAAAGACAGTGTCTCACATTAGGTTAAAAAAAACTATCTCATATTAGGTTGTCCAATCTCTGATTTTTAATTTAAAAAGTAAAGGCATTATCACTTAGCACAATTCCTAGGCATATTAGTTCTAAATTAAGAAGTTCTCAGGTTTTCATGAGATTGTCAAACAAAATGGGCTTTTAAGAAAGTAAAGTCTGCCAGTTTGGGGAAAGAGAAGGAAAGCCATGGCACTAATACCAACTGTACCCCAACTGTGTGCCTGTCACATATGGAAATCTAGTGGTCCTGTGTCTCCTGTCTGCCTTTTCTACTCTAAGTCTGTTGGGTAGAGCTGAATTCCAAAGAGTTAAATACACAAATTCACATCTGTATTATTGAAAACAAAAAAAGTAAACAGGTAATATATACCCACTCTACACTACTCCTTTAATGGAGTCTCTAATAAATAGCAAGATAATTCAATATTAAATTCCTGCACTTATTTAACAACTATTCACCTGCACCAGACCCAGGTGGCTCTACCAGGCATAGATCAAATGGGACTTCACAGAAGTTTCTCTACAAACCAGATGCTCAGGAAACGAGGTGACAACAGGAAGCTGTCAACAAGCACATCACACATCTCACAGGAGCAATGGGAGCTCACTGCAGGGCTACCTCTGGGGACAGATAAGATCCCAATGATCTTTGCTCTTGCTCCACAGATTTCTGAATCTTCTGTGTAACAGAGAGGTGTGCTGACTCAAACATACCCTCGATGAATCTGAAGTTAGGCTTCCTAACTTGAATGCTTTATCAATTTATTTGTGTGTGAGTATGTTCATTTTACAAAGCAAAATTCAGTTTATTGAAAGCTGACCGAAGTCCCCTATTGGAAAATACCAGGACAGAGCCCACAGGGTTCAGGGCCATCAGTAAGGAATCTCCCGGGGGCTGTGGCATCCATAACAACACTGTCTCCACTATTTGTATAACATCATTCAGGTGAACACTGGCTTGAGGATAAGAATTGAGCTTTCTTTAACTGGGCTCAGTCCATTTTATGATTGGGGGACTAGCACTATGCAGACCACGTGGCATGAAAAAAGAAATTCACTAAAAGTTCACAAAACTACATTTATATTCCTAGCAACAAATTTAGCCTAGTAGTACAAAAGGAAAAAATCGTATTACTCAAAAACGATCTGGCATAAGTAAAACAACAGATGAAGACCGAGAATTAACCTCCTGTCCCAACAATATTGATGAACATTTTAAAGAAATACTCTATTGTATGTTTCTAAAATAGATTTCCACATCTGATTATTTTCTCTTTGGGAGACTGATTACAGAAATAAACAGAGCTCTGCATTTTCAAGAACCAAAGTTCACTGCTTAAGACCTAGCATTTGGTGCTTTAAAAAAGATACATGTTAAACAGCAGCAAATAACTGAGCTGAAGAAAACATTTCTCAAATTATATCACCCACATGACGATGTCCTAATGCAACTATTTCCTGTCATCCAAGCCAAAGCAGCTTGACAGGATCAACACCCTCGAGTACCGTGTAACTTAAAGTTCACTGTCTCACAAAGCATTTTCTCTTGTTATCCTCTGGTACCCAAGGATTTGCCCAATGGGAAAATACAAGTGGATGAAAACTGCAAATGATTATTCTAATTTTACATAAGTAAACAAATTTTTGCGAAAATATTACATACATTATTTTCTTTTTCTTCAACTACAATTGCTTTTTCATGTCAAATGTTATCCCTAAAATGCAAAGTTTATTAAGTTCAATAATAATTTTAACACAGATTCTCATAATCCCAAGAAACAGCAAAAAGAACTCAAAAAGCTAGTGCTTTACAATTACTAAGCAGTTAGTAAACACATGCAAGCTTATTCTGGGATGATGCAATTATTAACCTAAGCTATTTAGACAAACACGTTGAGTAGGAAATTGTACTATAATCACCTGATTTTTAAATAACTAGTTTTTAGAATTTGATAAGTAGTTTAAAGAAAAAATTAGCAAACAAAATAAAATCAGTATGAACCCATTTTAGAAACTGTATAATTCATAATAACTACAAATCAAGGAACTTTCTAAAAAAACCAAAAACCTCTGACTTTTAAACCCAATATTGATTGTATTTTTAAGTAATTATCTGATTATACATCTAGATCCTTCATTAAAACTTTTCGCCAGCCTTGCCAGTGTGGCTAAATGGTTTGAGCATTGACCTATAAACTCATGGCTTGATTCCCTGCCAGGCATATTGTCAGGTTGCCAGCTCGATCCTGAGTGAAGGAAGAGGAGGAGGGGCTGCAAGGGGGAGAGGAAAGAGGGGCCAGCAGGAGCAGCCAATCAATGATTCTCACTCATTATTGATGTTTCTAGCCCTCTCTCCCTCTCCCTTCCTCTCTGAAATTAATATCTTTTATAAAAAATAAATAAAAATCTTTTGCTAAATGCCACTGACAAACACATCCTACTGAAATATCAAAGCTAAAGTCAAATAGGTCATTCAGGTATTTCCTGAAGATCAGGTTGTCTAAACTAAACAAAACATTTGTTTTAAATACAAACCACATTAAAATTTTACATCTGATCCATTTTTTCCTGCACTGTTTTCAGAAAGACCATGTCCTCACTGATTTAATAAAACCACAAACCACGTACAATTCAAACTAAAATCTCAAAGCTGCATTTTCACTTACTTAAACATAAAAAGCTTTTCAATGGACATTTTTCTTTTAGTTAAGACATGTTGGAAGAATGAAGAGTTATGGAAAGTGTGCGTGTGTGTGTATGTGTATGTGTGTGTGTGTGTGTGCGCGCGCGCTTTCTTTTAAAGGTATTTTAAAGAAAAAAAACCTTCCTTTTAAAATATAAAACCATCCCAAGCTGGTGTGGCTCAGTGGTTGAACATTGACCTATGAACCAGGAAGTCATAGTTCCATTATGGGTCAGGGTCCATGACTGAGTTGCAGGTTCCATCCCTAGTAGAGGACATGCAGGAGGCAGGTGATCAATGGTTCCCTCTCATCACTGATATTTCTATCTCTCCCGCTCTCTGAAATCAGTAAAAACATATTTTTAAAAAATATGTACATCCTGAAAGGGGAGGGGCCCTCAGCCCGGCCTACCCTCTCTCATATTCCGGGAGCTCTCAGGGACAGTAGGCAACCTGGCAATCAGGGAAAGACAATGCCCCATTATACCTCCGCTGCTGCCATGACTGGCAGGACAAGCCTCAGCCAACGCTGGTTACCTGAGCCTCGGGCGGCCCTGAGTGGCTGGGCAGCCGCCAGCCATCCAAGGCTTGACTCACAATCAGGGACCTGGGACTTCATGCCGGCCCTGGGAGGCTGGAAGAGGTGCCTTCACCTCTGGGGTCTGGGGGACTCCAGAGGGTGGGCCCAGCCATGCAGAGCGCCTGCCGCCCCGGCAAGGCTGAGAGGACTGGGTGCCTCCATCTTGTAACTGTGGGCGCCACCACCTTTGAGGGTGTGACAGTCAATTAGCATAGTCCCTCCTTATTGGCTGTGGGAACATTTTTTTTGATGGTGTGACCATCAATTAGCATATTCTCTCTTTATTAGATAGGATATATGTGTGTATGTATATACACATCTATAATAATAAAAGTATAATATGCTAATTAGACCAGATGTCCTTCCTTCTGGACAAAGCTGCAGCGGACAGAGGCCAAGGCCTTTGCATGAATTTCATGCATCAGGCCTGTAGTATATTTATATAAAACCAATGGTCATTAGGGCTTTTTGAGGTTTTTATTATAAACAAATAGAGACCTCATCATTATTCCCTTAAATGTCACATACATACCCACATGTACACAAATGCGCATGTGCCCATATATACTGAGAACACATTATAACAAAGCAAGGCCCTTCCTCACTTAACATCAGGCAATAAATAAAAATCAAAATTCATATTCTTTAAGATGAAAGGCATTCAAATGATGATCCTGATTCAACAATCTTACAGCTAAATGAAATTAATGCCATTCTCAAAAATCTATTGACTTTAAGCTTTTAATAAGCATTTTCCACTGCAAAAGTTATGGTCAATATTTACAAATCTTTAAACTTTTATTTAGTTGGACCCACTTGTATTTGCTATATTAATATTTCTTAGTAAGTGTGTGCTCACTGTCTTGGAGCAGAAGAGCAGCTGCTACTCACTGGGAATCTCTGGGGTCCCACCGCAGGTCTCTGTTGGCTCGGGACTGGCAGCAAGGGCACTGTGGAAAACACCTCTCATTAGAAACACATTGTGCTCACACCCAGACCAGCTGCTAAAGGAAGGCAATAGACTAAGTATAACATAAGACACATACAATGTGCACAACATAAAACACATTAAGTTTCCATCAAGAGGAAACTTCACACAATAGCACAAAAAGCTTGCATTTCCACTGTGATTTCCCATTTAGCGTTAGAACATTTCGCAACAAAAGAACAACTTAATTTTTTTCATTTCCAGGTTACCCAGGCTATCCAATCCCAGGCATATCTCCAACTCCACTCAAATACAAATTGAAATCTAAATCCTTTAGAGCAGTGGTTCTCAACCTTCCTAAGGCCGCGACCCTTGCATACAGTTCCTCGTGAGGTGGTGACCCCCAACCATGAAATTTTGCTACTGTTATGCATCGTGATGTAAATATCTGCATTTTCCAATGGTTTTAGGCGACCCCTGTGAAAAGGTCGTTCGACCTCCAAAGGGGTCACGACCCACAGGTTGAGAACCGCTGCTCTAGAGTCATGAAAAGAGAGGAAAGAAAGATGAGAGGGAAGCAGGCAGAGCAAGGGAATATACAAGCTCAGGGCACCTTTACAAAGAACAGCTGCTATGCTGAGACTTTTCTTTTTGCTTTGTATTGTTTTGAAATAAGCAGAACTCCCACTGACCTATCAGAAAGACAAGGAATCACTTTTCTAAGGGGAGGAGGCCAGGTGTTAGTTTCACAACTGGGGCCAAACTGGGAATGTTTAAACTATATAAAACATGTGAGATCTACTGATCTGGATGTGGGGAAACCACAGCACCTAAGCAATGACCACTGTGAGTAGCAGCTACACCTTTCACTAAGATGTGCTGCCCATCATCTGGGAAACTCTTAGAGTGTCAGGGCCACACAGGAGAGAGCTTGCAATATGGGCATGTGCCTTGACTGGGAATCTATCTGTGGCCCCTCCCAAATTCATATGCTGAAGTCCTACCACCAGTAACTCAAAATGGGTCTGTATTTGGAAAAAGAGGTGATTAAGGTAAAATGAGGTTAAGTGGGTGAGCTCTAATACTCTGTGACTGACTGGTGTCCTTGTAAGAAGAGATCACAACACAGACATGCACAGAGGAACAACCAAGTGAGGCTACATACAGCAAGAATAAGAACATAGCTTATAAATTAGAAATATGGTAATATTACATAATATTTTAAAACAGCATATTTTAAAGAAATTTCTGGCAAGTGAGAAATTGAGAAATGATACAGTTTAAAAGTCAATCAAAACTGCTTTGGCAACAGAGTGCGGAGATGCACTGTTTATTTACTACAATTACTCTAGGCATCTATACACTAAGCCTTGTAATTAACATCACACATCCACAAGTCCACTTAAAGTGATGGTGTAGATGGATGGGTCTGTAAGGCCACTCGATCAAAGCAAGGTACAACTGAAAAAACTTATTCTGATAAAATGTAAAAGAGAAGTATATTCCTCTCTTGAGGGCATAATCCAATGAATCAAAACTTCAAAGTAAGAGTCAATTTGCAAGGCTTCATATAAAATAGCAACCAGCCTCTCAATTTATGTAGCAGGCTAAAGGCTCGGGATACATCGATAATATACCTGAAGCAAAATAGTAGACCATGAAACAGAGAAAGAAAGTACCTTTGACCTGAAAAGATTATCTTGAAAATAAAGAAGAAAAAACTACACATTAAATAATATAAAGACAGTATTTTTTAAACTATGCAGCAAATTTTTAAACATTTTTTAAATAAACTATATAAAGCCTCCAGCTGGCGTGGCTCAGTGGTTGAGCGTTAACCTATGAACCAGGAGATCAGAGTTCGATTCCCAGTCAGGGCACATGCCCATGTTGCAAACTTGATCCCATGTGGAGTGTGCAGAAGGCAGCCAATTAATGGTTCTCTCTCATCACTGATGTTTATATATATATCTCCCTTCCTCTCTGAAATCAATAAAAAATATATTTTTAAAAAAATTTTTTAAAAATAAACTGTAAAACACAATGGGAAAGAGGAGAAAAGGAATAAATGCTGACAACATCTAAGAATAGGTATAACGTGCAGATCGAATCTAGCCAGGCCAGAGAAGCGTCTGTGACCTGTCCTCCTAGGGGTCCTGCAGTGAACCTGGTCTGCAGGCAGGAAGACAAGTCTATCTAGCAGAGAACTTAAAATTTGGACTGTTAACAGGTCATTCCAGTTGAACTTTAAACTCCAAGTATTTGATATTTAAGACAACATCTTCTGTTGTCCCAGGTACTTAATGGATTAGGTTAGTTAGCTTTCGGTTCACTGCAACAATTGTAATAGTGATCAACTGAAGAACACATTGAATTTCCATCAAAACTGGTTAATTACAATTTGATGGAACACTTCATCTTTGAAAAGAAAATGTGTGCCATCAAGAAAAGATATGTAGTATATGCTTGTTACCTTTTACATGTACCTTCTACCTGCCTACAGCTCCGAGAACCACTTTCCTTTCTCTTAGTATCTAGCAAGCAGCTAGATACTAAGCCTCTCTTAAGAGAACTGCTTTCTACTTAAGCTCATTCACTTGCTCTCTCCCTACATCAGCGAATCTCAAGACCAAAGTTGTGTCAAGGAGAAGAAATGTGTGGTACAAAGCCCCAGCTTCGTGATGAAAACCATTTCGCTTGTTCTGAGTGTAAAACTTGCCAGGAAGGTGATGTGCACTTACTGAGTCTGCACAAGCTCTGGATGCCAGGCCTCTGTCTATGCCCAACAGGCTGCTAATTCAGCAAGGAAACATGCTTTCATGCCTAGAAGACATCCTGAGTCTCCTTAGCACTCTCCCACTCTGCATGATCTTCCACCACTTATTTCCATCAGGCCACACCAACCTATGCACCTGACCAACTGCCAGATCTCCCTCACTGTGCAAGGAAATAGACAATGACAAACGATGACGTCAGTAAAATCATTTCCACGGCTCGATTTCCTGCAGGCGCACATCCTGGGCAGCCACTATGGAAAGGGCTACTTTCATATACCCTACTTGCCTCCATCAGTGTGTGTGGGTCCCTTCCTCCCACAGCTACTACAGCAGACACAGGCAGTGTGCTAATCACACAGACTCTAACATGCCCTGCCCTGCAAGACAGTGAGGTCACTGAGTGATTCTAATATATGGTGGGGACAAGCAAAGGGGTTAGTCAGGGGGTCAGAGACCTAGAGTGCTAACACGTGACTTTCCAGGTGTGTCAAACCAGAACAATCTCCTGTAGCAACACAAGGATACTGACCCTCCTCTGCCCCTCATCCCCACCCCCGGCCAGCCGGCCACAGTTACCCAAGGCCACAGCACAACTTCACAGTGCCTCCAGGCCACTGTCCCTCTCCATACTCCAAGTCCTATTCTCAGGCTTTCCCCAAGTTCCAAAACTTCTAAACCACACCTTTGGAATTCCAAGTTCTCAGGCACCAGAAGAACCCCTTCTAGCCTCAGCCTGTCCTCTTCTTGCTCTAGTGCAGTGGTCGGCAAACTGAGGCTCGCAAGCTGCCGCGGTTTGCCGTTTTGTTGACTAATGAGTTTGTCAATCACTGCTCTAATGGAAACCTAGCTGTCCCTAAGGATGATGCTGTTTTCTCTCACAGCCTTTCCGACTGGTTCTGGAGGTAGAGAGGAATTCTTTTTAGGCTTCAGTGTTGTTTTCACCCCAAGTGTTCCACACTAGATATCTGATTCCACACCAGCAGCCTCCTTCAACTCTTACCTCCCTAATGAAGCCAGTCCAGCCCTACCTGCTCCATCTGTCAATGCACTGGCATCCCCTGGCTGGCTGTTAGAACGCAGGACCATGACTGCAAGAAGATTGTCTGCTTTGTGCACCAACGTAACTCAGTGCCTGAGATAAAAGCATCTCAGCCCACGTGGGCTGGACAGAGGCATAAAGATGTGCTCCTGCCCTAGCCGGTTTGGCTCAGTGGATAGAGCATCAGCCCAACTGAAGGGGGTCTCAGGTTCGATTCTGCTCAAGGGCATGTACCTGGGTTGCAGGCTCAATGCCTGGCACTGGTCAGGGTACCTGTGGGAGGCAATCAGTCAATGTGTCTCACACATCAATGTTTTTCTCTTTCTCTCTCCCTTCCTCTCTCTAAAAATTAATGTTAAAAATACCCTCACCCAGCGAGCATGTCTCAATGGTTGACCTATGAACCAGATCAGTTTGACTCCCGGTCAGGGCACATGGCCAGGTTGTGGGCTCGATCCCCAGTGGAGGGTGTGAAGGAGGCAGCTGATCAATGATTTTCTCTCATCGTTGATGTTTCTCTCTCTCTCTCTCCCTCTCCCTTCCTCTCTGAAGTCTATTAAAAATATATGTAAATATATACATATACATATACATATACATCCATCCTTGGGTGAGGCTTAATAAACAAAAAAAGATGTGCTCCTTACCAAAGGCATGAAAAGTTTTCTTGAGCCAGGAAATGGTAACGTGAGAGGTTATCACTTAAAATTCATGACTAAAGGTAAATTTGCGCATGCAAGTGCCGCGCGTGCACACACACACAATCCCCAGCTAACATGGGGATTCACAGAGAGCTCCTGAGAAGGACTTGAGGAAGCACCCTGCTGAATCTCTACAATGCCTCTCCTGCCCTCCAAGTTCAGTGCCTGCCACCCAATCAGAATCTAAGATACACATTTGTCAGCACGTACCCAGCCCGTGAGTAGCAGGATTCTAAGTGTGGGTGGGGGAGACATCAGGAAGCCAAGTTGTCCTGGCAGATTGGAGCATGACATCTCTTTGGCCATAGCAACAACAAAGGAGACACATACCTTGTACAGGTGTCACCACTGCTCCTTTGAAGTGGGGGTTTATGTGGATGTTTTTGGGCTGCTGTGGGGTCACCGGTGGAGGGGTCATCATCACCCTGGGTGCCTCCATCTGGGGTGGCACATGCATTCCTTGCGGAGGGGAGGGGTGGTGCGGATGCTGCAGGGGCAGCAGGGGCTGCAGGGGCTGCTGCTGGAACAGGCTTCGAATGGGCTGCTGCTGGGGTGGCGGTGGGGGGGGAGGCTGAGGCTGAGTTGGAGGAATTAATCTTGGAGAATGCGTCTAAAACCACAAAAAGGACAAATTCACAGGAATCAACATTTAAAAGCAAAGAAAAAGACTGGAGACATGTTACAGACTTACGCTGAGTGAATTATAAAAATTAGGAGTTAGAAGTAAGCTCATAGTAACAAGCTGTATGAGATAGCAGGCAAGGAGGCTGCTCCACCTGCCCCACAGGCTCTGCCATCTCACCATGCGCTTAATCTCAGGGCAAGGGGAGCAGACGTGGCAGTTCAACCAGCAGAACGGCTCCCAGTGAGCCACGCACCACACTGAGGACAGACCCAGGCTGCACCACCCTCAATGCAAGGCTTCTCTATGGCCGTCCCTTATGGAAGCAGGTCTCTTCCTATAACTTTCTTCACAAACGGTTGTAATGGAATGGTTTTTACTGCTGAATACTAGAGGATGGAATTCATAAGACCACATATGGAATCATTATACACTATAAACAAATTTAAGGAACTTCAGCTGCATTCCTACTACTAAACTTTACTTCCAAACTAAGTGATCAAGACAAAATGCCATACCCACAAAAGTATATTTTCATTTGTTCTAGTTTTAGACTCAAGAAAATTGTAACGTTACCACCACAGGAGGCTGTGTAGGGAGCAGCGCAGGTCTGTGGTCCTTCATGCGGCCCCTCTCGCTGTTCTCTCTTCTCTGGTCCCCCATTCCACGACACATTAAAGGACCTCCTCTCCTTCCGCCCCGCCTTGAACCATAGCGGCCCTGCTTATGCTGTCGTTCTCTTTCTTCAAACTCAAGCAATGCAGCTTTGGCTTCTGCTGAAAGCTCTGTGTGAAAAGATGTTAGAAATATTCAGAGCGGGAACAAGACTCGCAGGGAGAACACACAAAAGAAAACACGTGACAATGAAACTCTGCAATAGCAAGTGCTTCCCCACAACAGGCAACTGCATCGACAAGAGCAAGCACAACTCAGTAGCGAATCCAGCCCACTGGGAAGACCTGTTTGATGGGGGCATGCGCTGCCATGGAATGCAAGTGCCTCCTCTGTACAAAGACTGGAAGGTACTTTTATTTGGGACCACTAACGTGCTGAGGGAGCTGAAAAGAGGGGCTCTAGTCAAAGTTAGTCACTGCACTTCAGCTGCCGGGTGGGTGCCATCATGTTGGTAGACTGCACAGCCCAGGACCCACTTCCTAGTCCCGCCTAGCATAGCTGTCCTAGTGAAACCAGCACAAGCAGTGATAAGACACAAGGACACAGAGACTCAGAAAAACACATACAACAGAACAGATTCCTGACTCTTCTGATCTTAAAAGAAAACTATTAGTGAAAGCATTCCAAAGTCAAATAATTGTCGTTAAGCCCCAGCCCACATTGCTAGTGGTTAGAGTGCCAACCCTTGACCCCTTGACCACGTTAGATTACCAATCAAGGGGTCAAGAGCACATACCCGGGTTGCAGTTTCATTCCCTACCCTCCAGGGTTGGCGCACCTGTGGGCAACAACCAACCAGTCCAGGTGCATGTGTCTCTTTCACATTGATGTTTCCCTCTCCCTCCCTCCCTCCCTCTTTGAAAAAGCAATGGAAAAAATATCCTCATGTGAGGATTAACCAAAAATAAGAAAATTAACATTAATGTCATACAAAATGGAAAACATTTACTATTATCATTACAAATTTTTAGTTTTATAAAAAATAAAAATATTTTCTGGGTGAAGACTTATATGCATGCCTTCTGATGAGGAACCATACCAAATGAGAGCAAAATCTCATTAGAGAAAATCTACTAATGCAAACATTTGTGGGACACCAGTAGGTGCTCACTTGTCTGACCAATACTTTAGAGCAATGATTTTCAACCTTTTACATCTCATGGCACATAGAATCTAATTACTGAAATTCTGTGGCACACCAAAAAATACATTTTTGCCAATATGATAAAAAAAAGAGATATAATTTTGATTCATTCACACAATCATTGTTGTGTTGGCTGTTGTCATTTTTTTTATTTGACAGTCTAAGAAACTTCAGGTGGCACATTATTCTGAAGTCCTAAAAGAAAAACACTGACTCGCCGAGACCGGTTTGGCTCAGTGGATAGAGCGTCGGCCTGCAGACTGAAAGGTCCCAGGTTCGATTCCAGTCGGGGGCATGTATCTTGCTTGTGGGCACAACTCCAGTAGGGGGCGTGCAGGAGGTGGCTGATCAATGTCTCTCTCTCATTGATGTTTCTGACTTTCTATCCCTCTCCCTTCCTCTCTGTGAAAAATCAATAAAATATATTTTAAAAAAATAAAAAAAAAAGAAAAACACTGACTCAAATATGGTTCCTTTATTTCAAAATATTATCTGAGTTGTGACAATATATCTTACATTAATAAACGTATCCTGAGAAGCCTTCTTACTCCTTCTTCCACAATGAAGGGTATAGTGTAAATATTACCAGTTTATCTCCTACCTTAGGAATCCATAGTCCTCTCTAAACTCTTCCAAAATCTCTAAGCCACACTTCGTTTCCTTGAAATGGTTTCTATGGTAACCCCTCCCATTCAAATTAATCGCGGCCCCATCCGAAGGAATATTTAATCTCTTCTTAACAAGCACAGACTTTTACTCTAATCTTGACTACATGATTGGTTCACATACACATTTTATGCGGTGAATCAGCAATTATTTTTCTAGTGGTCCTAAGTGTCAAGATTAATTTCACTATCCCCAGTAATAAAATGGTTTCAAATGACATCTTTAATCAGCAAGTAAAAATGCTTTCCTCCAATTGAGACAAGCTGTCACAAAAGGTCACCAAAATATGACAGGATGGAAATTACATTTGTATCTTCAACTGAAATGTTAATTTTCCTTTAAGTGTTTTCAGTACTACATCCAGATTCTAAAGCAGAGATATAGGTCAATGTACAAGTTTTACACTGCATTGTCCCTTTCTAAAATGTGCTTAAGAAAAACGTATTTACATACAAACAATTGTATAATGATTGGACTAATACATAATTAATAAGTATTTATAGAATACACAGTTTATTTGGCAAATTAAAAACCACACATGATAATCTGTTTTTTTACAGGATAACTGATTAGGAAATGTGCAAAAGCCTGCAAACACAAGGATCTGTGTAGATGCAGAGCACTGTGCTGGCATTAGAGACCTGGAACTGCATGAGACCAGATGCAACATTTCCCCACAGATCCTGTGCCATAAAAAAATTAACTGAGGATATAATTTAAAAGAGAATATCATGCATCGCAAGATCTTTAGGCTGAAGCAATAAAGCATAATTAAACATAATAAATGTGCCAATGAAGCTTAGAATATCATAAAATCTAAGTGCCTACTCATAGATAATTTTTTTTTAAAGCCTAACTAAAATAAATGTAGTCTTTCCTTCATTGCTTGCATGGCTTCAAAGAGAATCCAGGTCCACTTCCTAGGCCAAAACAGCAGGCAGCTTGGAGCTTCTGAGCTGACACATCAAGAAACTGGTTAAGGACACCCACATTTTAGTGATGGCTTCTGGCATTACCACTCAAAATAAGCCCTTCCTTACACATATATGTTCTAGAAATAGAAATCCTTCTTAACTGGGTTCCACGAAAGAAGCCCTAAAGCATCTTTTGTGTATAACAAATGAATTTATCTACCAAGTATCAAATTTTGTGCTATTCCTAGGAAAACTTGAGAAACACACATTTCTGTAATGGTTAATTCCCAGAATCCTGGATGAGGGGAAAAGCTCACTACTTAAGATCTTACCCTAATTAAAAACCCAAAAGTCTAATTCTTATTCAATCTGAATTCAAAATATGAAATCATCAACTCTATACTGGGCTCTATACCTCCAACTCTGTCAGATATAAACTGCTAGTCTTCATTTTTAAGATTGGCATCATATATTTGAGTGTGAAAATGATTGAATGTGGCCCAAATGCCCTTCTAAATCCTGAAGAAAACTACTATTACATATGCAGACTAAAGGCTCAGAAATGTGGGCACCAGAGCCTCATTTCATTCTTCTTTTTAAAGTGTGGGGTATCCTCAATATTAATCAATGGTTTCACAAAATAATTATTTGTATTCAAAATGCTAAAAGACATCATTTGACCAAAAAATATACCATATGAAATGATATATGTATTCTGGTAGCAAGATACTAAAACTAAAACCCATTACCAAGAGTAGGTAAATAAAATAGCTTTATCAATTAAATAAATGCGAATATTTCTACACAAAACATGAAATTACCGTTTCCACTGCCACAAGCACACAGAGGAGCTGTGAAGTAATTTCTAATTTATCAAATACTGCAGCAGCCTCTCTCAGTATTTTTCTTATAAATAAAACTAACCTTTTGTTTGGAGAATGGGAATGCTCAGGTAATAAGGGAGCTCAATGTTTTTAGGAAACCAATCTTCAAATGGACAAAAAAATCCTACTTGTGCTGGAAATAGTCCTAACTTTTCAATTTCTAGAAAATGTATGTTTCCTAGGTTAAGGCTCACAAATAGAGAGCCAAAAAAGATACTTTCAAGCCCCATTTTCATTTATCCTATTATCTAACCAATCATTCTGCACCAATGCATTTAAAGCCCTTTTTTAAATTGAAAGAATGATAAAAAGTCAAATTGTTTATGCTTAAGCCTCAATGCCTCTAAGGATCTCAGACCTTCTCCCCGACATGTAAAAGGACTGTCTTGCTCACAACTAATTCCTTCCAGCCTCTGGTCTCGGGATGGCATGACTATAAAGCTGCCAGATGCCTCGAAAAGGATAAAAAGATTCTCTACAAATTCTGCAATAAAGGAAGTACTACAAATGATACTGAAAAGAACAAAGTGAGGCAAAGTTCCTGATAAAAAAAAGAGAAGCACAAATAAAACAAACACAAAGTATGAACATAGACAATCTGGACATCTCACCATTGCCAGGCCTGGGTCAAGGTAAAGTGGACAGGGACAAGACCCAGCTGAGGACCAGGGGCTGTGCAAAGGCAGCCAGGGTCAGGGGAGAGTGACCCATGAAATCCACCATGGCTTAAAGGGAGCTGGCTGCATGGGGAAAGGTTCCCCCATTCTTAATGGCGACTATCAAGTGATTTCACAGCCTTAGCACATGCAGCTATGACAGTTATTATGACTGGATATATCTGGTTCCTCAATTAATGCAACAAAGTCAATCCCAGCTAACAAAGCTACAGATACCGAGTAATTCACAACTACTTGCCCTAACACGGGCACCCTACAACATGGCACCTAGGCCATTTCCCTACTGAGCCACTGCCCAGTGCCCTCTAGTGCTCTGCCAAGGGTGCCATCTCGCCCTTGTCCATTATCCCAGCCCAAGCTTGAGCTATGTGCTCCAGTAGACCTGCTTTGTAATCCTCCTACTGAGGGTACTTTTGTTTTTTCCCATGTGCTTCATCTCCTTTTACCCAAGGCCAACTTCAAATCCTTTCTTAGAAATTTACACTGTCCTAGACTGACAACTTTATACCTTAATTTGAGAAAAGTCTAAGGAAATCTTGGGCCAAAAGATAGAGATAGAAAAAAATGTTAGGGGGAGAAGTAGAGACTGGTACAATTCTAGAACAATCTCTCCACAAAGTTCATTAGTAAAGTAGCATAACATGACTGGCTCATAGCTGTTAACTTGTGCAACTTGGGGACTTAAGTATCCTGACATAGAATTCATATCTGCTCATGCTTATAACTGAAAATGGCTACAAATCATGGGGGGGGGGAGTTTGTTTGTTTGTTGTGAGTGTTTTTAAATATATTTTATTAATTTTTTACAGAGAGGAAGGGAGAAGGGTAGAGAGTCAAAAACATCGATGAGAGAGAAACACAAATCAGCTGCCTCCTGCACACATCCCACCGGGTATGTGCCTGCAACCAAGGTACATGCCCTTGACCGAAGCCGACGCTCTAACCAATGAACAAAATTAGTCAGGGCCAAATCATGGTTTTAAGAAATAAAGGTAATTAACTAAGAGTTAGTTTCTTGACTGTTATTCTGACCAAGACCAGAGAGCAGATACAACTCTCTAGCCTTCCATCTTCCCATCCTCCTCCTCGGAATATGATACAATATCTCAGCGGTTCTCAAAGTGCAGTCAGAGCAGCATCACTTGGAAACGCATCAGAAATGCATCTGTGTTGGGCTCCACCCTAAATGCTGGGAGTGGGTCCCAGAATCGGTGTTAACAAGCCTTCTTGGATGACTTGCTCACTCATATTTGAGAACCACTGATTTATTCTCTGCAACAGACACTGAAAGGAACCATGGGAAGACTCTCTGCTGATCAACAACAGCCTACTATCAATCTTTAAGTTGCAGGACTTGCTCAGGATGACGTTCAATTGTTTGTGTCTACAACAAGTCACCTTGTGTTTTTACGGAATGACTTAGAGCAACGTAGCTTGGCTCTGTCTTCACAGAGACCTCCTACCTCTGATGACATGCATAATAATCTATAAAGTCAACATTTCTTTACTTATTTAATTGTAATAGTACTATGGCGGAAGCTGAAATGGGAATGAGGAAATATGGGAGACAGCCAAAAAGAGTTACCCAAAGTTTCTGGAATGTTCCTTCTCTCTCGAGTTATGTCTGAGAGCCTAATAATTGTTCCTTCTTTCCTTTCAGTTTTGAAACGCAATCTTTCAGATTCTTCATCCTCATCATCTTCTTCATCTGATTCTTCTTTTATTTCCTTCTGCATTTCCAAAGTCTCCATACTCCCCTACATTGCAGACACACAAAACAAAGGAGAAAGTGAGTTCACCTTTTGAATTAAAATTGAAGAATATAAGTTTTTTATATTTAAGATGTAAAATGTCCTATTATGAGGCAATATGAGAAAATAATCTCAAACATTAAAAATTAACTTGTTAGAAAAAAATTATATTCCTACATGTTGCTAATTACACTTCAGAGAGAAGAAACATAAATTCCAAAAACCCCATTGGGCCTGGAGTCTGATCCAGATTCTAACAGAGTCCAAAGTATTAACTAAGCTAACATTGGTGTTCCATAGGCTCACTCTCTAGCATGTGACTCACCTTGTTACTTACCTCAAATGACAGTACATTCCTTTCTTACACAGACTGGGTGTGTCCTGTAATTGCTGACCCAGCCCCTTGAATGTCTGCTGCCCCTGGTTTGTTTGCAGCCCCCAAAGTCTGCCCTTCATCACTCCCCTTCAATGCCTGTCTGCAGCTGGCCACCACTACCTAAACTCCAAATCAGCAGGACTGATCTTTTTCGTCAGTCACTGCTTCTCACTAAAACCAGTGTGTACCTTATATTCCATTACATCATTATTCCTACAAAAACTGCCTGATCTAGCCCCCAAAACTAAATGTTTCTCGTCATCAATAATTCTCAATGCCCATTTCAGTCATGTCCCATTTCAATAACTTTTCACCTCATATTAAGTCTTAAGTGACCTACTATTAGATACATACTTAGTGCTAGGTTCATTTAAATACTTTTTATAAACTTAAAAAAGTATCTTTTTATTTTATAACTTATAATATTTATAACAGAATGAAAAATGAACTGCTTCATTGGCAAGTGCACAAGAATAATATTAAACTAGCAATGCAATCATTTTCATTCTTTCCCCAACATTTTTGTGCAAGAAGATCAGCTACAAATGTACATACTCATTGCTATAAATCTTACAAGTAGAGGCACATCTTCAGGAGTACAAATGTCTGAAAATAGAATGATGAAGGTAAACTGAAACATTATTTTAGGCCTAATGATTGCAATACCACCTTTTGATATTCTATTCACAATACTACAGAGCTTTAAAGTATTAAAATCTTGACATTTTTGTTGGTCTGATAGCATTATTTCTCTCTTACTCAACAGCTGAAACCAAAATGAGTGAGACATGAGATGGATCCAGCTAGGTGTATGCTGCATTACACTCAAACTGAATGCTGGTGAGCTCATTCTCCAGCTCCATCCACAATATTCCAATTTATAACTTTTTAATTGTTTGTATTGATTTTTTTTATTAGAGGAAGGGAGAGGGATCGAGAGATAGAAACATCAATGAGACAGAAACATCATGGATTGGCTACCTCCTGCACACCCCCTTACTAGGAATAGAGGCTGCAACCAGAGTATATGCCCTGATCAGGAATTGAACCAGTGACCTCTTAGTTCATGGGTCAACCCTCAACCACTGAATCACACCAGCCAGGCCACAGTGTTCCAACTTAATGTTTCAACCAAAGACTGAGAATCTGATTCTGAAGGTTCAGATGGGGCCTGAGATTCCGCATTGCTAACAAGTGTGAGGTAAAGCCCACATGCTGGTCTAGAAATCATCCCCTGAAAGGCCACAGAAGAGGAGAAGAAATGACTACCAACAAAGCAAAGACTCCATTACAACTGTCAAACAAGCTGAATATAAAATATGACAGAACCAACACTAATATAATTTATTCTTTACCCACACCTTCAGTTAAGAAATCTAAAGAGGATCAAGGTAAATTGAAAATTGTTTCTTTGAAACAAATATAGGTGACCTTTGAACAATATGGTGTTGGAGCACCAACCCTCTGTGTAGTCAATGTATTGAATATTTCCCCCATACCATCAAGAACACTTGCCCTCAAATGTAAGGTCAATAATGCAAAAGAAAGAAATAAAAGGACAGGCTGGAAATGAGGGATTAAACTGTGTTTATTAACAGGCAGCATGATCATTCGTCTTTCCCCAATATTATTTAAACATACAATGCAATCTTTATCAAAATCTGAATAAATTTTAAGTAGATATTGACAAGTCAATTACAGTCCTTATTTGGAAATTCAAAGATCATAGAGCAGCCCAAACAATCTTGAAAAGGAGAACAAAATTGGTGGATTTACATTAACTGATGATATGTTAAGGTAATCAGGACATGAAGTATTGGCAATGAAATAAAAAAAAGAGATTCTAGAAAGAGATCCTAATTTAAATGGTTAATTAATACTCAACAGAAGCACTAAAGCAATTAATTCAATGGGAAATCAAAGTCTTTACAACAAATAATGGTGCAATAACTAATAAACATAAAGAAAAATAATGAATCTCATACCACACACATTTCTTAGTTGACACCGATCAGAAACCCAAGCTAAAAATAGCTAATACTATTAAAGCTTCCAGAAGAAAACACGAGCTATTACCTCTGCAACTTTGGGATAGGTAAAGATGTCTTGGGTCACAAAATTAAGTGTTCATCAAAATAAAAATTTTCTGCCTGGCCGGTGTGGCTCAGCAGGTAAGCACTGATCCAGAAACCAAGAGGTCACCTATTCGATTCCTGATCAGGGCACATGCCCAGGTTGTGGGGAGAGCATGCAGGAAACAGGCAATCAATGATGTTTCTCTTTCATCAATGTTTCTCTCTATTGCTTTCCCTTCCCCTCTTTAAAAAAACAATTTAAGACATATTGGTATTTAAAATAAAATAAATAAAAATTTTCTGCTCATAGTAAAATGTCTTGGAGAAAATCAAAAAACAAGCCACAGGCTCAGAGATAATCTTTCCTAATAGACAAACATGTAAATTGACAGTATCTCCGCTACACTCACAACTAATCAGAGTGAGTATGCAAATTAGAAGGTCAAAGATGGCAGCTGCCCAGCTGCTCCAGGCACGGAGTGGCCGGGTGGGGCAGGATGCCTGCTATGAGAGGGAGTGCGGGGGCGAAGGGATATACAGGAGTGGAGTGCTTCAGCAAAGACAACACTGCAGACTCCAGAATATGCAGCAAAGATGAAGAAGGCAGGCTCTGACCAGAGCGAAAGCCTGGGTCCCGGGTGCCGGAGGAAAACTGGTGCTGGAAGCCAAGGGAAGGAAGGCCTCTTGCATGAATCTCTTCATGCAACAGGCCTCTAGTATTTATTATACATACACTGAGTGGCCAGATTATTAGACATTCAGAGATCATAATAATCTAGCCACTCGGTGTGTCTGTGTGTGTGTATGTATATATAAAATATTCATTATATACATACTAGAGGCCTAATGCAGCAGGGGGAGCAGGGGGAGGAGGTGGGGAGGTGTCCTTCAGCCCAGCTTACTCCCTCTCGAATCTAGGACCTCTTGAGGGATGTCCAACTGTCCGTTTAGGCCCAATCTCACCACTGGGATCAGGCCTAAATGGGCAGTTGCTCATCCCTCTCACAATCCAGGACTACTAGCTTCCAACTGCTCACCTGCCTGCCTTCCTGATCACCCCATAACCACTCTCCTGCCAGCCTGACTGATGCCAAACTGCTCCCCTGTAGGCCTGGTTGCCCCTAACTTCTCTCCCCTGTGGGCCTGGTCACCCCTAACTGCCCTCCCCTGTGGGACTGGATCCCCCCAAACTGCCCTTCCCTGTAGGCCCAGTCAGCCCCAACTTCCCTCCTCTGCCAGCCTGGTGACCCCTAACTGCCCTCCCCTGCAGGCTTGATCACCCCCAACTGCCCTCCCTTGCAGGCCTGGTCCCTCCCAACTGCCTTCCCCTGCTGGCCATCTTGTGGTGGCCATCTTGTGTCCACATGGGGGCAGGATCTTTTGACCACATGGGGGAAGTCATCTTGTGTGTTGGAGTGATGGTCAATCTGCATATTACTTTTTTATTAGATAGGATAGAGGCCTGGTGCATGGGTGGGGGCCAGCTGGATTGCCCTGAAGGGTGTCCCAGACCAGGTTGGGGGTTCCCTTTGGGCGTGGGGCCTGTGGTGGTTTGCAGGCTGGCCATGCCCCCCCACAACCCAAGGGGAGGACCTGGTATCTAGGTTTTATTTATCTTCTACAATTGAAACTTTGTAGCCTGGAGCGAAGCCAAGCCTTCTACTCACTCCTTGGCAGCAGCCATTGAAACTTTGTTGCCTTAAGTGGAGACCTGGGCCAGCCAGGGTGTGCGGAAAGCTTGACTTCCTCCATCACCAGGGGCAAGCCAAGCCTCCCTCCTGCTCTCTCTCTGGCCAAAGCCATCTTGGTTGGGTTAATTTGCATGCTCTTCCTGATTGGCTGGTAGGTGTGGCTGGTGGGTGTAGCGGAGGTACGATCAATTTGCATATTATTCTTTTATTAGATAGGCTATATCTGCCAATGGACTTATATTAGAATATATATATATCCATCTATCTAGAATATAGACAGTATGTAGAGATACAATCTATACTGAAAATCTATAGATAATATACATGTATAAACAATACATATCTTTGTGTAGACTATATAAACTATGTATAACATATATAGACAAAAATTTTAAAAACAACCTACTTTTTAAAAAGAGACTAAAAATGGATGCAAAGAAGATATATAAGTCCAGTACATGGAAAGGTCCAAAACTTCATAAGTTATCAGAGAACTACAAACTCAGACCATGATAACACATCCATTGGAAATACTAAATGAACAAGATTAACAATAGCAAATGATAGAGAATAACTGAGATCTCATATAGGACTAGTGGGAGTACAGAATGATACAACCACTTTGGAAAACCATTCGGTGATTCTGTATAGAATTAAGCATAATCCTACTCTGTCCTAGTAATTCCACTTCTAGTTAATACAAAGTGAAAAGAAAAGATACAGTCGCAAAAGGAAATGGAAACAACCCAAGTATCTATTATCAGAATAAATGAACAAGTACTGTGCCCATCACTGAATGTAAACGTTATCACAACTGAAAAAGTAAATATTTAAACAGCGTCAAGATGTTTTAAAGCTTCTCTCATTTCTTCCTTTATATGTGCCAAAACTAAAATAGCAACCTTTTAAACCATTTTTTAAGACAACAGCACAACTGGCACTGATGTGGCCGTATAATTTAAAAAGCTGATCATCTTCATAATTACATTTTTCTAATTTGTTTTTGGTATAATGATTTCTTTGTATTAACAAATCAAGAACACTCTTTAAGTAAAAGGAGCAACCTAAAAGGTTTTTAAAATGAAATAACCATTGAGTTCCAGAACTCAGATTTTAATATGTACTTAAACACAACTCCAGAGATAAAGTCACCTGAAAGGCAGGATGCTCTCTACTGTTTGAAGCAACCCAGGGCCTTGCGCAATGCCAGGCAACAAAAGCCAAGTACTGTTGGTTCATCAACACCCTACAAGCATTTAAGGAAATGGGTCAAAAACTAGGAAGACACCTATAAGTGGCAAATTAAAGTCCCCTGAGGACTTTGTAACTTATACTTCTAAAAAAGATAGAATGACAGTCCTCCAAAAGCAAAGCCCTCCAAAAGATGCTGAACTGGCACAAGACACCGACACCTCCTGAGAACCTGAATAGGACCAGGCCCAAGGGCTCAATAATGGTCCATCTGCCTGCCTGACAGTCAGTGATTCCACTCTAAGAAAACAAACCAGCAAATCCCTGCTTCCAAGGGCTGGTGAAAGTTCTGAGAGCAAAATTCCTTATACAGTTAGTATAAGGAATTGTCAATCATCACAAAAAGGAGCAACATAAACAAGGTAAACCAACAATCAAGGACAAAAGGCTGAGAAAGTAAATGTATGCCGACTCTCCTAACAGGTGGTATAAAAAGACAAACTATTTCATCTGGATTGAATTTTACTTTCTGCTCTATAAACAGATTCATATTGAAAATGACTCAAGTATTTTATAGGAATGTTACAGCAACTAGAAATCCCAGGAGTGAAACAAATGCAGTATAGTTAGTTCTGTGCCTTCCAAATTAAAGGGTCAAGGTTTTAACCACCCTGTATTTCCATGTTGATAAAAGTTATTCTCACAGCAAAAACATTTAAAAATATTTGGTGTACAAAGCATAATATCCCCACCGTCTAGAGCTGTGGCCGGCAAACTGCGGCTCGCGAGCCACATGTGGCTCTTTGGCCCCTTCAGTGTGGCTCTTCCACAAAATATCATGGCCTACGCAAGTCTATTTTGAAGAAGTGGTGTTAAAAGAAGTTTGTTTAAAAAAAATTGGCTCTCCAAAGAAATTTCAATCGTTGTACTGTTGATATTTGGCTCTGTTGACTAAAGAGTTTGCCGACCACTGGTCTAGAGGCAATCATTATAACCATTTTCGTCTTCATCCACATAGATGGTTTTGAGTCACACATATACCTACACAGTTATGGGGAATTTAAGGGGAAAATTCTGTTATCTTGTTCTTCTCATCTGACATGTCATAAACCTCCTTCCATGTCCAACAGAGAGATGTCCTACAGTCCCTCTAAGGTAAGGCCACCATTTACCTGACCCTCTCGAAAAATCTACATGGTTCCATTTATTCTCAAAGCTGCAAACAAATACGTGGTATAATCTTTAAAAACATCTGGGATGAACTCTTTCGAATGACTTCGTCTAAGTGGATGAAACCCCGGACTCTAAGGCTTTTGATACTGTTAAGAACAGTGAAAGGTCTGAGACTTTGACCCTCTTGCCATCTTGTGAGGCAGCCTGCCACTGTTTTGTAAGTGCTGTGAGAAGACACAAGACTCCTGGTCAGAGACTAGGATAATTTACTTTTAACAACAGCAGTGGCATTTGGACCAAATTCCTGAGCCCAAATTCTCTCTGGACCACGTGAAGAGGAGGACAGGGTGATCCTGCACACAGGGGTCCCTGAGTTGAGGGATACGAGTATGTGAGTGCAAAGCATGGCTGCCCCTTGCTCAGGAAGATGGTACCGTCTTTCAAGGCTGTTTTGTATCAGACATCCTTGAAAAGATACCCAGGAACAAAGGTAAGTCAACTCTTTGTTCACAAAACATGCAGACATGACAGACCCAAGGAAAATCGCCTCCTGGCAGTCACTATTTCCACAATGGTTCCTCAACTGAATGAGACTATACTTGACCAATTATCTTTATTTTTGCCAATATTAAAATAGGTTAAAATTCAAATTTTTGTTTTAACTTTTATTTTACCAAAGTTTTACATACTTTCTGAATTTTGTATTACTTTCCTTATTTTTTTATTACTTTCTCACATTATTTAACTGTCCTTTAGGGGCTGATCTGTATATACTGAACATACTATATACTGAATATACGAACTTTATACACTAAGTACATTAATTCTTAGGCTCACATGAAAATATCTCCCCATTCTTGTCACTTGGCTGACCTTGTTTTAAGAGTATCTTTATATGACCAGATGACTCTTTTCCTTCATGGCCTAATACCAACAGGAGTAGAAACAACCTAGTGCTCACTTTTATTCACTCTGTCACGTCCTTAAGAATAAAAGTCCCAGGCTAAGCAGGACACACTGACAACTAATAAAACACTACATCAAGCATGTCAAACTGGCCCTGACTGGTATGGCTCAGTGGATAGAGCATCGGCCTGTAAACTAAAGGATCCCAGGTTCAATTCCAATCAAGGGCATGTACCTTGGTTATGGGCACATCCCCAGTAAGAGGTGTGCAGGAGGCAGCTGATTCATATTTCTCTCTCATCAGTGTTTCTAACTCTCTATCCTTCTCCCTTCCTCTCTGCAAAAAAAAATCAGTAAAATATATTTTAAAAAAAAAAAGGCATGTCAAACTCAAAGGCTAACATGGGCCAAATAAACAAGGTTTATGTGGGCTGCAAAACAAACAAAGGCTTTAATTTTCATAGAAACAGGTTTATTTCGATAGAGACATGCTGAATACAAAGGGCTGAAATAAGTGAGTAATAGTTAATATAAAATAACAGAACATTTTAATAAAATAAATATTTTTTTGAACATTAACTTACCAGACACTGAATAACTGCACAAATTAATAAGTGTAATGCAAATAAACCTATTTTTCTTGTTCTCTGAAAGTGAAATATTTCCTGTTGTGCACACCAAACAAGTCAGTACAAGACTAATGACGTGGCCTGCTAAAATATTCGCTGTTAGTATTAGTGGAGAGAAATGGTGTGCCTGTGAATAAGGGAAATGAATGCAACACTATTATAGTAATCAGCCATTAGTGAATTTTGTATTTGTTATTAATAACTAGAGGCCTGGTGCACAAACTCATGCACCAGTGAGTTCCCCTGGCCTGCCCTGCAAAACTGGGCCAAAACCAGCTCTCTGATATCCCCTGAGGGGGCCCGGATTGCGAGAGGGAAAAGGCTAGGCCAAGGGACCCCATGGATGCATGATCAGGGATGGGGAGGAACATGGGAAGTTGGTCAGCTGAGGAGGAACCATGGGAGGGCTCCAGGACGTGTCCAGCCCATTTTACTTAGTCCTGGTCTGCCGGACACCAGCAGAAAGCTAACCTACCAGGTTGAGCATCTGCCCCTGGTGGTCAGTGCATGTCATAAAAAGTGGTTGAGCATATCGTTAGTATATTATGCTTTGACTGGTTGAATGGCTAACTGGTTACCAGACACTTAGCATATTAAACTTTCATTATATAGAACTAGAGGCCAGATGCATGAAATTAGTGCATGGGAGTGGGGGTGAGGGGTCCCCTCAGCCCAGCCTGCACCCTCTCCAATCTGGGACACCTTGGGGGATGTCTGACTGCTGGTTTAGGCCTGACCCTGGGGATCAAGTCTAAATCGGCAGACAACCCTCTCACAATCCAGGACCCCTGGCTCCTAACTGCTCACCTGCCTGCTTGCCTGATTGCCTCTAACTGCCCGCCCCTGCTTGCCTGGTCACCCCAAACTGCCCTCCCTGCTGGTCTAGTTGCCCCCCAACTTCCCCAACTGCCCCTCCCCCGCTGGCCTGGTTGCCCCTTACTGACCCCCTCACCCCACCAGCCTAGCTGCACTCAACTGCCCCCCCCCACGGGCCTGGTTGCCCCACACAGCCTGCTATTCAGTCGTTTGCTCGCCCATCACTAAGCCCCTGCCAGACTGGTCATCCCTTGCAGTCTGCTGCTGTCATTTGGTCACCCCTCATTAACCTACACTGGCCTGATCCTCCGTCGTTTGGTCACCCCTCACTAACACCCCTGCTAGCCTGGTCATCCCTCGCAGCCTGTTCAATCATACATTTGGCTACAATGGTCACTTAGGCTTTTATTTATAGAGAGATTACATATAACAGGATATTATAAAAATTAAGTCATGAAATTTTTATTAAAACATTTCTTACATACCGTTATATTGGTGGGCCACATGCAGGCCACAAGTTTGACATGCTTGTGCTACATCCACCAGTCTCCCTGCTATAAGGGACAGCCCTATGACTAAGGTGCAACTCCTGAGATGGTAACAAAGTGTTATAAGCAAATTCCACAGTTCCTTTAGTTCCCTGCACAGCCCGCTGCTGGATGTAGTCCTGGGAGAGCAGCAGCCCAGGAACTGTACTATCAAATCGGCATGAAGCCTGAACAATGATTACCCAGTGAGGACAATGCCAGGTCTAAAATGACTTCTGGAACTTTCTACATTAGTGGAAAGTAAACTTCTAATATTCAGTGAGTTTTCAGATTTACTGGTAAACCTAAAGCTAACACATCATTATTAAAGTGTTTTCTTTTAATGCTTGTACAGTTTGATGTGTGCACGTGCATATGTACACATGCATGCTTATTTGGTTTTCGTACACTGAAAGCTTTATTCAATCGAGATTTATTTTCGTACACTGAAGTCTTTATTCAATCTGAGGTCCATCCTATCTAATAAAGACAGAATATGCAATTGACCATCACTCCACAACAAAGATGGAGGCATATGCAGCCAATAAGGAGGGAATATGCAAATTGACATGACCAAGATGGCAGAGGCCGGGCCAGGATGCTTGATTGTCACCATGGGGCGGGGAGCAGAGGTGGAGGGAACTACTGGAAGGTGGCAGGGCCGCAGCGAAGGTGGAAGACGGCAGCCAGGAGAAGGAAGGCCTATTCTTGCACAAAACTTCACACATCAGGCCTCTAGTATAGGTATAATTAAAGTGCAAGGAGATATCCAACTTTTCCCAAAATGATCAGTCCTTACTAAGTTTGTCTGAGATATGCTGTCTTATTTACTCACACATATTACAAGTTCATTTACTTTATGACTGGATCTATTCATTAATGTTCCTCCAAAGATACCCCATCATAAGCCTACAAGAATTCTTCATCCTAACAGCTATTAAAAGAGAAAAGTTTTTCACATATAGCTTTTAGGGGTTTTTTAGCATTTTTCATCTTGTTGACTCATACTTAATTGTTTTAGCACATTTTACTATAGTAGTTACCTGCCGGGGAAGAAAACATTAAACACAAATGAAGATAACCTTCCCCTGTGCCAATGAGAACAGAGCACAGCATGTAACCCAACTTCTGTGGTCAGTGACGGGGTTCTGCTCCAAACTCCAAGTGCCCAGAGAAATTGCTTTAATAAAATTAGCACTAAGGAAAGTGACCTAAAAAGAAAGTGACCACCTACGCCCATGGAGAGCCCAGAAGCGGTAAGGAGCTGGGATCACACCAGGTTCAAAACACTCTTACAGCCACAGAAGACAAAAGAACAGCAATTCAGTTCAACACAGGAGCTGCACTGAGAACTACAGGCTAGAGTCATTTTTTTCATCAGCTAGTCTCTTGAATAAGAGATGATTCAGGTCTATATGAAATGTAAGGGGCTATCAGCAGGCAGGAGGCTCTTGAGGGCATCCAGTAGGAAGCAGCTGGCTGAGAGGGAAAGAAAGGCTCGTGCAAGTATTGCCAATAAGTGACTAGAAGATCTGATCATATTGGGGTCGGGGGGTGGGCTGTACCATCAAATCGGCATGAAGCCTGAACAATGATTACCCAGTGAGGACAATGCCAGGTCTAAAATGACTTGGCAATAAAATGAACACTGGACAGTTACAGGGAGGCATCAAAGAGTGAACACACCATGGAGACTGAACAATCTTCTGTATAGTACAGAGAGAGAGGAAAATCCACTGTCCCAAATTAAACAAACTTCCAAAACCTCCAAGGCAGATGAGACCATCAGAAACCAACTGACACCATTCCCGAAGTCACTGAGAGAACAAACATGGCCAAATGATGCTAATAAAAAGTCTAGCCAATAGACACTCAAGTATAGTCTGCAGTACTGGATCCTCACTGGCAAACAAAACTTTGCTACCCTTTTCATAAATGATCATCCTGAAACTGTTCTTACACAGCAATGTTTTATGAAATCTCACTGTTAATTTTAAAGACCCTAAATACTAGTAAATTTATTATGCTTTAAAGTATAAATTACCCGACAAGTAATTTTCTAATGTTTTGTTTTATATAAAAGTGATATACACTCGTTCCTAAGTACAAGTTTTTAAATCAAATTCCAATTCACTCTCAAGAACAGGACCAGCAAGATAGTTACGATGTAAGGATCTTCGCACTTCTGAGTATAATAGGGAAAAAACACCAGAGCTCTTTGTTCATCAATGCAGACCTTTTCACATGTAAAATTCTGTAGTTTTGATTTGACCCCAAGATACATAATATCCTCCATGTGCTCTCCAGAGTAAACTAGAATGGACAGATTGTGCTCATGGTCAGCACTGCAGAGTAAGACCCACAACCACAGGTAAGTAAGCATGTAATTAACTAAATCCCATGGGACACACAGGCATGTGATATACTTCTGCTTGTTAGTCTAATAGTGAGGAATGAATGAATATGAACACCATTAATGGCCTCCTTGCTACAGAGCTGGGGGGGGGAAGATTTCACAGTTTAAGTCCACATACCAAACACAGAACAGGTAATGCCAGATTCACCATTGTGAACTATAAAGATTGGAGAAAGGAAAGAATGATGGTGGCTGTAAAGCTCCATGTACTGAGGTGAACTGACACTCACAAAAAGACAGCCAACTACTCAGCTCATCTTTTAAGTTTATAACTCTCTGTAAAAATATTATAGCACTTTCAGAATTTCTAAATTTTTTTAATTCCTGAAAAAATTTAATTTTAACACAGAAAAGTACTGTGAGTATATTCAATTACAATGTTTTTTGGTGTTTTTTTTGATACCTGAATCTCAGACCACAAAGACTGGTTAATTTAGATGGATTTTATACAACCACTAGAGGCCCAGTGCACAAAATTTGTGCACAGGGGGTGGGGGATCCCTCAGCCCATCCTGCCTCCTCTCACAGTCCAGGAGCCCTCAGGGGATATCCTACTGATGGCTTAGATCTGCTCCCCCTGGGGAGCAGGCCTAAGCTGCAGTCTGGCCACAGCGACTCAGAGCAGGCACCTCTGTGTATTGTGTCTCTGCTCCGGCCCACCCCCAGTCCCAACCTCTTTGTGACTGCTGGGGCTGGGGGTGGCATGCAGTCCTCTCTTGCCCATCTGCATGCCACAACTCCTCCTGAGCCAGCGTGACACCTATAGGCACCCTGGCTAATTTGCATATTACATATACGTGGTACCTCGAGATACGAGTACCCTAACATACGAGATTTTTGAGATACAAGCCGTCAAGTGATAGATTTTTGCTTTGAAATTGAGCAACATTTGAGATAGGAGTAATCGCGTGGATTGGCCGGCTGCACACGACCCACCAGTTTACCGCAACTCGAGGTTACGGAACGAATTAAACTCGTATCTCGAGGTACCACTATATATGTCTATATGTATATATACATACAAACACACACACACACACACATGACCCTATGTAATCTCAGTGTGAGGATGGTTGGAAAACTCACTAGAAATACTCTTCATAACAAACTACAGGAGTGCCACGATGAGGGTACACCTTGTGAGGGGGCACACTCACATGTCAAGTGCTTTCCAACTGTGGTTTGTTCCAATAAATTTAAGTTCAGGGAAGGCAAGGACCATGCTTCATGCTTCATGTCTTTTAGCAATATTTGTAGCCCCAGTGCTTGAACATCAGTAAAGAACTGCTGAATTTACAAGGGAGAAGGCTAGATACAATTTGCCAATCATCTGATTTTACTGATAATCAGCAGAAAGAATACAATGTTACAACTAGGGAATAGAAGCACTCTAAGTAGTGCCCCACATTAAGGTGGTTTACAAACATAACAGGAGAGCAGAGAGCACCTGTCCACACTCGGGATGGATGACCAACACAAACCACTTACAGGATTAGCAAAGAACAAGTGTCCAGGACGCCTTTTCCATGCCTCTATTTATCAAAACTTCCAAACAGTTTTTATTAATATACCTACTGAACAGAAAGCATTCAAAAAGAATCAAATCAAATCAAATAGCTCCTAAGATACTTAAACACAATCATAATTAGAACCAAACATTCTAAGATTCCACATAAACAAGCTGTAGGAAATGGGCCTCCATGATCCATCTCCAGCGTGGCTGACTTTTGATGGAGATGGTTGCTGAATTTCCCCAGGGCAAACAGAATGTAGGCAGGAGGGAAGAGGATATAAGAACCAAGAACTGTAGCTAGCCAGCATCATAGTGGAAACCCCCGAGGTACCTGCCTAACTAGACAGGGGGAGGTGGAGACAACTAGAAAAGGGCTCAGCCCAATTTTCTTAAATGGCCCAATGGGAGACAGCAAGACCTAGGCGACATAGGAGGAAACAGATGACCCCATAGTACTCTGCCAATGAGGACCTGGAGGAGGGACTGAATAAACAGGCTGTGTTCGCTGCCCCAGGTGTGCCTGTACAACTGGACAGACACCCACTCTTGAGAACTTACTAAAAGTATCATTTTTGCCATATTTCTGTCTCTGCGTCTGTTACTTGAATTCAGACAGGTAAGGGTTTCTCGCACAATCTTTTTGCAATTATACGCATATATGTATTTCATTGGCCAAAATCCAGCAACTTTTGAACTTTTTTCTCAAATGCAAACTTCCTCTGAATGAGAACATAAGGAGAGAGGACAGAGCTCCCCCTGCAAGAGGCTGTGTACAACCTCTAACTCTGCAGGCTCTCCCACCCCTTGTAGCCCCATGAACCATGCATTTCAGTGCAACCCCTGTATCCTGAAAACCCCAAGATCCTACTGCAACTATGATCACATCATTCCACATAATCTCGTAAGAGCTAGTTTTAAAAACTAATCTCTTTAATGATGAATCACTAAAGACACATGAGAAGCCTTTCCCTAGCACCTTTTCTGTTGATATTCAATTTAAAGACAGAAAGCTACTATGAAAATCATCTTTCTGAAATAAAAATCAGCAGTCTCCACTTCTGATCACAGATAACAAATTCCTGTGACATTTCCTAAACTAACCTCCCATCTCTTTATTCCTGTTTAGACAGTTCTCAGTTACAAAAAGGATGAATGAACAGGATATCAATCACTTTCAAATATTAGCACCTTAAAGATGTCTTTAGCAGGTCAATAATCTTTTCACCTTAGAAGGACTTTATCAGATCTTGTCTAAAGCCAAAATAAAAGCTCTGCATTAAGTACTTCTAACAATTGACAGTGTATCTCCACCACACAAAGCTGTTTTCTTCCTTAGGGTGCAATCCTCAAGGTCACAATTCTGTACAGCCTTACAGAATGACAAAGGAGCATTACCTCCAGCCAAACAAGCTGTCAACACAAACTTTGTCACAGCTCAGATAAAGAAACTGGCAGACAGTGATAATAAGGTCTAATTTCCCTCCCTCCCGAGGGAGGGAAATAGATTTCAAATCAGTCTAGAAACCTGTGCCCTGGCAGCCAGGTTATCTTTGGCACACAAAGGAGAAGAACTCACTGTGAATTCATCTAAAGGCTCATTGATCTCGATGTCCAACACTTCGTCATTGTACAGCTGCTCCTCCTCTGGCTCTTCCACATACTCCATGTGGTCTTCTGTCAGCTCGGCATCCTGGCCTTCATACTGTCCTTCCTCTGGATACTCATGAGCGTACAATTCAGATCCATCTGACTTGTGATAAACCAGTTCATCCTCTCCATGCTCATACTCGGATTCCTGTTCTCCAGACTGGTCATTAGTGTTGTCAGCCAGTTCATACGATGTGACCATGCCAGATGTGGTTTTCAGACTAATTGTGACACCCTGAGAACTAGAGGGAATAAAAATACAGAGAAAGGTGCCAATTAGAGTGAGCTCAAAACTAAGTCATACATCAATTAACTCTTACAAGGATAAACCTTGACTGGAGAAAAGTTATTCCAGTTCTTATAAATACACACTAACCCCAACAATGACTGAAAACAGAGTTCGTATTCTATACTGAGCCAGCACCACACACTCTCACAGGACAGCAGAGCCTATGTTGCATACTGAACCAGCAATGCACCCTCTGATGGAATAGCACCCCAACTATCAGCAGCTGCAGGTTATTTGACCAAGAGAATCAGACCAACCAGTTGGGAAAAAAGGTCTGATGTGACTGGCAAAAGTTGAGGTCTGAATGTATTTCATTCTAACTACCAGAATGAAAAGGATGGAATATTTTTTAAGATTTCAAAGTAAAAATAGGAGTATTAATCTAGAAACAAAAAATCATAATTATAAAAACAATTTATTTGTTAAATCCATGGTGCAAATTATACGCTTCTATTTAAAAATAAAAAATATTAAAATGTGTAAAAAACTACATTTTAATGTTCATATAAGTAAAATTTATCCTAGTCACAAACATGAAAAATTTAGTTTAGTTCATAATTTCTAAGCAACATGCCAGGGTCAAAATTTTAAAACTGAAAAAAAAAATTCATATTCTACCTATTAAGTCACAAAAGTTAATAAAGTGTAAAATACACTTAAAATACAAGATTTTGCAAATAAATCTAAGTCCCACATATTTAAGTATCTAATCCTAACAAAACATATATGCCACACAGACATTATGTAGTTTAAAAACTCCAAAGGTCTGTTTCAATGCAATCCCACTGTGATGGTGGTGTGTGGAGGTGAAGGCTTTGAGGGGTGCATAAGTCACGAGGCTGGAGCTTCATGATGGGATTAGTGCCCTTATAAAAGGGACCTCAAAGAGCCTCTCTCCCCTTTTGTCACCTGAAAACACAGTGAGAAGGTACCATCTGTGAACCAGAAAGTGGGTCCCCACCAGACCCTGACAGTGCTACCTAGCACTTTGGCCTTGGACTTCCCAGCTTGTAGAACTGTGGGAAATCAATTTCTGGTGTTTATAAGCCACCCAGTTTATAGTATTTTACTACGGCAGCCCAAACTGACTAAAACAATTACATTCAGATAGTCAACCGGAGTCTAAAGTACAGTCCAAAGGAATTTCCAAACTGGCAATTCCCAAATGGTAATCAGCTAGGTACAAGAAAGCAAAAACAGCAACAGCAAACAGCCACAAACAAAATGATGAGTCCAGAAGCACTGCTCCAAATATAGCAATTCCTCAAAACAGGAGTACACACCTGTGCTGAGCTTTCTTATCACCTGCATTCAACAGAGCCCACGGAGGTCATTAAATGCAAGGCCAACATTGACTTTTAAACAGTTGATCTACTTATAGAAAAACATACCTGTTTGTAGCTTTCACATCAGAGTTATATTAATATCCCACTTAGAATAAAATAATACATTAAAAATATAATACATCAAGTTATCTCCATTATAATTCTAAATTACAAACAGTTATCAACTTAAATAAAGACAATTTTAAGGAGTTAATATTGAGTACCTGAAATTTTCGTCGTCTTCATTATCACTCTGTAAAAGATCATCATTCAGCTCTTCATCTGACAAATCCGACTGATTCTAATTAAAATAAGAAATCTACGTAATGCGTGTCACTTCCGTAATAAGACTTGTTATAAAAGTGCAAAATCACGTAGACTGGACTTTTTCTAACCGTTATTAAAATATTTACCATTCTGAAAGCTTTCCCAGTTTCATGTAACCAGTGACAAAATCAAGAAATCCCACATGTAACATACTTGCTTACTACCCCAGACTAGTTTTTAGATGCATAGTCAAGTACGTATAGAAGTAACAAGCATAATGACCATATTTACTATAATTCTAACAAAAAAAGGGAAGTCTTGTGGTGAATCCCTACAAACAAAAATTTTTCTTAAAAACACCTTACGATTTTACTAAAGGTAACACTGTCCTATATAATTAAGAGGTTATATGTATATTGACCATCATGCCCTCACAAGATGGCTGCCTACAACCAGGCCGGCAGGGAGGTTAGTGAGGGACAACCAAACCGACTGAACAAACAGGGTGACCAGGCTGGGAGGTGGGTTAGTGAGAAACGTCCAAATGACTGAACAAGCAGGCTGCATGGGGCAACAAGGCCGGCAAGGAGGGGCAGTTAGGAGAGATTGGGCCTGCAGAGAAGGACAGTTGGGAGAGATCAGGCCAGCAAAGGTAGGCAGTTGGGAGGGCCCAAGGCCTGCAGGGGTGATGGGGGGGGGGGGGGGGGGGGAGCAGGCCCGCGGGGGTGGGGGGGGGGGGGGGGGGGGGGGGAGGAGGGGATCAGGCTTGAAGGGGGGGACAGTTGTGGGCGATCAGGCCAGCAGGGAGGGCAGTTGGGGCGGACCAGGTCTGAAGGGGAAGGCAGTTGCGGGGGAAGGCCTGCAAGGGAGAGCATTTGGGGGACCAGGCCTGCAGGGGGGTACCAGGCCTGCCGAGGAGGGCAGTTGTGGGCAAACAGGCCAGCAAGGAGGACCGTTAAGGTTGACCAGGCCAGCAAAGGAGGGCAGTTGGGGGGGGACCAGGCCTGCAGGGGAGGACAGTTAGGGGGGACCAGGCCTGTAGGGGTGGGCAGTTGAAGGGGGGGGTACCAGGCCTGCAGGGGAGGACAGTTGGGGGAGACCAGGCCTGTAGGGGAGGTAAGTTGGGGGAGGGGGCCAGGCCAGCAGGGGAAGGCAATTAGGGGTGACCAGGCCAGCAGGGGAAGGCAGTTAGGGGTGACCAGACTGGCAGGGGTGGGCAGTTAGAGGTGTTAAAGCCAGCCATGGAGCAGTTAGGCATCGATCAGGCTGGTAGGGGAGTGGTTAGGAGGTGATCAGGCCAGCAGGCAGAAGCAGTTAGGGGCAATCAGGAAAGCAGGAAGGCAAGTGATTGTGAGCCAGTAGTCCTGGATTGTGAGAGAGTCCCAGATTGGAGAGGGTGCAGGCTGGGCTGAGGGACTCCCCACACACCACCATCCCCCCCATGCACAAATTTTGTGCACTGGCCTCTAGTTCTAATAAGCTAGTAATATGCAAATTGACCACCATTCTAACACACATGTGGACAAAGATGGTTGCCCCCATGTGGACACAAGATGGCTGCCACAAGATGGCCAGCAGGGGAGGGCAGTTGGGAGGAACCAGGCCTGCAAGGGAGGGCAGTTAGGGGTGACCAGGCCGGCAGAGGAGGGAAGTTGGGGGACCAAGGCAGGCCAGAGCTGCGGGAGCTTTGCTTCCTCTATCACTGGGGGTAACTCAGACTCCTGCTCTCTCCAGCTCTGTGGCTGCCACCATTTTTGTTGGGATTTATTTATCTTCTATAATTGAAACTTTGTAGCCTTAAGTGGAGGCCTGGACCAGCCAGGGTGTATAGGGAAGGGCAGTGGGGGAAGACACAGACCTGCAGGGGAGAGTAGTTGGGGGGTGGGGGGGGAACCAGGCCTGCAGAGGAGGGCAGTTGTGGGGTGACCAGGCTTGCAGGGGAGAGCAATTAGGGACAAACAGGCTGGCAAGGGAGCAGGTAGGCATCAATCGGGTTTCCAGGAGTGTGGTTAAGGATGATCAAACTGGCAGGCAGAAGAAGTTAGGGGCAATCAGGAAGGCAGGAAGGCGAGCAGTTGGGAGCAAACAGTCCTGGATTATGAGAGGGATGTCTGATCCCAGTAGGATCAGGCCTAAACAGGCAGTCAGACATCTCTTAAGGGGTCCCAGATTGGAGAGGGTGCAGGCTGGGCAGAGGGACACATACCCCCCATGTACGAATTTCCAAAATGCCAGAACGCTGGAACGATCAAACGGCTGGTCACCAGGAGGTGCATGAAGCACCTCTCGGTCCCTCACCCCAGCCCGCAGGCCACTCGTATGGCATGGCATGGCATAGCTCACGGCAGCGAGCTAGTGCACATGGCAGGTCTGTGGTCCCACTAGCGTGGCAGGTCTGGGTGTCACGCAATTTGTGCACTGGGCCTCTAGTCTTAAAATAACATTTAGTGACAATAGGAAAATGCCAATGATTCAACACTAAATTTAAAAGAAACAGTATTTAATTTATATAGTAAAGTATATATAAAATCATGGAATAAGAATGAAAGGAAATATGGCAAAATGTCAATCATGAGGGTTTATACCTATGATTTCATTATTTTTAAATGTTATTGAACTATATGATTCTTATAGAGTCCAAAGTATTTATTTTACATTAGAAAAGAATCTTTCCTAATAGAGAAACATGTAAATTGACATACCTCCGCTATGCCCACAGCCAATCAGAGTATGCAAATTAACCCAATAAAGATGGCAGTTAATTTGCATACATACCTGGGTCCTGGGAACCTCTTTGGCATCCAGGTCACTCCCAGCCGGTCATCCCACAGAGGCTTTAGGCTTGGGGGACGAGAGTACCAGCTTCCCAAGTCTAAAGCCTGGGGCGGAGGCTGTAGGCTTGGGAACGGGCTGAGCCTAGCATCGGGAGGGCGGGGGTTGCCCGCTTTCCAAGCCTACAGCCTGTTGTGAAGTTCCTTCAAGTCCAGTGGTAGTTTTACAGTTATCACTCTCACAAACTAAATACCTGCTAGAGTGCTTGGACAATATAGGAACTAAACTATTTATTAGAGAACCTACTGCTTGAGTTATAGTTACCAGAGAATTTACTAACAGTAAATTAACACTCAGCTAACAGGCTTGGGAAGGGGCCGAGCCTGGATCAGAGGGGTGGGGGATGCCCACTTCCCAAGCCTACAGCCTGTTGTAGAGGCTGTAAGCTTGGGAAGGGGCCGAGCCTGCCATTGGAGGGACTGGGGGATGGGGGTGGTGCCTGGAATTATAGGGAAGGGGAGAAAATTAATGGAAATATATACTAAGGTGAGGATAAAAAGAAAAGTAAAGCAAGAAATGTCATATCCTATGAAAGGCACATCTTGAAAATGCCTAAAGAAAGTTGTCATTTTCTCATGGTGAAGGAACTGAAGTTCATGTTGATGAAAATACCTTGGTGACTGCGGTGACTAGTGGTGGCTGCAGTAGCGGGGTGATGGGGCTGGTGCCTTCCCCTAATCAGCCACATCGCCTTCCGCAAAGGCAGGCCAGACTGCCCAAACCAGGAGCGAGCCTAAGCCATCCATAGGATATCCCCTGAGGACTCCCAGTATGTGAGAAGGGGCAGGCTGGGCTGAGGGACCTCACCCCAGTGCACAAATTTCATGCACCGGGCCCCTAGTATCTGTATATTTGAGTATGTGTATCTTTAAGCTTATCTCTGAATACTTCCAAAAAGTGAATTCCAGATCCAGTATGCCAAATATTAACTCAAAATATGAAGTTCCTTCAAGTCAAGTGGTAGTTTTACAAACTAAATACATGCTAGAGTGCCTTGAACAATATAGGAACTATTTTTTTAAAGAATCTACTGCTTGAGTTATAGTTATCAGAGAATTTACTAATAGTAAATTAACAGTCAGCTATTTGTATGCTTAAAAATTCAATTCACAAAATTTTAATCTATACCCAACTTTCCAAGAATACATCCCCTGCAGAAGACATATTCCTGTATTTTAAGTGTAATTAAATGACTACCATTTAGTTTCAAAAAGATCTGTATTTTTTTTTAGAGTAAATAATTCGCATTTTATTTTTTTAATACATTTTAATGACTTTTTTTTTTTACAGAGAGGAAGGGAGAGGGATAGAGAGCTAGAAACATCAGTGAGAGAGAAACATCAATCAGCTGCCTCCTGCATTCCCCCCACGAAGGATAAGCCTGAAACCAAGGTACATGCCCTTGAATGGAATTGAACCTAGGATCCTTCAGTGTGCAGGGAAACACTATCCACTGAGCCAAACTGGCTAGGGCAAAAAAAGATTTGTATTTCTTACCTTTTTGCCAGATAGCAAATCTTCTCCAAGTAAGTCATCTTCAAGTTCACTGAAGAGAAGAAGAGACACTCCAATGCATCATCCTATTACATGCTAAGAATCTACCCAGGATTTGGGGGCTTGGGTACTTGCACATTACATTTGCTATACTTTCCCTTTTCTTTACTAATAATAAAAACTATTTTCAAATATATAGGGAACACTGGTCTTTTAAGTGTGAGAGGCTTTGCAATAGGAGGTGACTCTCACTACACCACTAAGCTTAGTTTTTACCTCAATATGGGATCTTTTTTTTATTTACCTGTTCAGTTATCAGTAAAACAATAAACTATAACAAGTAGTATCTGTGCTTTCTCCTACCTTTAAAAACCTACAAAACATAGGAAAAGATGTAAAATATCATTAACTAGAAAAATTAAAAACCACTGAGAGCATTTGACACTCATTAAACTCCAAAAGTGAAAAAAATTAAAACATGGAACAATCATGCTGATGACAACATACAAGTAAATCTTAACTAAGGGAGTTATCTCTGTGTGACATGGAGGACCTAGCAGTCATCTGCAATCTTTTGTTAGCATGTTTATGTTCTGAACGATGGGAATAGGCTTTCTCACAAAACAGAAAATCTTAGCAGACTTGAGAAGGGCATGTCAGAGTTTTGTGCTATTCTTGCAGATAAGTTTTTTAATATTTTATTTAAAAAAGAATAAAGAAAACCATACGGGAAAACATTTAGACATTTAATTATATTATTTATAAAAATCTATTTAAAGACTTTTTACTGTTCAAGGGAACACAGGTTGCAGACTGGAAGGAAATCTCTACAAGCACAAAAATTAAATTTCCCAAAGTATAAAGAATCACTAAAATCAATAAGGAGATGACCCAAAAGAAAAACAGACATAGGTATGAAAATGTAACTGACAGAAAAGAAAATTCAAATGATGAGTAAACTGCTATAATAAGCTTTCTATTTGATTCAGCTCCCATAAGAGTCTTTTAAACAAAAATCAGTTACCACTACTTACCAGTAAGACCATTTCTTTTACAGGTGAATTTGTTCTAAACTCTGAGTAATTTTTTATAGGTTGAGAGTCACTGGAGAGAAATGAACTTTATAAACTTAGTCTACAGTATGAGACGTAGTTTCCAATATAGAGTACTCAGTGAAGCTTCTGGGACTTCCTAGTTTCCGGACAGGAATTAGCATCTTGTTGTATAATACTGTTGTTCTTTAGTCAGAGCTGTTCACTTTTATGTTAAACTTTCTGACCACAACCAAAGTCATTTTCGCATTTGCAACACAGTATTTAAATGGTAAAATTTATACAGACAGAATCATCATCATTTGAGGACTCCACCTCCCAGCTTCTGTCCCGTGGACTTCTCTAAGGAAACACCCCTGTGCCGTGTGCCATTGCTTCAAGCTCCTTACCGAAAGTAATCACTACGCTGAACTGACATCTATTGTTACCGGGGACTTTCCATATACTGTCAGTATGTGTGTACGTGTGTACATGTGTGTGCGCGCACACACACACATGCATGCGCACACATATTTTCATCTTCACAAGGAATCAGGGAAATACAAATTTAAAATGGCAAAAATTGTAAAGTCTAACAGATATTGGGTAGGATGTGGACAACAGGAACTCTTGCAGAAAAATATTCCAAAAACAGCTCTGGATATCCACCAAGTCAATACCATCAATGTATAAGAGACGAGAAAAACCAGTGTCCCACTAACCATCCTTTAGATAACACAGGCCTGGAGCCTCTACCTGGAGTGCCCGTCCTTGTCCTCCAGCCCACTTGGGAAGAGCATCAGGAGGCCAAAACACTGTTTTCAGAGAAGATCTCTGCATAGCCAAGTGGCAGAATGAGATAAATTAGTGTGGGCTTTGATACACACAAGGAAGTGTCCATACCTGTCCCAGTCCTCATCTGCAGCTCTTCTCCTCCAGGACCGCTCTGCACCAGGCTTATCAAATTGGTCAAAGTCATCGTCTGTGAAGGAGAGGCCATGAAAGTCAGTCTTCCCAAATTAAAACACATCCACATCTTCAAATAGTGAGACAACCTTTCTTTTGAGGATTCCTGGTATGACATTTTAAAATACAAAAGTTCCATATATAACTCTTATACTTTAGCCATTTTTAGTAATTAAAAAACTTTAAAATATAAAGCTACTCAAAGAAAATCAATTTATTGAACATTAATAGAAAAACCGTAATAGAACAGTTTTTATCATAAATTTCAATAAAATATTTTCTTTATAAAATGATTTAATGTATATTTTTGCCAATGCAAAACCTGGGGATACAGACTGCCAACTACAGATTTATTGAAAAAAACCCATATGTAAGTGGATCTATGCATTTCAAACACATGTTGTTCCAGGGTCAACTGTACTTTTAAATTCTCCAGCAGCCAGCCATATTTAAAAAGTAAAAGAAGCTTGAAACTTTAACAAGTGAAATGTTAAAACATATTTTATTTAACCCAGAATATCAAAATACATAATGTCATTATAGCACATAATCAGTCAAAAAAAATTAACACTTTACATTTTCCCCCCACTACGTGTATGATTTCACACACAGTATGTTGCACATCTAATTTTTTTAATCCTCACAGGATTTTTTTTTTTTTTGATGGGGGGATATCAATGAGAAAAAAAGCAATTGGTTGCCTCCCATACATGAGACTGGGGATCAAATCCACAACCTAGGTATGTGCCCTGACCAGGAATCGAACCTGCAACCCTTCAATGCACAGATCTAATAATGCACCAACCAACTGAGCTACACCTACCAGGACTCATAACTGAATGACAAACTCACTAGTACCTGTGAACTGGCAGAACAATCCATGAACTTGAAAATAAATCAAGAGAGACTGTACAGTCCAAAACACAGATGCACATGGAACACTGTGCAGTGTGCATGTTAGGCCATTAAAATCATACAAAGCATAGTCTGTAAAATAAAACTAGAAATAATAAATAAAAACTAGAAAATTCACAAATACATGGAAATAAATAGCACACACTTCATCAACTAACAGATCAAAGAAATAATTAGGAAAATGAGAAAATACTTTGAGACAAATGAGTATAGAATGCAGTAAAACCCGTGCTTGGAGGGAAATTTATGCCTGAAAATATTTTCCTAACTGCTAAATATAAGCAACTAATTCAAGTTGTGTTTTTTTTCACTTGTAGGTCAAACAAAATATGCCTTTGCTATTCTGACAAGCAGCCAAAGTATATAACCTGTGAGAAAAGCAAACAGAATCAAAAGAGCTATTTTTAATGTTTTCCCTTCTACCTCCTGCTGGACTTTCAGTGAATACCACATATTTTATGCTTACTTTCTAAAGGGTTTTTCTATGTTCTTTTTCTTTCCTCCACCAAATTATATACTTCCTGAATACAGAGTCATTCCCTATCTATGGAAACATGAACAAAAAGTTTTGCTCATGACTTCATATTACTACACAGTGAAGGAATTAATACTTACTCAAAATCGCCCTTGACAGATATTGCTTAAATTACAGCACCCAATTCTGCTAAGCCAGAAAACCCTTACACCAAGCTAGTTACTAATGATGATCACTGACAAACACTGCTTAAAAACATACAACCCTTGCTCCTAACCTAATCTGATTCAGTAGACTCTAATTTTTGTTTTCAAGCTTCCCAGTAATTCTGACAGACAGCCAGGGTGGGAATCCTCGTGGCCCCATTCAACTGCTATCAATCAGAGCAGACCCTCCAGAAGTAAAGCTTAACTGTCATCTTATCATATAAATAATTCCTAGAATGAGTTCAATCCCACCAAAGTCAAAATTAGAAGTCAACATCATGAAAAAACAAATACTTCTCCAAAAGAAAGACCTCATAACATGTCCTTAAAAATTGGCTATAAACTTATTCCAAAATAAGGAAGTGCAAATGAAGCAACAAAAACTAAGGCTAGAATTGAGGCCATGAATCCTGTACCCTTCATTTATTCTACAATTATTTCTTGAGCTCTTAAAGGATTCCAGGCATTGTCCTACATACTTGGCATACAAGATGTCCAAGATAACAAAAACCTCTACCCTTGAGTAGGTTATAGTCTAAGATAGTGGTTGGCAAACCTCAAGCCGCGATTTGCCACTCTTGTTGACTAATGAGTTTGCCAGCCACTGTCATATACTACTCTTTACCTTTTTGCACACAATATGCCACAATTGCCTAATCCTCACAGCTTCCAACCACATGGTTACATTTAGTCTAGTCCAGTGGTCAGTAAACTCATTAGTCAAGAGTGGCAAACCTTGGCTTGCCACTCTGTTGACTCGGTATTTATTGGGGGAAAATAGAGCAGGACAGCAAAGATGTAAAGTAAGGAGGGGCAAGAGCAGGAATAAGACATGATTGCTTTATGCAGGCAGCTCTGGCTGGGAACACAGGGGCTGGAATAGCTGTTGAAGGGGATTAATGTGTAGGTATATACACTGAAGGGGAAAGTGATCTTAGAAGAATATGAAGAAAGTAGGAATAATTATTGGGAATCAAGGGCTTAAAAGGCAAAGAGCTGGGACTCTGAACTTGGAATCCCGACTCTTACTGGAAGTAAGGCAGAAAAAAGTTTGTGTTGAAAGGCAAAGGGAGCCCAATTGGCGTGGCTTAGTAGTTGAGCATCAACCTATGAACCAGGAGGTCATGGTTCAATTCCTGGTCAGGGCACATGCCTGAGTTGCTTGCTCAATTCCCAGTGGGGGGTGATGCACAAGGCAGCTGGTCAATGATTCTCTTTCATCATTGATGTTTCTCCCAGAAATCAATAAAAATTCTATCTAATAAAGAGGGGTTATGCTAATTGACCCTTACAGCAACGCAAAGATGGAAGCACCCACAGTCAAAAAGGAGGGAATATGTTAACTGACTGCCCTGCCCTCAAATATGGTAGAGTCCATAGCCAATAAGGAGCGAATATACTAACTGACTGCCCCGCCCTCAAAGATGGCGGTGTCCACAGCTACAAGATGGCAGTGCCCAGTTCCCTCAGCCCCGCCAGGTCTCTTGCCTCCACTCCCACAATCCCCTCAGCTCCCAGCTGCCAGGGCTGTCCCTAGGCTCAGGTAACCAGTGCCAAGGCGTGCACTACCAGCACTGGTAGCAGCAGAGGTGTGACAGGGCATCACTTCCCCTGGTCGCCAGGTCACTTCCCATCCCTGGACTGTGAGAGGGGGCAAGCTGAGCTGAGGGACTCCCTACCTCTTAGCACTGGGCCTCTAATCTATTCTAATAGAAGGGTGCTATGCTAATTAGACGGATAGACCAGATGTCCTTCCACATGTCCTTCAGGACAAAGCTGCAGCAGCTGCGAGGGCCAAAGGCCAGTAGTGTGGTAGAGGCAACAGCACAGGAAAGGCAGCAGCGTGGGAGAGGCAGTGGAGCGGGATGCTCCAGCACTGCAGACCCTTTTACAGAGACAGCAAGAGAAGGGACTGTGTGGCCCCAGTCCCAGTGCTTCCCCTTCCACAGCAGCAGCAGGGTGATGGGGGCGGTGCCTTCACCTGATCAGCCCAGTCGCCTCCCACAGAGGGAGGCTAGACTGCACTTAGGCCTCCTCCCCTAAACTGCCAATAGGACATCCCCTGGGGCTCCCAGACTGTGAGAGAGGGCAGGCCAGGTTGAGGGACACAACCCCATGCACAGATTTTTGTGCACCGGGTTTCCAGTCCTATGTAATAAAAGGGTAATATGCAAATAGACCAAATGGCAGAACAACCAAACATCCAATCAAAGCCTAATATGCTAATGATACGCTAAGACTACTCTACATTCACTATTATGTACACTGACCACCAGGGGGCAGATGCTCCTACTGGTAGATTAGCTTGCTGCTGGGGTCCAGCCAATCAGGACTGAGTGAGATGGGCCCGACACATCCTGAAGCCCTCTGGTGGTCCCTCCCCGGCCCAATCGTGCACTGGTGGGATCACTCAGCTTGGCCTGCACACTCTCGCAATCCGCAATCTCTCGGGGGATATCAGAGAGCCAGTTTCAGCCCGATCCCGCAGGCCACTCCCCTTGGGAGGGTGCCAGACATAGGGTTCATGGCTGGCAAGCGCCACTGCTGCAGTGTGAGCCTCTCCCAATCAGGACTGATTGGGCATAAGATGGCAGCAGTCACAATGGGGCCAGGATGAGTGGGAGCGGCACGTAGAAGCTGCAGATGGCATTGGACTGCGGGCTTCAGCCCAATCCCTGCAGGGACCCCACCCATGCAAGAATTCATGCACAGGGTGAGGGGGGAGAAGGGGAGAATGTCCCACCCTCTCCAATCTGCACCATCTCCAATCTGGGACCCCTCAGGGAGTGTCCGACTGCCAGTTTAGGCACGATCTCAATCCTAGGTTGGAGAGGGTGCAGATTGGAGAGGGTGGGACATCTCCTAAGGGGTCCCACTAGGGCCTAAACCAGCAGTCGGACATCCCTCTCATAATCCAGGACTGTGAAAGGGAATTGTGGCTACTGATTGCTCCCAACCACTCACCTGTCTGCCAGCCTGATTGACGCCTAACTGCTCCCCTGCCAGCATGATCTTCCCCAAATGCCCTCCCCTGCTGGTCCAATTGCCTCCAAGTGATCTCCCCTGCCAGCCGATTGCCCCCAACTGCCTTCCCCTGGGGGCTGAGGGAATTGGGGTAATCCAGCTGGATGAGGCAGGGCTGAGGGGACTGGGGTACTCTGGCTGAATGAGGCAGAGCTAAGGAGACTGAAGAACTCTGCCTGAATGAGGAAGGGCTGAGAGGACTAGGGACTCCAGCTGGATGAGGTGGGGCTGAGGGGACTGGGCACTGCCATCTTGTGGCTGTAGGAGCTGCCATCTTATGAGGGTGTGGCAGTCAATTAGCTTATTCCCTCTTTATTGGCTTGGGGTCATCTGTGAGGGTGTAACAGTCAATTAGCATAATCCCTCTTTATTAGATAGGATACACACACACACACACACACACACACACACACACACACACATATATATATATATATATATATAAAAGGCAAGTGGAGACCTCTATATTATGAAGAAGAAATAGACACAGAGTAAACAGGAGAAATTGTAAAGGTAACCCAGTGAGATATTGCTATAGCAGCAAGTGGGAAGAAGAAGAAAAACCATTTCCAAAAGAAATTAGGAATGCTGGTAAGTGTGGATAACCTTGTGCTTGGACAAAGGCACATAATGCAAAGGAAAGACCACACTTAACAATGCAAAAGCAAGAACATCCTTTCTCTCCCCCAGAATATGGAATGTGAAATGGGTATGGAAAAAGCCATGACTCAAATCATAAGAAACTAAGACAAGAATGCTGTGACTTTTTATTATTACATTTTTTGCAATCATTTCTCATCTTGTTCTCCTCTAGAATATAGACAAATCCTTCTTTCCTGTCTGTCACACTGAGCAGAAGCATGAGAACGAACTGTACACATTAGCTCAAAGTTCTAAAATAAGAGATGCAAGTCCTGAAGTCAGGGGAAGAGTGCTCAGCAGGACAGGAGTGCCAGTGTCCTTGTCTGTAGAATCTCTTCCTAAGACTTAACCTACACTAGACATGGTTTTAATAAGGGAGTCAAGTAGGTATGTATCTGTAATTAACACAACTTTCTTAGAATTCTATTTCCTCATCTTCTTTAGGAACCTGGAACTTGGATTAGAACCTTATGGAATACTAGAGGCCCAGTGCATGAAATTCGTACATGGGGAGAGAGGTAATTCCTCAGCCTGGCTTGCACCCTCTCCAATCCGGAATCCCTCTCCCAATGTGGAACCACTGGCTCCTAACTGCTCACGTGCATGCCTGCCTGTTGGCCCTAATTGCTCTCTACTCCAGGCCTGATTGCTCTAACTGCCTAACTGCTCTCCCATGCCAGCCTGATCCCCCTAACTGCCCATGTGCTGCTCTCCACTGCTGGCCTGATCCCCCAAACTGCCTACCTGCACTTCCCTCCTGGCTTGATGGCCCTAACTGCCTATTTGTGCTCCCTTCCCCAACCAATTTGCATATTCCTCTTTTATTAGTATAGATTAGCTTGGAACAGAGTCCTAGCAATTGTCTAGTCCCATGGTCAGCAAAGTGCAGCTCACGAGACACATGCAGCTCTTTGGCCCCTTGAATGTGGCTCTTCTACAAAATACCATGGCCTGGGCGAGTCTATAATGAAGAAGTGACATTAGAAAAAGTTTAAGTTTAAAAAATTTGGCTATCAAAAGAAATTTCAATCACTGTACTGTTGATATTTGGCCCTGTTGACTAATGAATTTGCCGACCACTGGTGTAGTAAAAGGGTCAGCTAACTACAGACCCAGCCACCTGTTTTTGGCCAAATTTGGCTAATGTCTGTTTATGTACATAAGTGTTTACTGGAACACGGTATGCCAATTCAACTATACACTGTGTACAGCTGCTTTCAAGCTACAAACTACACAGGCAGGGAACTGCACAGAGCCCACTTTGGGCCTCTACAAAGCTTACCAATTTCTGCTCTGCTTCAGTGATTTTCAACCGTTTTCATCTGAAAATTATGCAAACTAATTACTAAAATACTGTGGCACACAAAAAAATAATATTTTTTGCCAATACGACAAAAATAGGTATACTTTTGATTTACTTAAAAAAATAATTACCTACCCATTTTGCTCCAAAGTCACTTTTTAAAAAAATCAGATGCCACATGGAGACTCAGAGGAGCTGTAAAAAGCTGAGACATGGAGACACACACATGGAGATGACGGGCGGTGAAGTGCTTGGCTGGCTTCCTCTTGCAGGAGGGAAACAGAAACTCCCAACTACGCTAAACCCCAGTTCCGACTGCACTGAACCCCAGTTCTGGTAGAAACTCATACAGGGGAAGTCTAGATTGTCGTGAAAAGGGAAGAGTGCACAGAAACTTAGGGGAGCCGCGAAAGGCAGAGGTCTGGAGGCGCGTGCAAGTGCACATAGAGAGGACTGACTGCTGATTGTGCCGTTGGCTTTCTCTAGCAGGAGGAAGACAGAACCTCCAAACTGTGCTGAAATCCAGTTCCAACTGCACTGAACCCCAGTTTCAGGCAAAACCCTGGGGACCCAAACTCATATGGGTCCCCAGAGCGCACAGAAACTCAGAGGTCTGGAGGTGCGTGAGCTCAAGTGCGCGCAGAGAGGGCTGCACTGATTACCGAGGAACACTGAGACCCAGGGGCTGCAGAGGGCAGGGCTGACGGGAAGCCAAGACTGTCTGCTCAGCCCTGAGACTCTGCCCCATCCAAGTAAAACACAAAGGCTTTTGCAATTTTGCAAGTCTTGTATCAGAAGGCTGACACCAGCACAGAAGTTCTCCCGGCATAGACACAGCAGATCCTCACAACCAATTGGCTTGAAGGTCAATTCCCCCCAGTGATACCAACAACAATCAAGACTAACTACAACAAGGCTGTAGACACAGTCCACAAAGGGGTGCACCAAGAGAATCCACCTCAGGTAACTGGGGAGGCAGAGCTACTGTGCCATATAGGATACTACTCTACCAACTCAGGGAAGCAGCAAAAATGCAGAAACAAAGGTCACAAACGAAAGAAATGGAGGAAAACTAATGACTGGATATAGAGTTCAAAACCACGGTTATAAGGTTTTTCAAGAATTTCCTAGAAAATATGGATAAATTTAGCAAGACCCAAGAGGAGATGAAAAGGCCCAACTAGAAATTAAACATACACTGACTGAAAAAAAAAAATTATACAGAGACCTAAGAGCAGACTAGAGGAATGCAAAAATCAAGTCAAAGATCTGAAATGCAAAGAAGCAGAAAACACTCAACTGGAAAAACAAGAAGAAAAAAGAATCCAAAATTTGAAGATAGTGTAAGGAGCCTCTGGGACAACTTCAAGCGTACCAACATCAGAATTATGGGGGTGCCAGAAGAAGAGAGAGAACAAGATACTGAAAACCTATTTGAAGAAATAATGACTGAAAACTTCCCACATCTGGTAAAAGAAATAGACTTACAAGTCCAGGAAGCACAAAGAACCCCAAACAAAAGGAATCCAAAGAGGACCACACCAAAACACATCATAATTAAAGTACTAATAGCAAAAGACAGAGAGAGAATATTAAAAGCAGCAAGAGAAAAACAGTTCATTACCTACAAGGGAGCACCCATACAACTGTCAGCTGATTTCTCAACAGAAACGATGCAGGCCAGATGGGAGTGGCAAGAAATATTCAAAGTGATGAATAGCAAGAACCTACAACCAAGATTACTCTCTCCAGCAAAGCTATCATTTAGAATTGAAGGGCAGATAAAGACCTTCACTGATAAGAAAAAACTAAAGAAGTTCATCAACACCAAACCAGTATTATATGAAATGCTGAAAGATACTCTTTAAGAAAAGCAAGAAGAAAAAGGTAAAGATAAAAACTGAACAACAAATACTTATCTATCAACAAGTGAATTTAAAAATCAAGCAAATTAAAAATCTGATGAACAGAATAAACTGGTGAATATAATAGAATCAGGGGCATAGAAAGGGAGCATACTGACAATTCTCAGGGGAAAAGGGGTGAGGCAGGTACAGGGAGTGTCTGGAAAAAAATCATACACCTATGAATGAGGACAATAGGGGGGGGGAGGTGGTAAGGGCAGAGGCTAGGGTGGGAGCCAGGTAGAAGGGAACTGTGAGGAGAAAAAAGAGGAACAAATGTAATAATCTGAACAATAAAGATTTATTAAATAAAAAAATATAAGATGCCAATCCTATCTAATAAAGAAAGAATATGCTAATTGATCCGCACACTGTTGCAAAGATGGAGGCGCCCACAGCCAATAAGGAGGGAACATGCTAATTGACATTCACGTCCTCAAAAGATGGCGGCACTCACAGCCACAAAATGGTGGCACCCAGTCCCCTCAGCCCCATCGGGGCGGCAGACCCACTTTGTGTGCCTGCCTCCAGAGTCCTGTCCCCTCAGCCACCCAGCCACCCAGGCAAGCCTCGGATGGTGGCTGTCCTGCCAGCCAGGGCCACCTGAGGTTTAGGTAAACAGGGCCGGCCGAGGATTGTGCTGCTGGCAGGGGCAGCAGCAGAGGTGTAATGGGGCATTCATTGCCTTCCCCAGATCACCAGGTTGCCTCCCACTCCTGAGGGCTCCCAGATTGTGAGAGGGGGTAGGCCGGGCTGAGGGAACCCCCTCCAGTGCATGAATTTTCATGCACCTGGCCTCTAGTACTTGTATATAATTATTTCTGATGCCAAGAATTAATCAATCAGATGCAACCTTATTATGCAATGTGACCAATAAAATAAGATGCAACTCTGTTATATGACCTACATATTTATGGTTCAAGGCAGAGCATTCACACCAGACAGCTACTGTTGTGTTAGCTGTTGTCATTTTTTTTCATTTGACAATCTCAGGGCAAAGAGGTCAGTGCCCCTGACTAAATAAGCATTGTATGTTTTAAATTTTTTTGCAGCACACCAGTTAAGAAATCACTGCTCTAAAAATTCTCAACCTCCTATCCTAGCTGGTGCAGTGGATAGAGCCATCAGCCTGTGGACTGAAGCCCCGGATTCAATTCCAATCAAAGGCACATGCCGGGGCTGTGGGCTCAATCCCCAGTAGGGGGCATGCAGGAGGCAGCCAATCAATGATTCTCTCTCATCACTGATGTTACTGATGTTTCTATCTCTCTCCCTCTCCTTTCCTCTATGAAAAATAAAAAATATACTTAAAAATTCTCAACCTCTTTTCTCTTACCTCAATGCCACTCTCATGTATTGTGAATCATTATCCAAGTCAAAACTCAGTATTTTACTGGTAAGGAAATCCAGACCCTTTATTTAAACAATAACTAGAAAAAAGGATCAGGGTAATGTTCAAGAACTTTGAAAGTGAGCATATTAGCCCTATAGTATTACATAAAATTCTGAGTAACCAAGCAAAATGTTCAGAAGGAGCCCATACTTATACCACGTTGTTTGAAAAATGATTTCTCCTCATTGTCATAGGGCCCCTGGACAGGTTCTCCTCACATGAACTTAGTCTTTTGTTTATGCAGTGTAGTGCACAAGGCCGTGTTTGTCTTGCAACTGACTTTCCTCTTCTGGTGTTGGGAAATCAATAGTTGACAAGTCCTGACAGATAGATAGCAAGGCTCTGCCTCCCAATATGGAAGCTATCAAACCTGGACCCCTGAGTTCTCAATCATCCTTGGCAGCCTGGAAGAGGACTAGTAGTCTGAGTTGGCCAACTGGGTGTTCCCATCACGACTTAGAATCTAGAGGAAATGACACTCATTCCTCTTTTTAAAAATTAATCCTTCTAGCTCTAACTGGTTTGGCTCAGTGGACAGAGCATCATCGGCCTGGGGACTAAAAGATCTCAGGTTCAATTCTAGTAAAGGGCATAGGTCCTGCTTGTGGGATTAATCCCCAGTAGAAGATGGCTGAGGTAGCGGATCAATGATTCTCTCTCATCACTGATGTTTCTATCTCTTTCTTCCTGTCCCTGCCTCTGTGAAATCAATAAAAATATCTAAACTAAGAAAGGATAACTATGCAAATTCACCATACCTCCACAACGCCCACCAGCCAATCAGTAGTGGATATGCAAATTAACCCCCAAAAGATGGCTGGTTAATTTGCATACACAGGCATGGAGCAGCCAGGCGGGGCAGGACGCCTACTGTGAGGGGATGGGCGGGGGGCAGAGGGAGCTACAGGAGTGGCTCTCTAGTTGAAGAAGAGAAGACTGAAAGCTCTGGCCAGAGTAAAGACAGAAGGCAGCAGCCAGAGCGAGGCCTGGGGCTTGGGTCCCGGGTGCCGGAAAAAAAACGATGCCAGCAGCCAGGAGAAGGAAAGCCCATTGCACGAAACTTCATGCAACAGGCATCTAGTTTAATAATAAAAAATGAATCCTTCTAAAGGACTAGCCACTACATTAAAGAAATATCAAAGAAAGGGACAGAGCCCTTCCTGCAATCTTCCTTCCTCCCACAGATAGAGTGACTGTGGTGCATGCTGTAGGCACTGGGCTCTAAACAGGTGCAGAGGAGAATGTGAGCAACACACTTCCTAGAGGCTTTCCCTGCTGTCCCTGAGTTACAGTCTGCAAGGTAAGGCACTAATAGGAGGTTTGAGTCACAATCCCACAGCTGTTCTCAGGAGGCAGAGGCAGGACACACACAAGGCGACAAGAGGTTCTCAGAGGTCAGGGAGCTCTTGGAAACCATGTAACTGGGCTTATAGGAGCTGCCATAGCAGTAGCTTCTCAAGTCTCAATAGCATCAAAGGTCAGCTCCTCATGCTGCAGACTGAGCCGGTCTGGGAGCTCTCCCCTATTCTCAGTCACAGGGCTTCCAAGGCAAGGTCCTTGTATCAGACTGACAGAAACAGAAAAGGGTTTCCTGAACACTGCACCTCCAGCCCTGCCAAGAGTTGTAAAAGTTCTGATTCCTGTATTAAACCCCCCATACCTAGAAGATATATAGCACAGCTCCTGTTGTCCTGGCTGATAAAACCCAAATAAGCCGGCATACTGCAGAGCAGCACACACATCCATTCTATTCCAGCAAGCTAGCATTTTCACATTTGCTCAATCCATCCCAAATCCTCCTTTTACAGATGTGAAAACTAAAACTAACAAGTAAGTAAACAATTGATTTCAACTCAGGTCTATCAAGTACTGAGCTCCTGAACTTAGTTAACAAGCAACCTGAGAAAAACAGCCTCTGATGTTCTATGTCGAAATATTACAGGGCAGCCAGGCCTTCCTTGATGTAGGTAGGAAGATCACTCACACATGGTACCTACTAAATCACGCAGGCAGAATCATTCTAAGGAACAGGCAACTTGGTGGCTCACAAGACACATGCTGTCTTTGAATTATGTTTGTTTGTTTTTTAAGTAATCAACTTAATTGCCAATATTTAAAAAATAGAACTACATGTAAGTACAGAATTCCATTTTCTCTCAAAAAAGGAAGAAAATATCAAAATACGCAGAATAGTAGACCCAAATTTACCATCACAACTAAATCAACTGAAGGTATACAGCATTTGGCCAAACAGAAAGAAGATTCCTGCATTTATATGAAAAGTAACTCATGAGGGAGTGGCACCACAGAACCTGCCTGGGAGAAAAGATCGTGGGTGCCTTTTTTCTCCAGTCTTTGTTGTCCACAAGGTACCTATCCTTCCAAAACAATCTCAAGAAACTGTCTCACTATCCTTACGTTCTTTTAAATAAATGAAGTCAAAATTCAATAGTAAGCATTTCAGAAGGTTAAGAACAGAGGAAATGAAAAGCAGAAAAACAATAAGAAAATTCCACAGAACTGAATTGAAGGATGCTTACTTCCAGACTAAAGTATCAACTAAATGCATGGCACAATAAAGACAAAAGACCTATGCCAATGACATTTTGGAACATGAGAGGAAAGAAAAAACATCATCAGAAATAAAGAACTGTAATCAGAAATTCTCAAGAGCAGAACTGGAAGACAATACAACCAAAAACTAAGGAAAATGCATTAGAATTTGTTCATAATACATGGGTTTCAAAAAATTTATCTTCAACACACCCATTCTTGGAAAGCTGAGTTTTACTTTATGCTAGTTAATTTGAAAACATGTAACAAAGAATAATTTTTCCAGAAAAATTTATCAGAATGACCAGTGAATGTAAAAAGCTAAACTGACCAAAGTTAGAAGGAAATGAAAAGTAATTTAAAGAGGCACCAGACCAAATTGGCTTTGCAGACTCGAGTTCTTTCAACTTTTAATAAAGAGATTTTTACACTGCCCCAGAAAGCTTCACAACTCATTCTAGGAAGCCACTTATCTTGTAAAAAACATGATAGCACATGTGCACAAATACAAAGGAAGATAACTATAATGATCTTTACAATCATAAATGAATCCTAAAGTAAAATCAACAATACAGTAAAAAGAATAAAATATGCAGAACAAGGTTTTGAATCCAAGAATGCAGGGTTGGTTCAACATTGAAAATCAATACATTACTCTACTGCAAGATGAAAGAAGGGGCCTCATCAATCACCTCAAAAAATATATTTAAAAAAGCATCTGATAAAATTAAAACCCATTCAAAAAACATTCTTAGCTAAACAAAAATATCAGAAACCTACAGCAAACACCATACTCAATATTTTTAAAATATATTTTATTGATTCTTTTACAGAGCAGAAGGGAGAGGAATAGTTAGAAATATCGAGAGACAGACATCGATCAGCCGCCTCCTGCACGCCCCCTACTGGGGATGTGCCCGAAACCAAGATACGTGGCCCGTGACCAGAATCGAACCTGGGGTCTTTCAGTCCGAAGGCCAACGCTCTATCCACTGAGCCAAACCGGTTTCCGCCATACCCAATATTAAAAGAACACTCATTTAAGTCAAAAAAGATGACAAGACAAAGACACCTGCCATCACTCATATTATTCAGCATTATATTGGAGGACTTGACAATGTTTCTAGAAAAAGTATAAGAAAAAGAAATGAGATATAAATACTAGAATAGAAGAGATTGCAGATCTGACTGATTGCAGATAAGCCAGTTGTATATAATTCAATTACAAAAACACTTTTCTATAGCTCAGTAACAAATGTGAGAATATAATAGGATAAATAAACCTATACCATCCACAATGAAAACAAATATAAAATATCTAGGAATTAAGCAAACAAAAAAGTAGAACTATAAAAAGAAAATTGTACTACTGTAAGTTCCATTGGAGCAGGAATTACTGTGTGGTTTGTTCAGCAAGCATCCAATCTCTTCGGTAAGTGCCTGACACATTGAATAAGCATGTGATAGATGATTGATGGACATAAAAGAAGAACTTAACAAAGGCATTCTCATTGTTGGATGAAAGAACCTATATGTTAAAAATATCAATCATTCCCAAGTTATGTTAATAAATACAATAAGATCCTAATAAAAATTTCAGAATTATTTACAGAATATGAATGAAGATTCAGAAGTTCATTTTGTTAAATGCACAGGGCTAACCAAGAAATTTCTTTAAAAGAATACGCTATTTAATACACACACAATGAAGCAATATTTTTTTTAAAATTATAAATGGTAATTTAATATGTAAAAATGATGGGTAAGATGGAGAATTCAATAAATCATATTACAACTGTGAAGCCCCAAATTCACACCATACTCAAAATAAAATCTCATATGGAATAAAGTTAATTAAAAAAAATAATAATAATGAAGCAAAGGAGCATAAAAACTAAAGCATACAGGAACTTTTGGCATGGCAACACCATTATGAAAAAAAAAACACATTAAAAATATACAAAAAATTTCTTTAAAACAATGAGAAAGAGATCAAAATTTGAAAAATACAAATGATACAAGCAGGCAGAAAAATAAATAAATGTATGAAAACATACTTTCACTAGAGACAAAAAGAAATGTTACAACATTGAAGCTATTTTTCTGCCTCAATATTATAAAAAATATAATGAACTCTTAGAAAGTGTATGGGGTACTCTCAAACATTAACGGGACCAGGCTTTTTGAGGAAAACTTGGCAATAGCTATCAAAATTATAAACATATGTAATTTCCATTTAAAGCAGAATCTATCCTCCAGAAATGTTGGTTTAAGCACACAAAGATGTGTCTATAGATGTTTGGTACAATGTTTTCTAAAGCAGTGAAAAAGTATCAAGACTGAAACGGTTAAATAATAGTGGGTCAAAAAGGTGTTCACCTACTGGGTGCTCACCTACTGTAAGACTCCCAACGCTCAAAGGGCCTAACCCTTAAATGGACAAAGGGACAGCAGAATACTATTTGGTTCCAGTCTTAACCTGTTAGATCACAGAGCTGTAAATGTATACAGAAAGAAAAAAGGGGCTCGTAAAGAAAACATTCATTCTCCAATTCATCCAAGTGGCAAATACAGTACTTGCTCGACAGACAGTCCGCACAGGGACCGTGAAACACAGGGCTCCTAAAAGGCTGCACTCGAGTCCTCGTGGGGCTCTCAGACTACCAGGAAAGGGAGATTATAAAGAAAAAAATAACTAAGTAACATAATAAAACAGAGTAAATGTCCGAAGAAAACCCAGGAGCCAGAGGACAGTGTGGAAGGAAGCACAGGAGCAGGAGGTGGACATACTTGACACAGAACGAAAGCTCCAGCTGGGGCGGGGGCGGGGCGGGGCGTGCGGAAACTTTCCGAGGTCGGGTTTACTGAGAGCTTTCTATCTGTGGATTACATTCACTGTCATTCATAACGCGCCAGTTAAAAACCAGAAACGTGAGAGAATGGCACTCAAACAAGCCGAACTGACCGGGATGTTCCCAGACCGCACCCTGAGAATGACAGCAAATACACCATTCTGAGCCCCAGGAGGTCTCCTGGAAGGTAAACCATGTATTTCAAAGTTCACCGGGAAAGGTAGAACACGTTAAAAAAAGAAAAAGAAAGAAAGAAAGACCTGACATTAAACTGGCAAACTGCGGATCACATCGCCAAAGGTTTTGACATTTCGGCTAAAACTCCAGGCCGGTGACAGTGACACGGCTGGAAGAAGACCCTGAACTCGACACGGGTGGGTGTTACTGTTTCCATGACGACCGCGCCTCCCGAACGCTGCTCTGTCAAATTTCCCATTAGCCCTAAAAGTCTCTCCAAAGCCTTGTTCCGTATTAAAAAAAAAACAAATACAAAACCCCTCAATCAACAAAATGACATTTCGCCAGAAGGTGGCTTTCTGAGGGGTGAGGTCCCGTCAGGCACCTCCGCCGCCAAGCAAGACGCGCGGCCCGATAGCTCGCACGGGTCCCGCTCCCTCCGTGAGCGACGCCACGCAAATCGCTAACAGGTTTTCGTCGCACAGGCGAGGAGTCCGTGGGAAACACGCGGCTGAGGTGACCTTCGGGAGCGCGCCATGTCGCGAGAAGGGACCCGCCAGCGCCGCGCCCGTGCGGGGTTCCACACCTACCCGACGCGCCAGGTCCCCGGCACGATCCCTCGCCTCCCGGGCCGGCCCCCGCCCGCTCCGGGGCCCGCGCTCCGTGCGGACGCGGCAGCAGTGGGGGCCGCCGTGGCCACGGGATGCGGCCGGGCGCGGCTGTCCAGGACCGTCGGCTCACGTACCTGCGGCGCCGGCTCCTCCACCCGCTCCCAGCGCAGCCGCCATGCTGCTGCGAACGCCCGCTTCCGCCTCGCCCCGCGCGCCAGCTGGGGGCCGGGGCCGGGGCCGGCGGGCCGGTATGGGGACGCGGCAAGCGAGGCGGGTCCGGTCGCTGGTCCTGCTCCTCCGCGGGGAGAAAACAACAAACTACCGTAACATGGCCGCCGCCTCGCCGCCGCCGCAGTGCACGCCGGGAGGATGGCGGCCGGAAGGCGCGGCGCGCCGAGGAGTGTAGGGCCCTCAGAGTGTGCGACGCTTCCGAGCCTCCTCCGGGAGGCCGAGACCGAGTGCAGAACAAAAGGGCTGGCGGCCACCCCGCTCCGCTCCACAAACCCAAACGTTTGAAGCGGGGGCGGGAGCGGCTGCCGGTCGTACTTTGGTCGAAGTTCTGTCGTAAGCGTTTTTGCAGCAGCTGCCGCGCCGTGCTTTACGGCAGGCGGATCTCTCATCGAGAGTGGGAGCGAGTAGGCCGCGCGCAACTTGCTGGGGCCCAAGTTTAGTGTCTGTGTTTGAACAGTGAGGCGGGGAGCCGGGGCGGGAGTAACTGTGGCCGAGCTGACGCGAAAGGGCGCGCACCGTCTTGGGCTCCGTCCGTCTGCAGGGCCGCGTGCCCGCGCCTGCGCACTGCTGGGCCCGCTGCCGGGGTCTATGTTGGGGCAGGTGCTCGGGCCGGGTACACGAAGCCTAGCGATGGGCGCTTCCCTGAGACTCGTTTAGGTATCGGGGTTTGAAGAAGAGTTGGAGTCTGCATTTCTGAGCAGCGAAAAGTTCATAAAACGAGGCAGTCATACGTGGCCTGAAGTAAAGGGTGTTGGGGGACTAGGCAGTGACCAGGGAAGGCTGAAAGCTACTTGGGACCAGGTGTCCACAGAAGGCTATCTGGTTGTCAGCATTTGGGGGTGTGGTGGGGCGATGTAATTGGATCTTCAAATATAAGCTGCAAACATTGATTCCAAAACAGTTATGGTGGGGAAAGGGAGAGAAGGAAAGGGTCATTTTACGTAGAATATTGAACAGAAGCTCAGAGATGTCAAGTGGCTTGGGTGGTTGAGACCTGGAAGCGGATCCTGTGGCGGCTGGAGTATTCGGATAAGTTGGAAAGGTCTGCAAGAGCCAGAAGGCATTTTTTCTGAAGCTATGGAGTACAGAATGGTTCTAAGAACAGAAGTTACGTTGTCAGATTTGTGTTTTAGAAAGATGGCTCTGACAACACTAGAGAGAATGAGCAGCATGGGTAGGCATGAACTGGAGGTATTCACCCCAGTTAATAACAATCTAGTAATAATCGCAACAATCCCTGCAGGAGAAAGGTTCCTGGTTATAGAGAGACTGGCAGGTGAGAAAGCAAGTGTAATCAGGTGTGCATGGTAGCAACAATTGAACAAATAAAAACTCAGGGACACAGCCAACAGTATGATGGTTACCAGAGGGAAAGGTGGTGGGGGAGGTAGTAAAGGATGAAGGAAGTCAAATATATGATGAAGAAAATTTGACTTTGGGTGGTGGATACCAATATACTAGTACAGATGATGTATTATAGAATTGTATACTTGGAACCTAGATAATTTTTTATTTACCAATGTCATTCCAACAAATTAAAAACAGTTTTTAAAGAAAAAGTTTAAGCTTTTTAAAATCAATCTTATTCAAACATTCAGTTAAGAAGGAATATATCATGGGCAAGCAGTTTTAAATCCAATACATCCTGTTTAAGTTGGGTGGTAGATACATTTAAAGGAATTTAAGAAAATAGAGTACAGTGCCCCCCCCCAAATAAAGTTAATAGTAGAATCTTGATGGCCAAAAGAATGTTTACTTTAAAACTTTTTCAACTTTTAAATATGTTTGAAATTTGTCATAATAAAATGCTTGAACAAAATAAGCATTGCTTGTTTTATAACTAGTTAATACCTAAAAAATAAAAAAATGTTTATAAACCACTTACTTGGATTCAATTGCATGTATTTGATGCAAAAAGATAATATGCTTGGCAAGCAAAATCAAGTAACTGTCTTCATCACAAAGCACATGAACATATCTAGATTTTTTTTAAATCAGTGATTTTGAGAGAGAAAAAAAAACGAAAACATTAAATTGAGAGTGAAACCTCCATTGGCTGCCTCTGGCAGGGTATCTAACCCAAATCCTGGGTATGTGCCCTGACTGGGAATCGAACGGGCGATCTTTTGGTGCACTGGATAATGCCCAACCAACAGATCCCCACTGGCCAAGGCTAACAAACCCAGATTTAAAATGGCTCACATACCTAATCACCTCTATTTTTTTTCAATCTGTCAGGATAGAATTTCTACCTCAGAAGTTATTTTCCACAATAGTTCCACTGGTGATTTTGAGGCGGATGCTTTGAAAAAAGAAATAAATTCACAAACCTGAAACAATCTCATAGATACTTTGTAGCCATGTTATACTTATGGAAAGACATGTATATTAGTTAAAAAACCACCTGAAACTAAATTTCTCTAAGACTGGAGTCTCTAAACTTTTTTGATCCAACACCCATTGGAAAAATGTTTGAGCCTGGACACCAAATATTTGAAGATCTTGATAAATTACTGAGTAAAGGTTTAAGGAACCTATCTTCTCTGCAGACAAATACCACTTTGAGTAGACTTTCTGCCTTGTTCTAGAAACCTGCAAAGGTGGAGTGTCAACTGTTCCACAGCCACCCCACTCCGATTCACAAACCCAAACATTTGAAGTGGGGGGGGGAGCGGCTCTTGGTAGTACTGTCACAAATGCCCTCTGGCTGGTTAACTGGTTCTGGTTGCAATGGAATGAATAATCTCTAGGCACCTGTCAGGAAGCCATACCCTTAGGCTCTCTTTACTTGAGTGTGGAGATCTAATAAACTCAGGTAACTATTACAAGATATATTGGTCCCAGGGGTGAAGGGTTTCTAAGCCAGAGCAGCTCCCACACCCTAATCTTCTTGCACCTTGTGGAGAGCACCTACAGCATTTGGACAGGTTCAAGTCTCGGACTGACTTGTGGCAAAGCCTTCCCACCACGGTTATAGCTAAAAGGCTATGGTTGTAAGCTTGATCTTATAGTCCCATCTGGCCCCAACTGTATTCTCTTGTCTAAGTCTTCAATCCTTCACCAGCCTTCCCCGGGTTCAGCCCTGGCCATGCTGGACGAGGTTCACACCTGAGTTGCACTCTGGGTGTCATGTAGCGGTTCCTATGTGGGGAGCTCATGCTTCTGTGTATGGAATGCAGCAAAGGCGCCTGATACTGCACTGAGGGATTCTTCTCCATCTTCCTAAATGAAGTTGCTGCTAACTGTGACAATATGAGTAAATGCTAGACCTGAATAGACCTCCAAGTGAGCACTTATGACTTCATACACATCCTAGGGAAAATGCAACAGTTTGGCTTTGTTTTTAGTTAAAAGTGAACACAGAAGCTTTCCTCTTCTGTCAATATGATGGACTGGAAATTCTAGGGCCCCTCCCTCCTGCTACAAAATAGATTCTGCAGAAAACACCTGTGGTGGTTGTATTACTAGGTGTTAGACATTAAAATTTCAAGGGAGCAAAAATAAAAAAAGCAACACCTGAGCAATCAGCAGTGAGCTTAGAAGAGAGGCAGGGTTTCCCCTAAGGCAATGGTCAGCAAGCTCATTAGTTAACAGAGCCAAATATCAACAGTACAATGATTGAAATTTCTTTTGAGAGCCAAAAGCCAACTTCTGCGCATGGGCCACGAAGTTTCAATCGCACTGTTCGTGCGTGCCCACATCTGATATTTTGTGCAAGAGCCACACTCAAGGGGCCAAAGAGCCACATGTGGCTTGCCAGCCACAGTTTGTGACCACTGCCCTAAGGCAAGGCGCCCATTAGCCATGCTGATAGGAGGTGCATTCTTGGCCCCTATTGGGGAGAGAGAAGATGAACATGGGCTCAAAGAGTAAGCCCGAGATTTTGGAAGAACTTCCTCAAATGATGCTCCCATGTTTTTCATACACAAGGGAAGAAACCGTGATAATAATCAAAAAGTATGAACTCTAGATTGGCCTCCCAAGGACCTCAGATATGGGAATTACTCAATATATGAAATATTTTAGGAAATAAGAGATGGGTGTGAGAAATCAAGAAGAGATCCCACAGTGACCAGGAAGCCCTCTAGCTTCCCTTTCTTCTAAACTTTCCGTTTCATAATCTGGTCTTCAAGCCATTGGGAGGTACCAGTGGTAACAGGACAGGTGGGGAGGTAGGAGGGCTATGCTGGCCCAGATTAGAGGCATAGACCCACACCTTGCAAGACAGCTGCCCCTGGAGGATGGCAGAGCTGAACAAGGAGGGCTGTGGGCTGGCAGCTAGGGCAAGAGGCACCTGGGCAGAGGGAGGAAGGGACCCACCTAGGGGGTAGCCCAGCTCAGGGAGCACAGATGCAGTGGGTTAGGAGCACATGGTCCCAGATGCTGTATTTGTTGTGCTAATGGCAGGAGCGGAGTGGAGGACGGAAAGGAAAGAGTGAGGTGGATGTCTCCTGCTTACAGACATGGTGTCTGGAAGGTAGATAGCAATATAAGATTCGGGCCCAGAATGGGGGCATCTGGGTAGTGGAGGCACAAATGTGACTGAGGTACCACCCTACCCCAGAGAATCCTGGTCTGGCCTCAAGCCAGCAGCTCTGTGTGATCATGTGAAAACAGCCCAGCTCCAGAATGAGTCTGCAAGACCAGGCCCTTAAGACACATTCTCATTGAAAGAAGTCACAAAGCCAGCCCCTGCCTGAAGATGCCACCCTCCAGGCTGGCACTGTGGTTCTAACAGCACCCATGCATTTATTCCTCAAATACTGATGATTGATGGGGTGGAGAAATCGGGCCATGCATTCTTACAACTGAAATATTAGCTGGTGTTTATCATTGTGACTAATCTCAAATCTCAGGAAGCCAGATGGTTGCCCTGAGCATTTGGAGGTGCCTTTTATGGCCCTTATTTTCCCCATTTACACTTGAAGGGGAGACACTCATGTTTCTGAGGTGCTGGCGTGGATCAAGGCATGTGCAGACACTACGGGAGCAGCTCCAGGAGCTTTGAGGACTTGAGGAAGATTTCAAGTCCTGCTGAGCTTTTTAAAAAGAGAGAAATTGTGCCCCATTCCTTCTAGAATCTAGAACAATAGGATTGTGGGACAGAAGGCACCCCCAGCCTTACCCTCTGCCTCATCAACCTGGGAGATGTCCCTTAGGGATGAGCATGTGGCAAGCTGGTGAGCGAGCGGCCCTCAGATATGTCCTGCAGCCTGGTGGTGTCCCTTCCTGCCCTGCGGTGAGGCCTGGAGGACTGGCCCTAAAAGGGCGGTGGGCTGTGCTTTTCCTGGAACCCGGACAGGGAGGAGGCAGAGCCCAGAGAGGACATAGGAAAGCATCGATTCTGGCTAATATGGTGTGCAACCCATGGATGGCGTTTCCAATAGCAGAAGGAGCAGGAGATGGATCATTGGCTTCTGAGCAGTCTAAACGCGTTCATCAGATGTTCACTCAGTGTGCCACTTGCCTCCAGCCTCTTGTCTCAATGTGATAGCAGCCTAGGTGTCTCTGGCCCGGAGTCCTCCACGTGGCTGACAGGTGAGGAGAGAGGGATGGAGCGGAGGGCCAGGGCTGCGAAGGAGGATTTTGGGAGTAACAGCATAACTGGAGAATCTGTGGGATCTTCAAACTCTAACGTTACCTCAAAAAGAGCATTAAAGGTCTTATCTGGAAAAAGTTGGTGATCAAAAAATATTGTGACCTAAATTATGTCCATAAAAAAGTAGCTTGTGCGCCTGCACATCTACTGAAGGAGGGCAAGTGTGCCAGCAACGGTGGGTGGGAAACGGGCGTCAGGCCAGAGCTCGCTCTGGGTGGAAACTCAGCTCACTGGGGAGAGCAAGGGGAATCAGAGGAAGAAGCTCAGGGGTCAGAGTATAAGGGGCACAGGTCCAGCTCCATGGAGGCTAAGGGAAGCACCACCCCTGCAGGCTAAACTCTGCAGCGAAGCGCAAGCAAGCATCCGAGGAAGGGAAGGGTGAAGGGTGGTCAGTGCCAGGCTGCAGGCGTGGGAGGCAACCATCATTTCTCACCCATGACGCAATGCTGGTTAATACTTACAAATAACTTATTTTTTCCCAGCCAGAGTTGCTCAGTGGTTAGAGTGTTGGCCCACACATGGAAGTGTTGTAGGTTGGATTCCTAAACAAGGGCATATACCTGGGTTGCAGGATAGATCCCTGGCCCCAGTTGGAGTGCGTTTCAGGAGGCAACCAATGGATGTGTCTCTCTTGCATCTCTCTCTCTCTCTCCTCTCTCTCTCTCCCTCCCCCCCTTCCTCCCTTCCACTGTCTCTGGAGAATCAATGGAGAAAATATCCTCAGGTGAGGATTAACAATAATAATAATTTATTTAAAGGAGGAACTGAGGTCCTCATGGTGGAGGTGTGAAGGCAACCACTCAACCTCTGCTCCTGCACACTGCCAGGTAAAGGAGGCAGGCAGTCTTCTTCTGGGTTGGGACAGAGTGGCTGGAATGTATTTGTATCCAGAGATAATACTCTTCTCAAGGGGAATTCTGTATTCATGGTTTTTGCTTCCCTCTGTTTCCATTGGGGTTGTGTGTGTCGGGCTGGTGGACACCTCAGGGTACTGCCCAGCTGGCCCACCCTTCAGGCAATGCCCAGTGTGCCCCATAGTTATTTCCCTTTGTAATTACTAAGTATATTGTGGACAGGTGCTTCAAGACCATATAATTTGTTTCTAATCAAACACTCACCCACTAATTTGTCATGCATTGATGGCTCTTGCCTGAACTGGTGGTTATGTTGGTTGCCAAGCCATGGTTTTGTAACTCCACAAGTGTCTACAATTATTACTGGTAATGCTAGTTGTAAAAAAGCTCCTACTAGTTCCCACTCACTTGTTTATTCAATTATTTCTGTATGTCAGTATGAACTCACAGAACCTTATTTTATTCTATGAATTATAATCTAGTATAATCTAACTAGAGGTCTGGTGCATGAAAAGTCATGCAATGGAAGGGGGGGTCACTCAGTCTTGCCTGCCCCCTCTCACAGTCTGGGAACCCGCAGGGGTAGGAGATGACCCAACAATCAGGGGAAGGTGATGCCCCATCACACCTCTGCAGCGCAAGCCACAGCCAGCCCTGGTTCCCTGAGCCTCAGGTGGCGCTGGGCAGCCGCCATCCAAGGCTTGACTGCACCTCGAGCCGGCCCTGGGAGCCGGAGGCGCTGAGGGGACTGGCACTACCATCTTTGAGGACATCACAGTCAATTAGCATTCTCTCCTTATTGGCTGTGGGTGCTGCCATCTTTTTGAGGGTGTGATGGTCAAGTAGCATAATCCCTCTTTATTGGATCAGATTGTCACAGATTTGGCCATTGGAAAACATTTCCAGTAGGATTTGGTATCTGTTTGCCTTTAGGTTTAATGTATGTGTGGAGCAAATGTTTGTATCCCCCCCCCCCAAATTCATATGTTGACAATCTACCCCATGGGAAACTATTAGGAGAAAAGGCCTTTAAGAGTGAGGAGGTTGTGGGAGGCCCTGAGTGCAGAGTCCGTGTGAGATGGGGTCTGTCTCTCTCTCTGTTTCTCTCTCTCCTTCCCTCCCTTTCTCTCTCTCTCTCAAATCAATAAAAACATGTTGAAAAAACAAAAAAGGACCAACTCTGCCTGAACCGACATCAAGGCAAATGCCTGCTGTGTAAGCCACTGCCTACAGCAGTCAAAGCCTACAAACTGTTTTCCAAAATCTCTGGGCAAGTGCTTTTCTTGCCCACTGTCATGTCTTTAAGTTGTCTATTTGTAATACAGCCACCTCTGCTGTGTGTTTTTAGTTCTTTGGGGTCCTTCCCCCATGTTTACTGATTGACTGACATGTGAAACCCTAACTTGGCTCTAAAGTCAGAGCCATAGGAGGGTGGGCCCTGAGAGGGGTCCTCCCCCTACTGGACCCCATCCTCACTGCCCAACCTCCCACTGCTCCACCCATAGATAAGCATGGCATTTGGGTGCTGTGGGCTCAGGGCTCACGTCAGGAGTGCAGAGCCCTTCTAGCCTCAGATGCTGTCACAGGTAAATCCCTTGCTGGGCCTTTCCATCCTTATTCGTCACACAGTGGAAGAAGGACTCATCGGCTCAGCAGCCCTTCCATAGAATGATGGAGACAGATGGTTATTAGGCAGGGATGCCCTCACCCTCAGCCCTATGTGGACACACGGTCACAGAACCCCATGTTGTGCACACTGCACTCGGCAGCAGGCCACATGCCCTACTTACGAAACTAGTAGCTGGAGATGAAGTCTTCTGTGGAGGGCAGAGGGAGAGGCTACTGGAACTGCAGCAGGCACTTCAGGTTGTCCCTCAATGATGCCCAGACCTCTGGAGTGGCGCTGAGAGCAGAGGGAGGGAGGCAGCAGGCTCCGTCTAGGAAGGCGCTCCTGGCACCCTGGGTACTTTCAGAGCTTAAAACAGCCCTGCTTGGGGTCTGGGCTGGTGTCTGAGCTCCCAGGTGATGTTAGGGTGCAAAGATGAGCAGGGGAGCCACAGGGTCTGCTCCCTGGCTTCCAGGAAGCCAGCTGCCAGTCACCTAGCGCCGGGAGCTGTGCAACCTGCAGTCTACCTGGGAAGGCCCAGCCCCAGGCTGGAGAGTGGGGGTCAGCCTCCCCACCTGCCCAACCATCACAGCAGAGAGAGAGGGAGAAATAGCAGGCCTCAGGCCTCTGCTGTGGGTAACAACGCATAGAAACGAGTCCTCTTTAAATAATTCCTACTTGTTTTTATTTGACTTAATTGTAGATTTTTTTTTTTTTGGATCTAAGGTGAGAAAATAAGATCTTTTTATTTTTATTTTAAAGAAATGGATGTTTAAAACACACGTAAGGCTGTGAAATGCCAGGTCCACTTGCCCTTCCTATAACCAGCCTTTGGCCTCACACAAGTCATGCCCTTCCTCTCTGCCTCCTGTCCTTAGTTTAGGTGGGTGGTAATAGGTCCATTCTCTGGGACTGTGCATTTAGATGTGCTTGGCATTGGGTTAGGATTGATCAGTGCCAGCAGCTTGATTTTACCACCATAGTCACCACCACCACCAACATCACAGCATCATTATCTCCACCACCATCAGGATCGACATCACCATCATCACTTCCATCAGCAACTCTACCACATCACCGACATAACCACCACTACCATCATCATTACCACCACTACCACCATCATCACCACCACTACCACCACCATCACCACCACCACCACCATCACCATCACTACCACCATCACTACCATCACCACCACCACCACCACCACCATCACCACCATCACTATCACCATCATCACCACCATTATCACCACCATCACTATCACCACCACTACCACCATCACCACCACCACCACCACCACCACCATCACCACTATCACTACCACCACCATCACTATCACCACCACCATCACCACCACCATCACCACCACTAGCACCATCATCACCACCATCACCACCATCACCATCACCATTACCATCACCACCACCATTATCACCACCATCACTATCACCATCACCACCATCATTACTACCATCACCACCACTACCATGACCACCACCACCATTATCACTACCATCACCATTACTATCACCATCACCACCACCACCATCACCGCACCACCACTATCATCACCACCATCATCATCACTACTACCACCTCAACCTTCCAGTTATTGCTAACAGAATGTGCACACTCTGAGTTAGTTTGACAGCGTGCAAATAACAGTAAAGTCTAAACAGCTTGTTAGTACCAGGCAATGATCAGAATCCAGCTCCTAACTCACATGCTCTTTCCGTGATACCAGTGATTCACCTGGGCTGGAACTTATTGAAAATTCATACTCCTGGATGCTCCTGTTAGTTAGTCTATTTCAGTAGGTTTCTGGGGGAGCCCAGGAATCTCAGTTTTAGAAGCATGATGAATGATTATACCACAGGCATTCCTTCAGCTTACACTTTCAAAACTGTTATACCAGCCTGGGCCTGGAGGTAGAGGGCACGGGTAAGACCCAGAACCTTGTGCCCAGCTCCCCTAGACAGATACAACATAAAGCCTGTCATTCATCCTAATTTATAGAAAATAGATAAGAAATAAACTCATCCACCATTCATTTGCCCAACATTCCCTAAGTACCTGCCAATAGCTACTATTCCAGTTATGAGTTAGTGGAGAAAAGGTGAAGATCCCCCTGGCCGGGTGGCTCAGTTGGTTGGAGTGTAGCCCTGTGCACCAAAAGGTTGCAGGTTTGATTCCTAATCAGGGCACATTTCTAGGTTTTGTTTCAATCCCTGGTCAGGACACATACCAGAAGCAACTGATCAATATTTCTTTCTTCTCTCCCCCTCTCTCTATCTCTCTCTCTTCCTTTAAAATCAATAAAAACATATTCTTGGGTGAGGATTAATAAAAGAAAGAAAGGAAGAAAAGGTGAAGATCCTTGCCCTTATAGAGTCATAGTCTAACTGGAAGAAACAGAAAAGAAACAACAATTAACTGAATAGCACATTATGTGCTGAAGGGGCCATGAGTGGGAGGAAAGGGAGGGAAGGGTGTCAAAGAGTGGCTGTAGTTTCTCATCACTGGTCATTGAGAATGGGCAGCTGCAGCAGAGACTCTCAGGAGGTGAAGGCCTGGTCACAGATGTCAGGCAGAGGAAGAGTGGTGCAAAGGCCCTGAGGTGAGGCAGGATGGTACCCAGAGGTGGGAGAAGAAGAAGCAGCCTCTGTGTGGTTGGAGCAGCTGTGCTGTGGGCCAGAGGGTGGGGAATGAAACCTGAGAGGTCAGGACTCTTCTAATTAATCCTATATAATAAAGATGTGATATGCAAATTGACCTTCACACCATAATGATGTCACAAATGGCAGCACAGCAGGGATGGGGCCAGTGGCCACTCTGCATGGCTTCCCTGTGGCCCCATGGGGGTATAGGAGTCCCAGCATCCACTTCGTGTAGCTTCTGCCGGGGTTTCTGCAGCCCTGCATGCACGCCTCGAGGGCGGGGCCCGAGACTGCTGTGCAAGGCCCAGAGGTGAGGCGTTGGAGTGGCACTCCAGGACTCAGGGCTGTCCCATGGCATGCCAGCGATGCGGGGTGGGACTCCAGGACTCAGAGTGATTCCATGGTGTGGGGGACTGGAGTGGGGAGGGTGTCCCGGGTCTCGCACGATTTTGCGCAATGGGTCACTAGTATATATATAAAAATATATTTCCCAAATAGTTAAACAGGCTCTTTTCATACCATTCAATATTTCCTGCACTAAAGTAATGGGTGGCCACACTCATCATAGTTATTTTTAATTGTGGGTCACTCACTACATGTAAGCGGGTGATGAAGTCAGCTCAGTGGGTTATGACCAGCATTGAAAAAAATGGAAGTGTGGAACAGATTAAAATCTATTGGAGCGCATTGCACCAGCTAAGGTGCTATTTCATGGGAACTGTTGCTTTCCAAGTGTAACAGGAAATGAATGGAGCAAAGGCATCAGTCAAAGGTGAGCTGCAAATCTTATGAATAAAACCTCTGCTTGGGCTACTGAATGAAATTAATTGTGACCGAAATGCCCTGTGTCCAAAAATCCACAGGCAGCTTCAGGCATCACCTGGGTGGGCAGGCACTCAACAAAGGGACAGGAACCTGCTGGAGGTAAATGACCCCTTGATGCTGATGACACGGAGGGGAAGGTCGCCACCTGCAGGCTGCCTGGCTTAGGTCCCCCGGTCACCCCTACTGTTTTCTGATAAGCCATCCTTCCCTCCTTTTTCTCCCACTCTAATGTGCAATTTACTTAATTGTTGTTTATTTTTCTGTCATTTGAAACCGGGTGGGCTTTATTGGGGCTGGTATAAGGATCCATAATGTGACAAAAATAGATGGACTTTAATACAATTGTTACCCAAATGGGAAATAGGCTATGTTAAAAAATTAATGACTAGCAACCATGAAACTTTATTTTTATAGTGGTAAAATATACAAACCATATACAATTTCCATTTCAACTGTTTTTTTAAAAATATTTTTTATTGATTTCAGAGAGGAATGGAGAGAGAGAGGGAGAGAGAGATAGAAACATCAATGATGATAAAGAATCATTGATCGGTTGCCTCGTGCATGCCCCATCCTGGGGATTGAGTTGCAACCCAGGCATGTGTGCTGACTGGAAATCTAACTGTGACCTCTTGGTTCATAGGTCAATGCTCAGCCACTGAGCCACGCTGCTGGGCTCAACCATTTTTAAGTGTAGGGTTCAGCAGCGTTCACATCAGCACCATCAGCACCCACCTCCAGAACCTTTGCATCTTCCCAACAACTATGAAATCTGGCCCATGAAATTAAAAGGTACGATTCATGGTTTGAGTGTATGATTCTTGTGTTCTGAGAAACACATAGTTATATCCTCACCATGTCAACAACAATATGGAATCATTTCAAACATGCCAATCCCTTCCCCAGTCCCAGCCTTGGCACTCCCTGATGTGCTGTTTTGCCTTTATTCTGCCTTTTCTAGGATGTCATGTCAATGGGATCACAGCAGTGGACTTGTGCTCTGTGGCATCTCCTAAGTCGGACGTTTCTGCACTGCACAGTGTGTTTGAAGCTCACTTGTGGGGCTGGGAGGATCCATGCACAGTGGATTTCACTATAGAAATGAACCCCACTTTCGTTTTGCACTCACAGCCAAGTTGGGCTGTGTCGGGATGTTGAAGATTAGGAGTAAATTGTGATGCACAATCACATACATGGTCTGGGGTGAACATACCTGTTTGTCTCCCTTGGGTAAGTAGAGAAATAGTTGGGTAATGGGGGAGCATACGTGGCACTGCCACACTGGCTCCCTGAGGGACTGGGCCATTTCTTATCTGCCACAGCTCTGTGAGAGAGGGCCAGTGCTCTGGGTCCTCACCAGCGCTTGGTGTTGTGGTGTTAAAAAATTTTTTTAATTTATTGATTTGAGAGAAAGAGAGGGGGGAAGAGAAATTTATTGAGAGGTTTGTTGTTCCACTTATTTTTTTATTAATGTATTACATGTGTACATATCTTCTCATTGCCCCCCACCCCACCCCACTCCCATGCATGCCCTCATCCCCCAGTGTCTTGCATCCATTGGTTATAGTTATATGTATGCATACAAGTCCTTCAGTTGAATTGTTGTTCCACTTATTATGCATTCATTGGTTGATTCTTATATGTGCCCTGACCGGGGATCAAACCCGCAACCTTGGATCATCAGGACCACTCTAACCAGTTGAACTTCCTGGCAGGGCCTTTAAATTCTTCCCCACCTAACAGATATATAGTGCTGTTTCCTATGGATGCGCTTATCTTTCCCTAACATGACTGAGGACAGTGAGCATTTCTTCAGGTGGTATTTGCCACCCATATACCTTGGTGTGAACCTTTTGTCTACCTTTAATTTGGGTTGTTAGTTTCTTAGTTCTTAGCACCTGTGTGAAATATTTTCCCCCAGTCTTGTCCTTTCCTAGTCATCAGTACCCATCAAAGAGCAGTGTCTAATTCTGATAAAGTCTGCTTTACCAGGTTTTGTTTTGTAGGTTGTGGTTTTTGTATTCTAAGTAATCTTTACCTAACCTAAAGTAACAGATTTTCTTCTGTTTTCTTCTAGATGTTTTGTGATTTCAGGTTTTACATTTAAGCATATTATTCACTTTGAGTCGATATTTTTTATTGTGCAAGTTATGGGTCAAGATTCATCTTTTTATTAAAATACCTGGTGCATGAAATTCGTGCATTGGGGTGTCCTTCAGCCCAGCCTGCACCCTCTCCAATCTGTGGCCGCTTGAGGGATATCCAGCTGGATCAGGCTTAAATGGGCAGCCGGACACCCCTCTCACAATCCAGGACTGCTGGTTCCCAACTGCTTGCCTGCCTGCCTTCCTGATTGCCCTTAACCACTTCTGTATGCCAGCCTGATCACCCCCTAACCACTCCCCTACCAACTTGAGTGCCCCTAACTTCCCTCCCCTGCAGGCCTGGTTCCCCCCAACTACTGCTTTCCCTGCTGGCCTGGTCACCCCTATCTGCCCTCCCCTGCAGGCCTGGTCCCTCTCAACTGCCCCGCTGGCCATCTTGTGGCAGCCATCTTGTATACACATGGGGGCAGCCATCTTTGACCACATGGGGGCAGCCATCTTATATGTTGGAGTGATGGTTAATTTGCATATTACTCTTTTATTAGATAGGATTTTTCTGATACCAGAAGTAATGCATACTCATGTAAGAAACTTGAAATAGAGAAAAGAGTAAGATTACCTGCAATGCAGATATTAGTGATGATCACTTTCAACTTAATGTATTTCTTTCATGTACAGGGATGGGCAAAAGTAGGTGTACAGTTATAATCAATTAATACAATCTATATATACAAAAACCTAAGTGACCATCTGCTATTTTGACCATCCAACTGGTAGCTATGACTTGCAATGACCACCAGGGAGCAGATGCTCAATGCAGGAGCTACTGAGCTCCAGTGATTTGGCAGCTGCAGTTCTTGGGTGATGCACCCAAAACCAGAGGAGAGGAGTCCAATTCTGGGGTGCATCACCTGAGAACTGCCCTCTCACAATCCAGGACCCATCGGGGAATGTTGGAGAGCCAGTTTCTCTGCAGGCCAGGCCAAGGGACCCCACTGCTGCATAAACCCATGCACTGGACCTCTAGTAAATAATATTATAAGAATAAACTCTGTATTTCACATACTCACATACTATTTCATGGTAAGCACTTATTTGTACACTCTTAGTTAACATATTTTTTTAAAAGTCTCTTTTAAGAATTTTCCTTATTACTGAAATAAATATGCGTTAGGTCCGAGGTCCTCCACTGGGGATGGGACCTCTTTGGACACTGGAAACTGGAAAAAAGCCATGAGCAGCCGCAGGTATATGGGATATGTTTTATTGCAGACAAACCAGCCAGCCACCAGCTGTTCAGCAGTGCATTTTAGACTGACTCAAACAAAAGAGGCTTCTTGCCAGATAGGGACATCAGTGTGACATCAACTAGTTACCTAACTGGGTCATTATATAAAGGTGCACTGCACAATGTGTACCATGAAACTGCCGTGTCATTGCCTTTGTGAGTGAGGATGGCAAATGGGCCTTTAACATCCAACATACTCTTGTCAGAGCCCCTACAACTGCTCAGTGCATAAAACTAAAAAATATAAGGCAGCAAAAGTATCCCACGAAAAATGTCCTTAATCACACTATTTAGAGACAATTCACCTGTCTCCTTTCAGGTGCTTATCTTAAAGGTATGTCTAGGCATTATTTTGTTGATTAACTAGAGGCCTGGTACATGAATTTGTGCATGGTGGGGTCCCTTGGCCTGGCCAGCAATTGGGGCCAATCAAGCCATGGGAGGTTGGCTGGGGGGAGGGGCTGTGGAAGGTTGGACAGCTGCAAGAGGTTGGCTGTGGGAGCATACTGACCACCAAGGGGCAGTTCCTGTATTGGGTGTCTGCCCCCTGATGGTAAGTGCATGTCATGGTGACTGGTCATTTGGTTGTTTGGTCACTTAAGCTGACCAATGACTATTTTATAATGTAGTTAACTATTCTGATGGTGATATTTAAAATGTGTCTTATGTCCCAGCTGGTGTTGCTCAGTGATGGAATGTTGAACCAGGAGGTCAAGGTTCAATTCCTCATCAGGATATATGCCCAGGTTGCAAGCTCAGTCCCCAGTGAGGAGTGCAGAAGGCTATTGGTAATTGATTCTCTCTCATCATTGATGTTTCCATCTCTTTCTCCCTCTCTGTTCCTCTCTGAAATCAATAGAAGATGTATTTTAAAAAAAATGTGTCCTGCCGAAACCTGTTTGGCTCAGTGGATAGAGCGTCGGCCTGAGGACTGAAGGGTCCCAGGTTCAATTCCGGTCAAGGTCATGTACCTTGGCTGCAGGCACATCCCCAGTAGGGGGCGTGCAGGAGGCGGCTGATGGATGTCTCTCCCTCATCAATGTTTCTAGCTTTCTATCCCTCTCCCTTCCACTCTGTGAAAGATCAATAAAATATATTTTTTTAAAAGCGTGTCCTGTGTTTTCTGTTCTGTATATTGCTGGAATAAGCAACCTCATCCATGTATCCTTGGACTTTAGATTTTTTTCTTGGATCTTAAGTCAAAGGCTATGGATATGTTCACTGCTCTTGAGTCACTGGGATTGTACCCTCCTTCAGAAAGGTTGAGTTGACTTATCTCAACCCATCCAGAACCTGTGATTAACATATTTTTTAAGTGTGATAATTTGATGGGGGAATCGTGACATCTCAGTTTAGGCTTTCATTTGTATCTGACTGTTATTAAGGCCATACATGTTTTCCAAGGTTGATTCTCTTTGGTCATGACCTCTTTGGTGATTTGTCTGTTAGTTCTCTTACATGCAAGGTAGTATCTCTATTAGCTGGCATCCTAAGGCATCCTCACCTTTAGAAAAAAAACATCACAATGCCCTGTCAGCCTGACATCCTCTCCTGCTTAGTCTAACATGCAGAAGAGAGAAGGAAATGTATTTCTATCAATCTCTGTGTTGTTGGCCTCTTGATTTCTTGAAAAATAAGAAAAACAAAATAGAATTTTTGACCTTTGAATTCTCAATTACCAGGCCAAGCTTTCAAGACAATTAAGACATAAATATTCTTCATATGGGATCTTGTCCTTCTTTGTCCATGATTGATACCTTGTGCTGAAGGAGCATGGTGATATACAAAGAATCTTCTTAAAAAGGCAAGTGTTAGTAAAAGATGGGTTGTCAAATAAGTCCAGAAAAAAAAACAACAAAGAGAGAACATAATTAGCCTTTCTTAGGTGCCCTAACAAAGCCATGGTGGGCACCAGCACCCCTGGTCTCCTCTTGTGAGCCTTGGGGTGGCACCCACAGGCAGCTGTCATCACTGCGTGTGGACAATTCCCCAAGTAGGGACCCTTTTTGAAACATGGGCTGAAATTATGTTTGAGAAATTGAGTCTCTTTCATATTTTGGAGTAATATATGGCACATTTTATGAACATAAGCTGTTCATTGGATTAATAATTAAATATAAGCTCCCAAACCAGCCAGGTCACCATTTGATTCTTTTATCTTCTTTCTAAACATTGCCAACCACTTTGGTGATGATGATGAGGAAGAGGAGGGGGAGCAGGAAGAGGATGAGGAAGAGGAGAAGAAGGAGAAGGAGGAGGAGAGGAGAAAGGGAGAAGAAGAGGAGGAGGAACAAGAGGAGGAGGAGGAGGAGGAGGAGAAGGAGGAGGAGAAGGAGGATGAGGAGGAGGGGGAGGAAGGACATCTAGAGAGCTTGTTAATGTCATAAGAAGGGCGCTTACATAGCAATGCTACTGCAGTCCTTTGGAGAATGGTGGGAAACTTGAGCCCCTGAAACAGTCATCCATGGAGTGTTGCCTACATTCTCTTTGTTCCACTAATTCAAAGGGAAGCAGGGTGGGAAGTAGCTGAGTTTAAACTATGCTGTGCAGGCCACTCTCTTTAGGAAAATAAGATTTCCAACTGAGCATTCATGAGGTGGATCACAGAAAAATTAGAACAGAATGGATCTCATTGCAAAGGAATTTTCCATTGGGAAAAATGTATTTCTTCTAAATATCAGCTTTTTTGATCATTTAAAATAACTGAGTTGACACAGTTGTCATAAGATAATTCTTTTTTTCCCCCAGTCCACCAATGCCAATATCCTTTTTTTTTTTAATTATTCTCACCCAAGGATATGTGTGGGGAAGCACGGGACTTGGTTGGAAGGTCTGTAAGGAGGATTCTCTGAAAGGCTGGGGCCTCTGGAGGGACCTTGTCGAAGGCGGCAGCCCCTGCCTTGACTTTTCCAAACAAGTCCGAGCCCCGGGTGTTTGCTAGAATCTCTCTGTTTAGTCTTTAAAGACCTGACCTTGTAGAAGCAGGTGCTTTCTCCAGGATACTTACCTGCTGATTGTATCCAGAGGTTAATTTTAGTTCAAGCTGTTGCTAAAAGCTTAAGGAGGCAGGCGAACAGGACTGCTTTTTACTTCTAAAGCAAAACAGTCCCTTCCAGTAGTCGGCAAACTCATTAGTCAACAGAGCCAAATATCAACAGTACAACAATTGAAATTTCTTTTGAAAGCCAATTTTTTTAAACTTAAACTTCTTCTAACGCCACTTCTTCAGAATAGACTTGCCCATTTTGTGGAAGAGCCACACTCAAGGGGCCAAAGAGCTGCATGTGGCTCATGAGCTGCCGTTTGCCACACTGCCTCTCTTCACAGAAACGTGTGTCAGAGTAATCCTTCATCCATCGCTCAGGGTCTGCCGGTCAACCCTGGCAGATATACTTACTGATTTTAAATATATTTTATTGATTTTTTACAGAGAGAAAGGGAGAGAGATTGAGAGTTAGAAACATCGATGAGAGAGAAACATTGGTCAGCTGCCTCCTGCACACCTCCTACTGGGGATGTGCCCACAACCAAGGTACATGCCCTTGACCAGAATTGAACCTGGGACCTTTCAGTCGCAGGCCGATGCTCCATCCACTGAGCCAAACCGGTTAGGACCATATGTTTACTGATTTTAGAAAGAGGGATTGCGGGGGGAGAGAATCGAGGGATTGCCTCCCGCATGTGCCCCAACTGAGACTGAACTGAGTATGTACCCTGACCAGAACGAGGCTCCAAATAACTGAGCCCCCAGCCAGGGTCAACACCAGTATCTTAAAACTTGTCTGAAATGCACAATCTTACTAACCCCATTTTCTCTTTTATTCTCTCATAGCCAGCAGAACAATCCCTGCAATCACTCTACCAGGAATGTGACCCATCAGTCACTTCTCTTCTAGCATTTGGTGGATTCCTTTCCTCCTCCTTCAGAGTGATATTTTTCACAGTAAATTCTTCTGCTGAGAGATCTGTGCTTGAGTGGAGCAGACCCGTTTAGACCACTCAGAGCAACATGCTTGTCACAGCTGAAGTCTGCCAGCCTGCTAGTAATTTGCAATTTTATTTTTTTTATTAATTTTTATTTATTGATTTTTAAAGAGATAGAGGAAGAGAGAGGGGAGAGAGAGGGAGAGAGAGAGAGAGGGAGGAAGAGACATCTATTTGTTATTCCACTTATTTCTGCATTCTTTGGTTGATTCTTGTATGTGCCCTGACTAGGGATTGAACCTGCAACCTTGGCTTACTGCGACGATGCTCTAATCAACTGAGCTATCTGGCCAGGGCCTAACAATTTGCAATTTTAAAAGATGTGCTTGTTTGGATGGCCACGTTCTCAGCTTAATGGTTTATATTGTGGAAGGCTGTCATTCTCATTAGGAGCTCCCAGTCCACCAAAGGGGTGTTCAAAACAAAACAGAGCCCTCGCCAATGTGGTTAAGTGGATAGAGCGTCAGCCTGCAGATTGAAAGTCCCAGGTTTGATTCCGGTCAAGGCCATGTACCTCGGTTGTGGGATCCTCTCCAGCCTGGGTCCTGGTCAGGGCACGCATGCAGGAGGCAACTAATCAATGTGTTTCTCTCACATTGATACTTCTCTCTGTCTTTCCCTCTCTCCCACTCTCTTTAAAAAGCAATGGAAAAATATCCTCAGGTGAGGATTAAAAAACAACAACACAGAAATGAGCTTTGGGGACTGAAGAGCCACATAAGCCTGGCATTGTGGTCTTTTCGTGTTTTAGTGCACAGGAGGCCCTTGTCTAGGGCCTGCTGGGCCACCGGATAAGTTGGCAGGACCCTGAGACCCAGGGCGGTCAGCAAAGACAGACTTGCAGGGTCGCCCGTGTTGGCATGAAGAAGTTCCGTGCCTGGCACCCTCCTCTCTGGCTGTGTGTGGTGCCTCTCGGTGGGGATTGAGAGACTTCCCAGGTTGCAATCGCCTTTAAGAAGCAGGTTGGCAATTCAAGAGTAGTCAGGACCGTGAGCTGGGGACCTGCCTGTTCATGCAGCAAAGAACCCGCACCTCCACCTTTTGGAATGAAGGTTTGACTGGCCTCTTCAACAGAGAGAAGCTTTATCTCTGCAGACGCGCTCCAGCCACGAGCTGGTCCGAACAATTTGTATGGTATTTCACCTCTCAGCCTCTACATAAGTTACACAAAACGTGCCCGAGTAATTGCAGACCGTGGTGCCTTTCCCCTGCTCTTGGAAGCTGCCATGGACACAAACACAGCAGCTCTCCCTGGCACCGGGAGTTTATTGATCCAGGGGACAAATACCGAGCTCTGAGAAATTACTCTGACAAGCACCCCTTTCATCTTCAGGCAGCACAGTCCTTTTAAGTCTGAGTAAAGCACGCTGGAACAAATACAATCACTTTCGGTTTAACGGCATCCCTGCACGTGGCCATCCCACGAGAAAACCCTCCACGGATCCCTGGGTTCTCAATTCCAGAACTCCCATTGGAGAGTAAGACATCAGAGGTTGCAAAACCTCAAGCCTGAATTCTTGACTAATGTTTCCTTCCCTGCCCCCCCTTTTTTTTATTGATTGATTGATTGATTCAGGTATTACATATGTGTTCTTATTCCTCCATTACCCCCCACCTCCCATTCATGCCCCCATCCCCCTGTTGTCTGTGTCCATTGATTAGGCTTATATGAATGCTTATAAGTCCTTTGGATGATCTCTCCCCTTTACTCCCATCATTCCCTACCTTCCCTGAGGTTTGACGATCTGATTGATGTTTCTCTATTTCTGGATCTATTTTTGTTCATCAGTTTATGTTGTTCATTATATTCCACAAATGAGTGAGATCATGTGATATTTATCTTCCTCTGCCTGGCTTATTTCACTTAGCATAATGCTTTCCATCTCCATTCTTGCATGCTGTTGCAAATGGTAAGAATTCCTTCTGTTTTAATGTAGCGTAGTATTCCATTGTGTAGATGTACCACAGTTTTTTAATCCACTCATCTGCTGATGGACATTTAGGCTGTTTCCAAATCTTGGCTGTGGTGGATTGTGCTGCTATGAACATAGGGGTGCATATATCCTTTCTGATTTGTGTTTCTAGTTTCTTGGGATATATTCCTAGAAAGGGGATCACTGGGTCAAATGGGAGTTCCATTTTTAGTTCTTTGAGGAAACTTCATACTGTTCTCCACAGTGGCTGCACTAGTCTGCATTCCCACCAGCAGTGCATGAAGGTTCCTTTTTTTCCACATCCTTGCCAGCACTTGTCATTTGTTGATTTGTTGATAATAATCATTCTGACAGGTATGAGATGTTGTTTTGATTTGCATCTCTCTGATGATTAGTGACTTTGAGCAGGTTTTAGATCAATTGCGCATTCTGTCTTCTTTCGAAAAATGTCTATTTAGATCAATTGCCCATTTTTTAAATTGGGTTGTTTATTTTCTTTTTGTTAAGCTGCATGAGTTCCCTGTAAAGGTTGGAAATTGAACCCTTATTATTGATATCATTGGCAAATATGTTTTCCCATGCAGTGGGTTTTCCTGTTGTTTTACTGATGCTCTCCTTTGCTGTGCAAAAGCTTTTTATTTTGATATAGTCTCATTTATTTATTTTCTCTTTAGTTTCCATTGCCTTATGAGCAGTATCAGTGAAGAAATTGCTTTGTCATATGTCAGAGATTTTCTGCCTGTGGATTCCTCTAGTATTTTTATGGTTTCCCATCATATGTTTAAGTCCTTGATCCATTTTGAGTTTATTTTTGTGTATGGTATAAGTTGGTGGTCTAGTTTCATTTTTTTGCATGTATCTGTCCAATTTTCCCAACACCATTTGTTGAAGAGACTGTCTTGACTCCATTGTATGTCCATGCCTCCTTTGTCAAATATTAATTGAGCATAGTGATTTGGGTCGATTTCTGGGTTCTCTATTCTATTCCATTGGTCTATATGTCTGTTCTTGTGCCAGTACCAGACAGTTTTAAGAACAGTGGCTTTGTAATACAGCTTGATATCTGTATTACTTTGTTCTTCTTTCTCAGGATTGCTGTAGCTATTTGGGGTCTTTTTTTATTCCAGACGATATTTTGGAAAGTTCTTTCTAGGTCTGTGAAATATCCATTGGTATTTTATAGATTGCCTTTAGTATGGACATTTTGATTATGTTAATTCTGCCAACCCATGAACACGGTATGTTCTTCCATCTGTTTATGTCTTCCTCTATCTCTTTTTTCAGTGTCATGTGGTTTTTTTTATCTCCTTAGTTAAGTTTATTACTAAGTATCTTAATATTTTTTTGGTGCAATGGTATATGGGATTGCTTTTTTAGTATCTCTTTCTGTAAGTTCATTATTGGTGTATAGAAATGCCATAGATTTCTTGGCATTAACTTTGTATCCTGCTACCTTGCCAAATTCATTTATTAAGTCTAATAATTATTTTATGGAGTCTTTTTGGCTTTTTATGTACAGTATCATGTCATCTGCAAATAAGGACAGGTTTACTTCTTTTCCAATTTGGATGCCTTTTATTTCTTCTTCTTGTCTGATTGCTATGGGTAGTACTTCCAGCACTGTGTTGAGCAGGAGTGGTGAGAGTGGGCATCCCTGTCTTGTTCCTGTTCTTAGGGGATATGGTTTTAGTTTATTGCCCATTGAGTATGATGTTAGCTGTGGATTTGTTATATATGGCTTTTATTATGTTGAGGTATGATCCTTCTATTCCCACCTTGCTGAGAGTTTTTGCCAAGAAAGGGTGTTGGATTTTGTCAAATGCTTTTTCTGCATCAATTGATATGACTAGTGGATTTTTATCACTCAATATGTTTATGTGATTTGTCATATTTATTTATTTGTGAATATTGTACCATCCTTGCATTCCTGGGTTAAATCCTACTTGGTCATGGTGTATGATCTTTCTGATATACTGCTGGATCCGATTTGCTAGAATGTTGAGGATTTTGGCATCTATGATCATGAGGGATATTGGTCTATAATTCTCTTTCATTGTGTTATCTTTATCTGGTTTTGTTATGAGGGTAATGCTGGCTTCATAGAAGGAGCTTGGAAGTGTTCCTCTTGAATTTTTTTTTGGAATAGTCTAAGGAGATAAGTTTTAGTTCTTCCTTGAATGTTTGGTAAAACTCCCCTGTGAAGCCATCTGGCCCCGGGCTTTTGTTTGCTGGAAACTTCTTGATGACTGCTTCAATTTCTTCCATAGTTATCAGCCAATTGAAATTTTTAGAATCTTCCTGAGTACGTTTTGGAAGGTTGTATTTTTCTAGGAATGTGTCCATTTCCTCCAGGTTGTCTAGTTTGTTAGAATAAAGTTGTTCATAGTATTTTTAAATAATCCTTTGTATTTCTGTGGAGTCTGTTGTTATTTCTCCTCTTACATTTCTGATTTTGTTTATTTGGGTCCTCTCTCTTTGCTTCTTGGTGAGCCTAGCTAGAGGTTCATCAAGCTTGTTTATCTTTTCAAAGAACCAGCTCTTGGTTTCATTGATCTTTTGTATTGTGGTTTCTTTGGTTGTTGTTGTTGTTGTTGTTTGTCTCTATGGCATTCGTTTCTGCTCTGATCTTTATTATTTCCTTCCTTCTGCTTTTCTTGTTGTTCTCTTTCTAATTCTTTGAGTTGTTGAGTTAGGTGATTTAATATCATTTTTTCTTTTTTCTTTTTTTTTCTTGTTTAAGGTAGGCCTATAGAGCTATGAATTTCAATCTTTTTTAATTTCAGAAGACTTTGTTTGTGACCCAATATGTGGTCTATTTTTGAAAATGTCCCATGTGCACTTGAGAAGAATGTATATTCTGTAGCTTTAGGGTGAAATGCTCTGAAGATATCAATTAGGTCCATCTGATCTAGTGAGTCATTTAGAATTGCTGTTTTTTTGCTGATTTTTTTTTTTGTCTAGAGGATTTATCCAATGATGTCAGTGGTGTATTAAAGTCTCCTACTATGATCATATTGTTGGATCTCCCTTGATATGTTCCAGGAGTTTTTTTATGTATATGGTTGCTCCTGCATTGGGTGCATATATGTTATTCAGAGTTATGTGCTCTTGTTGTATTGATTCCTTTATTATTATGAAGTGGCCTTCCTATCTCTTGTTATGGCTTTCACTTTGAGGTCTATTTTATCAAATATAAGTACTGCTATCCCAGCTATTTTTTCATTTCTATTTGCTTGAAAGATGTTTTTCCATCACTTCACTTTCAGTATATATGAGTCTCTTTTTCTGAGGTGGGTCTCTTGTATATATATGAGTCATGCTTTTTTATCCATTCAGCCACTTGATGTCTTTTGATTGGAGCATTTAGTCCATTTACATTTAAAGTTATTATTGAAAAGTACTTGTTTATAGCCATTAAGTTTATATTAAAAATATAAACAAAAAGTACTTGTTTATATTTTTTGTGTCTGTGTTCCTTCTTACCTTTTTATTTCTTCTTTTTACACCAGTCCCTATAGCATTTCTTGCATTGCTGGCTTGGTAGTGATAAACTCCCTTAGCATTTTTTTTTTTTTGTCTGTGAGGTTCCTTATTTCCCCTTCAATTTTGAATGATAACCTTGCTGGATAGAGTATTCTTGGATTCAGTCCCTTGGTTTGCATCACTTTGTAAATTTCCTTCCATTCTTTTCTGGCCTGATGTGTTTCTGTTAAGAAATCATTTGATACTCTAATGGGAGCTCCCTTGTATGTAACTCTCTGTCTCTCTCTTGCAGCCTTTAAGATTCTCTCTTTGTCCTGAATATTTGCCATCATAATTATGATGTGTCTTGGGTGTGTGTCTTTTCAGGTTTACCCTGTTTGGGACACTCTGTGTGACTTTTTTCTTTGCCACATCAGGGAAGTTTTCTGACATTATTTCTTCAAATAGGTTTTCTAACCCTCGTTTCTCTTCCTGTTGTTCTGGGGAACCCCTATTATTCTTATGTTGCTTTGTTTCATGTTGTCCCATAGCTCCCTTAGGCACTCCTCCTGTATTTTAATTTTTTTCTCTAGTTGCAATTCAATTTGGCTGTGTTTTGCTTCCCTGTCTTCTAATTTGCTAATTTGGGCCTCTGCTTCTCCTAGTCTACTGTTGAAACTTTCCATGGTGTTTTTTATTGCAGCTATATCACTTTTCATTTCTTCTTGATTCTTACATAAGGTGTTAATTTTTTCTTCAATCTGTTTATGAACTCCATGACCCTTATTCTGAAATCTTTTTCTGACATATTGCATTTCTCTTTTACACTTAGCTGCTTTTCCGGTGATTCCTCCTTTTCTTTCCTTTGGGGTATCTTTGTCTACCCATATTTGGTTTCACCAACTGATCTAGATGTTGAGCTGTGCAGGGGCTGCTCCTTGGGTGGCAGTGGCTTCTCTGGCTGTGGTTGCTCCTTGGGCGGTCATGGTAGCAGCTGCTTCTCAGTTGGCAGCAGCTCCTCTGGTGGGTGCTGTTCGCAGCAGTGGTGCCTCCTCTGGCTGGTGTGGGAGGCTGCTCATATAGCTGCTGTTCCTTGGAAGGGGGTGGGCTGATTATGAGGTTGCTGCTCCTTGGGTAGGGAGAGAGGTTGCTCGTGTCCGCTGCTCCTTGAATGGGGGCCAGCTGCTCACATGGTTGCTACTCCTTGGGCAGGGGTGCACTGCTCACGTGGCTGCTGTTCTTTCGATGGGGGCTGGCTGCATGTTGCTGCTGTTCCTCAGATGAGATGGGCCACTCATGATGTCGCCACTTCTTGGACAGGAGCAGGTTGCTTGCAGGGCTGCTGCTCCTTGTATAGGTGTGGGTTGCTCATGCAGCTGCTTCTCCTTAGATGGGGGAGAGGGTTGTCTGCCCATGCAGGTGCTGCTCCTCGCATGGGAGTGAGCGGCTTGTGCTGTTTATGCTCCTCAGACAGAGATGGGACGTTCACCTGGCTGTTTTTCATTGGGCAGGTGCAGGCTGCATGTGGGTGTTGCTTCTTGGACCAGTATGGACTACACAGGGCTGCTGCTCCTTGGACATCGACAGTCTACTTATGTAGCTGCTGCTCCTCAGATTGGGGGAGGCTGCTCATGTGGCTGCTGCTCTTCAGGAGTGGGTGGGGTGCTCACACAGCTGCTGCTCCTCGGATGTGGGCAGGCAGCTTGTGTGTCTGTTGCTCCACAGAATGGGGTGGACTGCTCACATAGGTGCTACTCTTCAGATAGGAGCAGGTGGCTCACATAACTGCTGCTCCTCGGATGGGGCAGGCAGTTCATGTGGCTGCTGCTCCTTAGAAAGGGGCGGTCTATTCACCCAGCTGCTGCTCCCCGGACAGGGGCATGCTTCTTGCACAGCTGCTGCTCTTTGGACAGGTGCAGGGTGTGGGCTGCATGCAGCTGCTGCTCCTCAGAGAGAGGCCAGCTGTGTGGGGCTGCCACTCCTCAGTAGTGGGTGGGCTGCTCAAGCAGCGGCTGCTCCTCAGATGGGACAAGCTACTCGCATGGCTGCTGTTCTTCAGATGGGGGAACTGGCTGGTCACACAGTTGCTGTTCCTTAGAAAGGAGCAGGCCATGTGAAGCTGCTGCTCTTAGGCCTATGCTTCCCTGCCCTCTTGTAACCACTGGTGCAATTTAGTTAATTGAATGTAACTTATTTCTGGGAACTTCTCCTGTTTCTCCTTCCAGGTTCCTTGCAACTGGGTCCAGGCACCAGTCACTGCAAGGGTCCTCACTTCCTGGCCATCAGAGAAATGGGCTCAAATGGTGTGAGTGATGAGGGCAGAGGGGGCAGAGGATGGCTGAGCATAGAGGATGCGACCTGGCTGCCAATAGCAACCAGGAGCTGATGCAAATGGTGACCAAACAAATTCATCTGCCTGCCTCCTCCCACTCCTCTGGTCTCTGTGTGACCCCATTGGAGGTCATCCTAAATAGTAGTGTTAGCCTGATGACACAGAAGTAGCTTGTGGTAAAGAGCTTTCGTGTTTATCTGTGTGATCATTCCAGTAGTTTGGAGGCAGAGATACAGCTGTCTCCATGTGCTACAATGACCAATGTTAGACTATACTAGAGGCTTGGTGCACAAAATTCATGCAAGGGGATGTCCCCTCAGCCCAGCCTGCACCCTCTCCAATCCTGGACTCCCTTGGAGGATGTCCAACTGTCGGTTTAGGCCTGATCCCCAGGATTGGGCAGTCAACATCCCTCTCACAATCCAGGACCACTGCCTGCCTACCTGATCACCCCTAACTGCCCCCCTGCTGGCTGGTCATCCCTAACTGCCCCCCCTACACACACACACAGCCTGGTCACCCCACGCAGCTTGCTGTTTGGTCATTTTGTCATCCCTCGCTAACCCCCTGCCAGCCTGCTTGCTCCATGCAGCCTGTTTGGTCTTCCATTCATTTGTTTCAGATGCAATGGTCGTTTAGCCCAGATAGATAGATAGATAGATAGATAGATAGATAGATAGATAATACCCCCCCATAAAAAACATGCATGTGGATGACATACCCATGGGTGCAGCCTAGAAAGGGAAAGAATCAACCAAGAAAGAAGGCAAGCCCTGCACCTGGGACACTGATGGGTCCTGGTGAGGGAGAGAGGCTTCCTCCCAGCCCATGGCTTCTCTTGGCCCACATGCAGCTTCCAGTCCTTTCTCCAGAGCCCAGTATAGTCTCAGTGGCTCATGGATTAACCTCCCCATCATGCAGGACAGGTTTTCTTCCCCATATGTTCCCAGAAACACCAGGCAGGATATGTTTCTGGGAAAGACAATCTCACTGTGTTGGGCTTTATTTCCAGAGCAAACCAGAAAAACATGTAGAAGACAAATGCAACATTTTTTATGACCTGTTTGCATACCATTTCCCTGGTGTAAGCTCCTTACACATAGCCCTGCACTCCCTGCTCAAGGCACATACTAGTATGGCTCCGAATTCCCATAGCACTGAGGTCAGAGATGAGGACTCCATTGATCATGGCCGCTTGAGAAGCAGGGAGAGATAGAGATGCATGGAGGCTCCCAAGGTCACAGTCACTGTGGTACAATGGCCCACAGGGTATGGCCAATGATGAGAAAGGCTAATGTTCCATCAAAGGGACCTTTTTTGCCAAGTGTTTTCCTGTGACTTTCAGTCAAAGACTAGCGAATGATGAAATGCTAGAGTGAGAAATGCTTATGGCGTTCATTTAATAATGGCCCCTTTCTTGTAGTTGGAAAGGTGTGTCCTGGAAATGCTGTGAACTGCTTGAGCCTCTTTTCTGAGCATCTTCTCTGTACCCAGACCCAGGGAGCCATGGGGGCCGTTCCAGCCCAGTGGCACCTCTCTGAGGCCATAGTGGAGCAACAGTCCTGGCCCTCACAGCACAGGGAGGGAGTGGTGCTGCACTAGGGGCATCAAAACTGGGCTCAGACTCTGACCTGAGGGCAGGCGCGAGTGCTCAGGAGGGCTTCCTGGAGGTGGTGATTCTTGCATCAAGTCTGGAAAGACCAGGAACAGTTGGGAGGACAAGGAAGGGTCTGGGAAGGGAGGATCAGTCTCTCAGATTGAGGGGACAACATGTGCAAAGAAGAACATAGGTCTGAAGAAGCTTGACATATGTGTGTTTATTATTTTTAATCCTCACCCGAGGATATTTTTTCTATTGATCTTTAGAAAAAGAGTAAAAGGGAGAGAGAAAGAGGAGGAGAGGGAGAGGGAGAGGGAGAGGGAGAGGGAGAGAGAGAGAGAGAGAGAGAGAGAGAGAGAGAGAGAGAGAGAGAGAGAGAGAGGTGGGAAAGAAACATGGACTGGTCGCCTCTGCACATGCCTGGACAGGGACCAGGGATTGAACCTGCAACCAAGATATCTGTCCTTGGCCAGGAGTTGAACTCACAACCCTTCTGTCCGCAGGGTGACACTCTTACCACTGAGCATCTGATCAGGCAGAAGCAACATATTTACTCAAAGTAAGACATGTAGATGAAATGGCAGAGAGAGACGAGCAGTCTCCTCACGTGGGAGACTGGGAATTACCCCTTAGGGAAACATGGGCGCCACAAAGGTTGGCCCTTGAGTCTCCATAGGTTGGTATCTTTGGAGACAGCAGGCTGGAGCACCTGGAGGCAGACTGGGCCACTCTTGGGCAAAAGCTGAAGGATGAAGCTCAGGGGATCAGAGGAGGATAGAGGACCGACCACAAGGCCTTAGTTGTGTTTCAGCTGCAGGCCCAGAAAAGCAGGGAAACTGGATGAAGCAAAGCCTTGGCTGCATTAGGACCAGATGCACCGATCAACAACTTGGACCCTAACACCGCGTCCACCAAGAGTGGAGATCAGAGCCCTGACTGTGGCCTAACGCCCTTCGCCACCATGTGTAACCCACCCCCTGAAGCCACTGGGAGCAGGTCTCTGAGCGGTAGCTCCCCTGTAACTGGAGGTGTGGGCTGCTTTCTGAAAACAAACCCTCACTTTCTTTGGGGAGAGCTGTTTGTACTTACTAGGCTTTTTGTCTGGTAACAATTTGTATGGTATATTTCCTCAAGGTCCACTGCGAGGCCCTGGAATAGCGCTGATGGGGAGCAGTAAATAGTGGCACCCAAACTTGGCTTCCCATTCTCTTCTCCACTAAGAGGGGTTCCTCAGAGGACCGGTTAATTCCAGGTGGTACAGTGGTTATGAGGTGGTTCTGGAACATCCCTCCCTCCTCTCTCCCTCTCTCTTTCTCTTCCCTCTCCTTCCTCTCCACCTGTCCCTCCCCCCATTTCCTTCTGAAGTCTCTCCACTTTCATCTCCAACAGGCTAGCACTGTTTTAGGGCATAGGCATTGAACACCTTGGGGCACTCACCAGGATTGGACATCAAGGGAATCGAGAGAAGGATGCAGATTATTTGGAACAAATTTAAAAAGCATTTCCCCGAAATACTTACCCTGTCTGTGTTCAAACACTGCCCATAAGTGGCAGCTGTGTGGGGAGCATGAGCCCCATGGAGAATGGCCTGGGTGGAGGTCAGAACTTGGGGGTGGAGGGGTGGCAGGGAGAGGGAGAGGTGAGGAAAAAGGGAAGAGGGGTGCTGAGCTGCTTTTCATATTGGGATTTCTAGGAGACTCATTTGGGGAAAAAGAATGCCATGCTGACTTTTAAGCTGGTGTCCTGTCAAAATGTAAATGTGCTCATTCATTCATTAGCCCAGTTCACTGTACTTAGCTTATGGGGTGGGTGGGATCAGGTGGGTAGGGACTGGCTAATAGAAGGGTACAGGGCACCTTGGAGAGTGGGCTGGGGGGCAGGCCCTGAGCCTGGAAGGAGATATCAGCAGCGGTGGGGGAGTAGAGGTGAGGGAATGGAGGTGGGGGGAGGACCCCTCCCTGGAAGAGCTCCTCAGAGCCTATGCCTGGCCTGCGTAGCCCATCCAGGACCAGGATGAAGACAAGACCCACAAGCAAGGGTCTGCACGCAGGGCTCACATGGGTGTGACCACCTAAGGCCCACCTGGCACAGCAGAAGGGGCAGCCCAGGCAGGAGTGTGGAGACGGGGTGGTTATCGGACAGGGATAAAGGTTGGAGACCTACCTGGATGGGATGGAGGCTGCAGACCTGGGGGCCATGGATAGGATAGAAGTTGGAAAGCAGGACTGGCTTGAGTCAGGGGATCAGGTTGGGTCAGGGGATGGAGCCAGGCGAGGGCAGGGCAGTGCCAGCTGGAGGAGGCAGCTTTGTGCACCTGGACTGGCACTGGTGCAGCCTGTCTAGGGCGGGTACTGGTCTCTGGGGTAACGGCGGTGGCGGCCAGGCCCTGGGTGCCGCTCCTGGCAGAGGAAGAGGCCCTGCGCAGGGCTTGGTGGCCTGGAGGCAGCCCGCTGGATGGAGGAGGCAGATGCTACTGCTGCCCAGGACCCACCGTGTTCTGCAGAGGTGAGTCATGGGCAGGGCCAGCAGGGGGCAACCTCTTCCCAGGGCACAGTGCTGGGCAGGCCCCCAGCTCCAGGGCATGCAAGGCAAGTGCTCTGGGTCCAACTCAGACCAGGCCCCGGAGGTTTGGGGAGTGGAGTCCCCTTTGCTCCCTGCCCACCCCCAACTCCCTCTGTCTTATTTCACATCTCAGCCTCATTTTAGGGGTGCTGGCTGTGGGGGCAGGCTGGCTCATCTGCCCTTGAGAACTTTGGTAAAATCTTGGGGTTGCAAGTTACAGGGTTTCAATCACAATGGACCTGAATAAACTTGCCCATACACTCCACAGGTGGGCTTCGATAGTTAGAGGACGAAGGGCAGAGGGCATGGCCAATGGGCCGGCAGTGGGCACTGAGTGAGGGTGGCCCATTGCTGGGGGAGTAGATGCAGGTAGTGAAGAGGCCCCAGTATGGACACAGAAGCTCTGGGGCTCTGCACTCAGAGCCAACTCCAGCTCTGCATTTGTATCTGCTCCCCTTTGGTGCACTGGTCTCCAGGTGCTTGTCAAGCCCCCGCCCTGCCCCCAGGCACTTAGAAACCACTCTCTCACCTCTCCTCCAACCTGCCTGGTCTGGGCCTGGGGGGATGGGTGGGGCTGTGGAGGGTGGCCTGCAGGTGTCCTGTGTCTGGTGAATGGCTGAGAAAGGAAGGCAGGTCGGGAACCCATGAAGAAGGGTGGAGCCAGGGCCAAGGGGGCACTGAGCTGGAGCCACTGAGCAAGGCTTGAGGTGTGTGTGTGAGATTTTGATCCATGCATATGGGCCTCAAACTTGTCACTTATGGGCGAGTTTGAGTAGCAGGTGCGGGCTGGAAGCTGGGTGAGCTCCAGGGTCGCCGAGGAGTGGGAGAAAGTCAGGAGGACGATGGCAAGTCTGAGTGTAGCTGTGGGAGCTGGAGGGTGTGCTGAGCAGAAACACTGAGTGAGGCACAGAGGGGGTGAGGCACAGAGGGGGAGGCACAGAGGGGGGGCACAGAGGGGGAGGCACAGAGGGGGGGAGGCACAGAGAGGGGGGAGGCACAGAGGGGTGGGGCGCAGAGAGGGGGAGGCATGGGGGGGAGGCACAGAGGGGGAGGCACAGAGGGGATGTAATAGGCCCCAGAGGATACTGCTTCTCTTGCCAGCACCACTGGGAGGTCTCTCCCTCAAATGTTCCCCTTCACCTCCTTCTGAATTGCTCTTTTCAATCTCTTCCTGTGTCTCTGCCTTGACAGCAAATTCTCCTAGGGGCACCTTGGTGTCTCGCACTTAGAGTTAACTAGAAGGGGACACCTCTTCCATATAGTTGAATCCAGGTCTCTGTGTCCTAAGGAAAGTTTAATTCTGTCTTTAAAATAGTAGAATTGCCCTAGCTGGTTTGGCTCAGTGGCTAGAGCATCAGCCTATGCACTGAAGGGTCCCAGATTTGATTCTGATCAAGGGCACTTGTCTGGATTGTGGGCTCCATCCATAGTAGGGGGCATGCAGGAGGTAGCTGATCAATGATTCTCTCTCATCATTGATGTTTCTCTTTGAAATGAATAAAAATATATATTTAAAAAAGAAGTAGAATTCAGAAAAGTTTACTGGAAGCTAAAGGTGGGTTGGGAACTGCCTGCCTGCCCTCATTTTTGGAGTAATCCTATATAATAAAACCCTAATATGAAAATCAACTGAGTGGCAGAATAACCAGTTGCTATGACATGCGCAGACCACCAGGAGGCAGACGCTCAATGCAGGAGCTGAACCCTTGGTGTCAGTGTGCTCCCACAGGGGAAGTGCCACTCAGCCAGAAGCCAGGCTCACTGCTGGCAAGCACAATGGAGGTGATAGGAGCCTCTCCCACCTCCTGGGCGGTGCTAAGGACCCCTCAGGGGATGTTCCACTACCGGTTTAGGATGGATCCCCATACCAGGCCTAAGCCAGCAATCAGACATCACCCGAGGGGGACGCAGGTGGGCTGAGGGACCCCCTCCCAAGTGCATGAATGTCATGTACCAAGATGCTCGAGGTGAGTGTTCTTTGCCACTCTCCCATGAATCCTCATCCTTTTTGCTGAGAGAGAGCCTTTACAGTGGCCTGCTCTGGCCCTGGCTCCTCTCCTGGAATTCTGGGCTTGCTCTGGGTGCCCATGGGAGTGACTAAGAGGAAGATGGCTCGAATTCTGTCTGACTTTGCACCCCACATTTATATTGCACTGGCTGGCGCAGCTGTTCTGCAATGCGGCAGTGAGTCATGAGAATGTGTTTTAAATATTTGGAGCCTGATTTTGAGCTTCAGTGCCCCAGCCTCTGTATGTCAGGCCACCATTGATGGGCTTGGGTGGCCTGACCCCAAACTCTTGGTCCTGGGATGTGACGGGGCTGCCAGCGGACCATGTCCAGCCGCCTCAGGAGGTGGGCGGACAGTGGTGTCGATGGCCTCTGTCGGGCAGCCTGTGGTCACAGACCTCATGGTCAGCTCACCTGGAGGAAGGAACCATCTCTCCTCACACCAGGACTGGCTTCCCCAGGCTCTTGGTCCCCGCTCCTCGCCAGCAGGATGGGCCTGCATCAGCGAACACAGCCACCAGAGTGTGGGTTTCCAAAATTCTCAAACGGGGTCTGGAAGCCACACATTTGTCAGCTTCCTAGGAGGGTCTGTGAGGAGGTGATGGCGGAAAGGTCAGGTAGCAAGGACTGGTTCTAGGCAGCAGTGGGCTCAGAGAGGGAGAGTGGGGAGGCGGGGAGTAAGAGGGAGAGTGGAGCCCGACTTGGGCAGGGTCATATGCTCTGGAGGCCGGAGGCAGAGGCTTCCTCTGTGATCCTCTGTGCCTATGGCTCCCTCCCAAGGAGCAGAGCCCACACCTCTGCCTTTGCATCAGCACATCCCTGGGCTCACCTCCTGCCCTATCTCTCACCATCCCTATCCTCCATCCACTTGTTTGCAGAAGAGGTAAAGATGGAGTAAGAGCTGAGAATCCGTCCTGGCCAGTTTGCCTCTGTGGTTAGAATGTCGGCCCGTGGACCCAAGGGTGGCGGGTTCAATTCCCAGTGAAAGCAGGTACCTTGGTTGCAGACTTGATGCCCAGCCTCAGGCCAGTCCAGGTGCATGCAGGATGCAACCAGTCAATATGTCTCTCTCACATTGATGTTTCTCTGTCTCTATCTTTCTCTCTCCCTACTTCCTTCTCTCTCACCTCCACTCTCTCTAAAAAAAAATAAATGGAAAAAAAAATCCTCCAGTGAGGATTTTAAAAAAGAGGCCAGAATCCTACTGAGTGCAAACACAATAAAGCCCTGCTCTTATTCCATTGTGCTGTCTTCCGTGCAGACGCCTCTTAGTGAAGCATCCCCATGTCACCGTCACCTGGAAAGAGCGCCTCTTCCCTTCACTCATAGACCTCAGGTGGGCATTCAGCACAGGTTTTATCTCCACCTCCAGCCCTGCCCCTGCCTCACTCTGTGGAGGACGCTCTGTGCATCTCCTAGTTGTCTGCAGACCTACACGTGTGCACGTCAGCTGTCAGCATGCCGGGCTCACAGGCTATTGATTTAATGACAACCATTACCACGAGGAATTGACCTAATGTTTTCATTACACTAAAAATGCTTTAACAAGTTCATTCGGAATTGGGCCAAGGTGCAGGTCCACCGGGTTCTGGTCACATTCACTGAAGGACGGTGACTTGTAGGGGACCTTTTGGGATAAGGGCATCCCATTGCTGCCCTCCCAAAAGAGACTAGAGACCACCCTTTCCAGGTCTTTCTGCTTAGAAATTCCAGGTACAGAGGCTCCCGTCCCATTGTCACTGCCCATGGGACAGGCCCTCCAGCCCTGTTCCCCGCAATGGGCCTGAGATTGTCCTTGGAAACCTCTGCCTCTGGCCTCCAGGCTTGGCTGCTATCTGGTCTGCATCTGCGTGCTCGGCTTTTCCACCTAGTGTAGCACCCTTCCTGCCGGCTCTTCCAGCATGTGCACCTGTTAGAGCAGCGGTTCTCAGCCTGTGGGTCGCGAACAGCTAGCAGGGTCTCCTAAGACCATCAGAAAACACAGATATTTACATTAAGGTTCATAACAGTAGCAAATTACAGTTATGAAGTAGCGACAAAAATAATTTTATGGTTGGGGATCACCACAACATAAAGAACTGTATTAAAGGGTTGCGGCATTAGGAAGGTTGAGAACCACTGTGTTAGAGGCTGGCTCTGTGTAACCGTGGCTGCTAGAGCACTCATCAGAGAGTGCCTGGCCTGGCCCCACCAGGTCTCTGACTGCCACTGGGCCTTGAAGAGCTATGATGCACACCTCACCAGCTGCCTTGCCCTCCTCGCCTAAGCCAGGGCCCTGGCCAGGCCTGGTGCCCATGGCCAGCCTTTGGCTTTAACTAGTCCTGAGCTGGTGGTCAGCATTGGTTTCCCATGATGGGGAGTCCCAGGGAAAAATGAAAATGCAGAGTCTCTGGTCACAATCAGTAAGAATTTCAAGACAGTGATAGCAGAGGGCTGGTGAAGCCAGCCCTGCCGGGAGGAGCCCTCAGGGAGAGGCAGAGAGCTGCGGAGGGGCTGGTGAGCATGCAGAGGCTTGGACACAGGTGTGCCAGCCACACTTCTGCTCACTGATCAGGACGAGTCACATCTCTGGGCAATGATGAACTAAACAACTGGCACTGTGACCAGTTGTTTAGTTCATGTAAAGATGTGCCCAGGTCTCGCTCGGCACAGTCCCAATGCCCACATGGTCAGTGCCATTGCTGTGACATCAGCATAGACCACTCTTCTCCACTGACAGAAATGACATCACTTTGGGGGCTTCCTGAGTGCCCATGCTCCCTGGGTTGCTATCCAGGCTACTGGACCCAAACACAGTAACACCAAAGAAGCAGACCAGCTTCTACCATCCACCCCAGCCTCTAAGTTCTCAATGCTTAGTTGGTTTGGACATACACTTCAAAGGTAAGGCTTTTCAAACGTGAGCCATGATATGCGTGTGAGACTTGGAGGCAGTGGTGAGCTGATGGCATAGACCTTACTTTCCCTCCATCACCATTGTTCTTGCTGTGGTTCTCCAGTTGCCCACAGAGAACTCTACACTTGATGACCCCCATGAACTTTATCTGAACACCATCCTATATAATAAAAGGCTAATATGCAAATAGACCAAATGGCAGAACAATCGAACAACCGAACAACTGGTTGCTATGACATGTGCTGACCACCAGGAGGCATGTGCAAAAAGTGGTAGGCATTGGCAGGAGTGGGTTGGTGGTGCAGATGAGTGGGGGTGCCAGTCATTGTCATCAGGGTGAGCCTCTGGTAATTACTGAAAATACTTTGCTCCCATGTGCCATGGTCTTGCCTGGCACTCACACCCATTGCTGGTGCTGACCCTGCTTGTACCTGCTGCTGGTGCCAGCCCTGCTTGCACCCACTGCTGGTGCCAGCCCCAATCACTCTGTGCCTTCAACGGGTGCAAGTGGGGCTGGAGCCATCAGTGTGTGGGAGCGGCAGTGGCAGGAGCGGGGAGAAGGGACCAGGGGCCCCGCTGCGGGGGGCTGGGCAGGGGTGCAGAGGATGAGCCGAAACCCGCTCCTGTGAGAAGGCTAAAAGAATAATTCCTATGTAACCCTGATATTAGGGGGCTAGCAATCTGAATCTGTGCCAGCAATCTAAAGCACATTCTTGATAACCTATAATTAAGTCACTGCCCCTTTCTCCACAAACTTGCAAGACCTGTTACCTAAATGCTCATATTTTACAGAGGCCATAAACCATGAACAAGACACAACTCCAGAGGGGGGTTATCAGCACTGGCACCAGGCCAGGCCCTTAGATATGGTCTCAAGGCCCCCATCCCAACTCACGGGGTTCCTTGCAAAGCCCACAAAAGGTATGGAAGTACCCATTCACATTTGGGGGACAAAGAAACCAAAAGGGGATAAAAGAGGGGCTTCCATCATATTGGTTTGTTCATATTTTGGAAGTGGTTCCTCTGAGACTGCCGGTGTAATAAAGCTGTGTAACTCCACTTACCTTAGGCGTTGCTTGGATTTCTTTGGTCTTCTACAACACCTGTGTCTACCGCAGCCTCGTGGCCCACAGTTCCTTTCAAGGTACATGAATTTGTACACTGGGACCCTAGTTTTATATAAAAGACAGAGTTCTGCTCAAAACAGGAATTATCAACTGGATAGGAACCTGTACTCTAGTCTATCTCTCACCCAGTGTAGACATAGCCCCCTAATAACCAGTTGTTACCTGGAGAAAACACCTGGGAAGGCACATGAGCATTTCTTTTTTTTTTAATTTTTTATTAATTTTTATTAATTTTTTATACATATCTCCCCATTGCCCCCCTCCCTCCCAGGCATACCCCGACCCCCCAGTGTCTGTGATCATTGGTTATGATGAGCATTTCTTTAAATCAGTGGTTCTCAACCTTTCTAATACTGCAATCCTTTAATACAGTTCTTCATTATGTGGTGACCCCCAACCATAAAATTATTTTCGTTGCTACTTCATAACTGTAATTTTGCCACTGCTATGAATAGTAATGTAAATATCTGTATTTTCTGACGATCTTAGGCTCTATAGCAGCAGTTCTCAATATATTTACATTACAATTCATAACAGTAGCAAAATTACAGTTATGAAGTAGCAACGAAAATAATTTTATGGTTGGGGGTCACCACAACATGAGGAACTGTATTAAAGGGTTGTGGTATCTGGAAGGTTGAGAACCATTGCTTTAAATTGTCAGCTGAATCCAGGGCAGTCGGCAAAGCCACGCCCTGGAAACACATTCTGCCAAAAGGCAGAAGTCTCGTCAGTTTGACCTTCATTTCAGCCCATGTGCCAGGGGGTGGGTTTTCTTATGTAAATCCAGCCAAGCACCAGGAACGAATAGGAGCTTCCTGGTATTTGGGATATAAAATAAACACGCTGCATCTGCTCTGGGTCACTGTCTCTCCATCAGAAGAGGGCAGCGGTACCACCCAGTCCCAGCTTTTTCCTTCTATCTCTGTGTCTGTCTGTTTCTTTCATTTTCTCAGTCCCCAGCTGCCCCTACCCAAGATCTGGACCGATCTCTAGCTGCAATGGACGTGGGAAAGAGAGAAATATTTACAATTACCCATCCCCATAACCAATCATATCCGACACAAAAGGGCAGTCCAGATAACTCCTCTCCTCAGACCCTTAGTTTCCCAGCAGGCATTGGGGCCTTAACCACACTACTCATCATACTTTGAAATTCTGTCTCAGAACCTACAAGAAAGCCTAGATGACATTGCCAAAAGTTTAGTTCAAATTCAGGATCAGATACACTCACTAGTGGCTTCACTCTCCAAAATCAGAGAGGACCAGACCTCCTAACTGCAGAGAAGGTGGGGGAAGGGGGGCTATGCTTCTTTCTAGAGGAAGAATTTTTTTTATGTCAATTAGTCTGGCCTTATCAGGGATGCTGCCCCAAAATTAACAGAAAGGGCTGCAGAGATTAGAAATGTGAATCAAATTTATGGGACTAGTGGATAAAAAAGATAAATTGATATACCTGACTACTTCCCTTGATAAGACTATTAACATTCCTATTTCTCATCCTCATTTTTGACCCAGTTATTTTGCATCATTTTTTAAAAAATATATTTTATTGGTTTTTTTACAGAGAGGAAGGGAGAGGGATAGAGATATAAAAACATCAATGAGAGAGAAACATCGATGAGCCGCCTCCTGCACACCTCCTACTGGGGATGTGCCCGCAACCAAAGTACATGTCCTTGACTGGTATCGAACCTGGGACCTTTCAGTCCACAGGCCGGCACTCTATCCACTGAGCCAAACCAGTTAGGGCTATTTTGCATCATTTTTCATCTTTTTTCAGAACCTCTCTGGAGCCTTCACCAACCAGTCTCTCAGGAAATCATGCTGTTGTGATCCCTCGCTCCAACCTGTAGGAGTCCATAAGTGTTCCAGCCAATACAATCACAGTCCATCCTCCTGTGATCTCCATGTCTCCTCTCAGCAGGAATTAACTATGGAAGAAATGACCTCCCTCCCTATTCCATAAAACAAACAGGCTGGAATGTTAGGTCTGATCAAATAATTAAATCGATACTTCCTCTCCTGGGAAACTGACCTTTAGATAATTTTGAAACCAACATTCCCTTTCACTTAGAGCACATTCCACTTGCTGAGACCAGTAACTTTCCCCTCCAGACTTGCCCAGGATTCGGATCTACCCAGAGAATTCCCTGCCAAAAAAGCCCACCTAGAATCCTTTAAAAGCTCTGACTCTCCAGTCCCTGGGTGCTGGCACCATTTTGGGGCTCAGCCCATCTGGTTTGTAAATGACCTAATACATTTATAATTCTTTGCCACTTTTGGCCTCATGCATTCCTCCTTAACATTAATCAAATTGGGTAGCTTGGTTGGTGTCATCTCGATATGTCATCCTGATATGCCAAAGGTTGCTGGTTCCATCCCTGGTCAAGTAAAAGAATCAACCAAAGACTGCATCAACAAGTGGAACAACAAATATCTCTCTCTCCTTTTCCTTCCCTCTTTCCCCCTCTAATAAAATTTTTAAAAATTGTGGTGGTTTGAACTGTCAGGAACTCACTAAATAGGAGGCCCTGTGCCTGTGAGAACAGGTAGTGTGGACTGTTTTATGTCTTTCCCAGGATTTTCCTAATATTACCAAGTCTCACCAAAGAGAAAGATAATATTTAAGAAACAGAATAAAAATATTCAGAATGATGAGATGAAAATTACCTGAGTGCACAGAGATGCCCAGTGAGGGTTAAAGGATATATTGGATTCCCGGTTAGCCCACTGGAGGCCCTTTGTTGTTGTTGTTAGTACCAGAAATCTTCAACTGTGTGTGCACCCACACTTCTTGGAGAGCCAGCAGCACTTGCTGGGACTAATTATTTCCTCCCTTGGAGACTAGAGGCCATTATTATCTTGAACACCAAGGATGGCTGAGTGGACTGGAGATGAATAGAATATTCTTGGAAAACAAGGCCGCTTCTCCTTGCTGAAAGGGTACAGAAGGAAAATGCCTGGCGTCCGGGTGCTGAGCAATCAGGGTTTGCCTGTTCATTTAAAAACTATTGTTTATAAGCTTTCTCTTTTGTGCCATCCATTTCTCCACCTTGCCTCCCGTTCAGAGCATCTCCAGGTTGTTAAAATGAGTTCTTCTCACAGTGACTCTGAATTTAGACCTGGAAAATGTAATTTGGGTTAAAACTCGATGGGGAGTCGCTGGCATGATGAGTTGCCGTGGTGATGGGCTGGGGAGGGGATGCATGGTGGCAGGATTTGGGTATTTGCAGAGCCTCCGGTCTGGGCTTTGTCTCAGCACCAGCTGGTGGGCCTCCTCTTTCCAGCCTCCCTCCCCCCGACCCCCGCCCGCTGCCTCCCTGAATGTGGAGATTAGCTCAGAGCAGAGCATTTCCTGGTGTGTTTCCAGCATGTCCTTGCTAACAGAACCCTGATTCTGCCCAACCATAGAGTGGACACGTGCTTTCTATGACAGGTTGTGCCCTTTCCAGCCCCAGAGGGGGGTCTCAACGGATCTAAGCTAAACATAGCAATTTCGTTTTCCTGCCGGTGACTGGTTGACCAGGCCATCAGATAGTTCTGGCCAATAAGAGTGGGAGGAAGTCTGCCGGGGCACCTGAGGCTCTATCCCCTAGGAATAGAGGTGGGCAGGTAAGGGGACACTCATCTGTGGCTGTGGGTGTAGGAGCCTGAGGAGCTGAAGCTAAGAACCACACCCAACATCTCACAACTGTGTGGGAGAGCCAAGAGCTTGCAAAGGACAACTGAAGATGAGTCACGAGGTGTGCCCCGACCCAGCCCGAGATTGCCAGCTGTGGGCATGCTGCCATGTGGAAATGAACTGTACTCCTCCAGAGTCACATATTGAAGCTCTGTCCCGTCAGACCTCAGAATGTAATTATATCTGGGGATAAGGTCTTTAAACAGAGAATTAAGTTAAAAGGGGTCTTTAGGGACCCTAACCCTAATGAGGATTAGGGCTGTCATCAATAACCAATGAATTATAATCAATAATGCACAATCCATTATGATTGCTCTCTATATAAGAGGGCATTTAGACCTAGACATGTGCACACACAGAGGGATGACCATTTGAGGACGCAGGGAGGAGAGACAGCACACCAGGGAGAGAGGCCTCAGAATGAAGCCAACATGGCCAAGGCCTTGATCTTAGACTTCAGCCTCAAGAATTGTGAGAAAGTCACTCTTGGTTGTTGAACCTGCCCCTTCCATAATCCTGCCTTATGGCAGCCCTGGGAAATGGATCCATTGCTGAAGCCAATGCATGCTCAGGAAGCCAGTGGCACCATCTCTGACTCAGAGTGGCTCAACAATGAGGAGAGAACGGATAAAAGACCTATGAGAAGGCACTGCCCTCAGAGACCCAGATCCTCCATCCCTTGCCCCGCCCTTGCTGGCTGAGCCTCAGGCTGACTCCTGTTGGTGCCAGGGTAGCTGCCACACTCCCAGCTGCCTCCTGCAGGTGGCACTGTGCAGCAGGAATGAGTGGGATGGCGCTACAGGTCAGTTTTGTGTAAGGGGAGAAAGCCGCATGTCTCATTGGCCAGAACTACAACCCGTGCCCTTTGCAACTTTGTGTGAGTGACTGTGTTCGGATGAGCTGGGAAAAAGCCAGTTTTCAGGCACAGGTAGCTGCCAATGCAGCCAAGAAGTGGGACAGAAATGGTGGTTGGGCTGCAGGGTCTGCCCCCACCTATGTACCCAATAATCACTATTCCTGTTGATTTTATCTCCCCAAGAGTTCTTGAATTCACTGACTTCTCTGCATGTGTCCCTCCAAACCCTGCCCCCTGCTCAAGAGCTCCAAGGCTGGGGCCCGGCTCTGTGTCTTAGCCAGGTGAGTATGGTGGGTGAATCACCTGTGCTTGTGGCCAGAGGGCTGCCATTGCATGAGATTTCTACACCACATGGTTCCCGTTCACACCAACGCACACACTGACCCCCGGCCAGCTGCTGCCTCCCTGAGGGGTTGGCCTGTGACTTCTCCTTCTGTGATTTCCTGTCCCTGCTCATTGGCCCCTTGAGGATAGCAGGTGGTCACACCCTGGGCTCTTTCACCAGCCTCTCAGGCAGGAGCAGAGCAGGTGGTAGGGGGATGCCTGATTCGAAGTGTTTGTGAAAATCCATGCACCATGGTGGGTTCCAGTACCTGTGTGGTGTCACTAGGGCGGGGCTGGGAAGAGACACACATCCAGCCACTTTGAGACAGCCCCCAGAGACCACCCCAATTTTCTGAGACCTCCATTGTCATCTCCTTCCCACTTCAAAATCTCACAGACACACACACTCACACACACACACACACACACACACACACACACACACACACACGCACACACACAGAGGCAGAAAGAGACTGAGAGGTGAAGGGAGGAGGCAGGCAGCAGAGGTTGGCGACCCAGCAGGGAGGAGGGCTCGCCCTCTGGCAGGCAATGTGACCCACCACCGCCCCCCAAGCCCTCAGGAGGCTCCACTCCTCTGCCTCCTCTAATAAACTCAAAACTCCTGTGACTGAAGATTTCAGATTAACATTTAAATTAATGCCGGACTGAAAATCTGGAGGCCCAGGTCGCTGATGTGACTCTGTTAACTTGTTCTGTGACCTGGGGCAGAAATTTAAAATGATCTTTTCTCATCAAGACGCACCCCCGCCCTCCCTCTCTGTGGGAAGGTCAGGGTGCAGCAGGCCCCAGCCCAGCCCCGACCCCTCCCACTCTGTCCTGGAAGCTGCCTTCCCTGTGGGGGCCATTTTCCTACCTGTGATGTTTTGCTAGGCCAGGAGTGCGGCCCTGTCTACCCTGGGGGCTGGGACTCCGGCCCCTGGCCCAGAGGGCAGAAGCCCCCACTCCCACTGCAACCACCAGCGGAGCTGGGAGACATGGTGACGCTGCCACCAGCGCAGCCACTTCAGGGGAGCCTCTTCAAGGAGCCCGCCTTTCCTCGGCCTGTGTTGGTGCTGCTGAAACTGGGGACTGCGCTGGCCCCAGAGGTCTCAGGGCACCCAGCCTTGCCAAGGTCTGCCCCAGGGGGAGGGGGCAAGAGGGGAGGAGGCTCCCAGGCAGCCACCAGGTTGGGCCTGGGATCCCGAGTCCCCTCACGATCCAGTGGGGCTGGGAGGAACCGGCTAAGTGGCTGCGTGCAGGTTCTGGGGGCTTCAGCCTCACCCACTCTAAATGAGGACAGAAGTCCAATTGAGCGGCTTGAAGAAATGCCCTGTGGCCGTGGTACCTGCAGCCAAGTGGCCAGTGCAGTCCCCTCCTGACCCTGCTCATGGCCCCATGAGCCATGTACCCAGCTCACAGCTAGGGACCCAGGACCTGCCAGGGCACAGAGCCCCGGGGTCGCATGAGCCTGGAGCCAAGCGGCCACCACCTCTCACACTATTTCCTGCTCTGCTTCCCAGGGACTGGCTCCCGCTGTCTTCCCTGTCATGTAGCAGGAGTAAGGATTTCAGGAACCTCTAGAAAATCACCCTCTCTTCCCCGCTCCCATCCAGCCTGGACTCCAGCCCATGCCCTTGGCTGTCCACACGGACCCCAAATGGCCCTCAGCTTGCAGTGGTCACCTTGCTTCCCCCCAGGAGACTGCCTCACTGAGCCTAAGCCTGGCACCCCTGGCAAATGCTCCCCATCAGCTCGGCTCCTACTGGCAAGCTTCCCATGGTTGGTTGGGGTCCCCATGGAGACAGCTGATGTAGGACTGTCTCTCTGGTTCTGGCCTTGGGGGCAGAGGCTTTTTCTGGTCTGGGTGGTCAGTAAAGTGGAGAGAGCCATGCTGAGCAGTCTCGTAGGGAACGGGGAGTCCCTGTCCAGGCACGCATCCTTCACCCACCTGCCCTCGCCCACCGCGCCCTGGTCCTGGCAGCCGATCCAGCATCATCCCGGCTCCAACAGTGGGACATGGCGGGGCAGCGTCCAGCAGAGGGCCTTGCAGCTCTCTGTTCAGGAAGCTCCCAGGACACATGCCCCAGAGCAAGTTCCCGTGGCTGTGGCAGCTGAGGGGTGGGAGGAGGGGTGGGGGTGAGTTCCTGACTGGGCGAAGGGGCAGCTGTGGGAGACAGGGGCGGCCAGCAATAGCACCCACTCTGGTGGGATGCCTGGGCCCCCTCGATTCCTGCTGGTGGTGACAGCCTGGGGACCTGGTTCTATCGTGGGGTAAGTGGCCAAGTACAGCTCACACTGACCGGTGTCATCCAGCCAGTAGGGGCAGAATTGGGACAGCGCTGGGCTTGTCTGGCCCCAGGCCCTGGTCCAGGTGCTAAACAGTGGTTCAGGCCACAGACCGCTGTGAACACACTCACCTGTGCACACACCTCTGGGAGGCAGAGGCGGCCCGCAGCGTATCCCCATCCCAGGTTTTGCGGAGCCTTCCGCTGGCTGTTCTGCGTCAAATGAGGAAACAGCACTGACGCCAAGGTCAGTCAGCAGTTCTGAGATCAGATTCTGGGCACTTCAGGGCTCTGCTGTTCTAACAAAGGGGTCTTCAATGCCGTGTTTGGGGGAGACAGGCCCCGTGCATGCCTGTCACACCCATGTCCCTTGCCCACAGTGGGGGCAGAGGTAGCAAGTCCCGGGTCAGCTTCCCGCTGAGTAAACAGGGTCGCTTCTCTTCTTACTGGGAGGCTGGAAAGCAGGGTCGGCTCTGCCACGTGGCTCACAAGAGCTGAGCTCAGAGAACCCGGCCATTTTACATTCAACAAAAGTGTCTCTTTGCAGGCAGGGCCTCCTCAGGTGTAATTGATGCAACCCAGTGGATGTCAGGGTCTTCGAGGACACAGAGCACAGGACTCTTGATTCTTTTAAAAAGAGGATTTTAATGTCTTTTTTTTTTTAAGATAGACTTGTTATTCCACTTATTTCTGCATTCATTCGTTAATTCTTATATGTGCCCTGACTAGGGATCAAACCCACAACCCTGGCATATCTGTTTGACACTCTACCCAACTGAGCTACCCAGCCAGGGTCTGAAAAAGCAGATTTAAAATGAAAAAGTAAGACATATGTGGCGTAAAGGAACACAAAGGGTCCAAAGGAGTGTACAGAGAAGACTGGTTCTGTCTGGCTGCTTTGAAAACTGCACCCGCATGCTTTTTGCTGGGGCAGAGCTGTCAGATTCCCAGGGATGCTGGCTGGGGGCGCTGCGGCCGGAGAAGCGCATCTGGAGGTAACAGGCTTTGTGCCTGTTCAGCACACAGGGCCTGTGGATGAGCTGGGTACGGGTGACCAAAGCCCACAGAAGATCAAGGTGGGCTCCTTCCACATACACCCTGATGACCGAAGGAGAGGAAAAGGTGCGGGAAGGAGTCTGTGTCGGTGTATAATTGCGGATATGGGCAATTACCAACCATTTATCCAAACAGCAGTTGGTCTTAATCTTCTAACCTTTCTCTTGTTCAGGGTATCAGCTCTAAATTGCTTCTGAGTCCTGGGGGACCCAAAGTAATCTTTAGGCTTGAAATTGAAGTGTCTCTTCCAGCACCTAAATTTTGTGTCTTGTCTAGTCAGAAGACATTGTGGCACTATTGTTCATCAGGATGAAAACAGGCCTTCCATGGTTCCTGGACAAGGCCAGCAGGGTGCCCAGGGCAGCCCAAGGACTGCCTAGAGATGCTCAGAGCTGGGCACCCACCCTCAGGCTCCCCCACAATCTGCAGGGATTTCGTGTGGGGGTCAGGATGCAAGAGATGCATGTCTGGGACAGACTCGGGCACTTGTCCTGGGGGATGGAAGGATGGTCTTCCTCCATGGGGATAATTCAGAGGCCCCTCCCCACCCCCCAGACACACACCCAGTGTGTGATGGCAGGAGGCTTGGGGGAGGGGTCTGAGAAATGAGGAGGGACTGGATGGGTCCACTGTGAATTCAGCTCCCATCTCATCCCTGTGTTCAGCACCCAGGTAGTAAGTGCTCAGAACAGGTAAGCCAATTCCCATGTCATCCTAAGCAACAGCCATTGGATGACAGCTCCACAATGTCAGCTGCCTTGCTTGGAGCTAAGCATAAGTGACTGTGGCTTTCTTTCTGTTCTGTCCAGCACAAAGTACCTGTTTGAGAGCGAATACTCGGGGTGGGCTGTCTCTTTCTCCACCTCTTTCTGGGATCCTGCCTGTCGAAGGGGTTGGGAGTGAGGGTTGGCCCCCTTGCAGAAGACTGATGTCTCACTTATAATTTTTAACATTTTTGTTTTTAATTGAATTTAGGGAGAGCAAAAAAGGCAGAGAAAGAAACATCATGGGTTGACTCTTCTATGTGCCCTAACCCGGAATTAAACCCACAACCTTGGCACATTAGAACAATGCTCTCATCACTGAGCCACATTGGCTAGGGCTCCACAATGTGCTGTCTTAATTTGTCTGAGTTAGGAGGACTTGAGGGGCGTTCCTCTCCATGTTAGAGAGGCTGGGAGCTCAGGGGTCTCTCTTGGGCTTACTGTCTCCAAACATTATACACAACGACGGATTGCTGCTGATGCTCCTGACAGCTGTACAGATCCAATGGGCTCCTTGCAGTCTTCATTTCCTGCATCCAGGGATCACCAGGTTCACATGGTCACAGTGAAAGGAATTTTAGAGACAGGACAGGCAGTTTTAGGGAAAAGGAGGGTCCATGGGAGAAGAATGCATCTGTGAAGGGAAGAAGATAGCTCCAAGATGCCAGTTGCTTATCTTACTTTTGCAGAAGGTGGAGGAATGTTACAAGGGGAAGGCATACATTCACAGAGGATGGAGGAATGTTACAGGGGAAGGTGTACATTCACAGAGGATGGAGGAATGTTACAGGGGAAGGCGTACATTCACAGAGGATGGAAGAATGTTGTAAGATACAGGGAAAGAAAGAAGGGGGCACCACGTGGGCTTTGGACTTTGAGACTGATGTTGTGAGGCAGAGTGACCAATGAGGAAAGCACAGGGTCCTAGATGAAGTAAGGGTCCAATCAGAAAAGATCATGTTCAGACAAGGAGGGGCAGCCTTTATAAACCCGGAGACAAAGAGACACAGATAATTTTTTTTAGATTGAGTTTTCCTGTTGGAGAGGGAGAGCAGGTTTTTCCCATTTGGGGACCCCTCCCCAAGCAAAGTTTGTGATGCTTCCCATAAACTTTCACCTTTTTTGCTAAAAAAGCCTTTTAGTCTGAGAGCTTATTCTTCAAACTTCATGAGGCAAGAACCCACAAAGGGGAGATTCTACTCTCCCCAAACTGCACATATCAATATCAGCAAGGAGGGAATGAGTAGCCTGGTCCTTGTTCCCCGCTGTGGATCTCTGTGGTCAGGCAGGGCCGTGGATCCCGGGGGTCAGGCAGGGCTGTAGATCCCTGGGGTCAGGCAGGGCCAGGAGAATATGTATACTGGCCAATGTGGCTTCAGGTTCAACTATGGGTTATCAAATGTTCATGCACCTGCATCAGGAGAAAGGAAGATGTCTCTCTAGAGGGTAAAAGGGTGAAAGAGGGGAACTGGAGGGTGCAAATGGAGGGATGGGCAGGGATGGGATGCAGATTCCTAAGGAAGGCTCAACGGGAAGCTGGCAGTACTTTCTTGAGAACCTGCCCTAGGACAGGGAGCCTTTAAATAAGGCTCAGTGGTTGAGTGTCAACCTAGGAACCATAAGATCATGGTTTGATTTCCAATCAGGGCACATGCCCGGGTTGTGGGCTTGATTCCTAGTAGGGGGTGTGCAGGAGGCAGCCAATCGATGATTCTCTCTCATCATTGATGTTTCTATCTCTCTCCCTTTTCTTTCCTCTCTGAAATCAATAAAAATGTTTTGTTTTGTTTTTAAATTTTAAACTAATGACCTGGTGCATGGATTCATGCACATTGAAAGGAAATTAATTAGAAGGTGGCCAGCAGAGCAGGACTGAGCAAGATGGGACGAATATGCCCTGGAGCCAATCTTCTGAGGTCCCTCCCCAGTGTCTGTGGAGTGAGCCAAGTCCCTCCAGCAGATGGGACCCCTTGACCTGGCAAATGGGGATCGGGCTGAAACCGGTTCTCCAACATCCCCTGAAGGGTCCCAGAGTGTGAGAGGGCATTCTACAAATTTGCTATCGTACAGAGTGTGGAACACAAAAGCAAGTGTGCAGTAATCCATATTTGGGGCCTACCGTACCTAAGCAACAACACAATCCATGGCCAAAGGTGGAACAAGGTCTCACAAAGAATCGGGCTCCCTCCTTTCTGGTTTCAGGGTGCATCACCAGAGAACTGCCGCTGCTAAGTCACTGTAGCTCAGCATTGACTGCATTGAGCATCTGCCCCCTGGTGATCAGTTTGTATCATAGCGACTGGTCAGATGGTCAGACACTTAGCATATTAGCCTTTTAAATACCAGTCTATAGATAGCTTCCAGTCCTGCCGGGGACTGGCCAAGAGAATATGATGCCTATTTTCTGATGAGAACACACAGAGCCAGTTAAGTGGATGGCCACATGGAGGCTGGGCTGGTGCGGGCCTGGGCCCTCCATCCTTCGTGTGGCTTTGGGGTCAGGCTGCCTCTGACTAAGTCACAACAGAGTGACCTCCATGACCCCTGCTCTTTAAATGACCCAAGATCTTCCCCAGGAAAGGACTGGAATGTCTGGCTGCTGCTCACTCAGAGAACCCTCCCCTGCTGTGATTCAAACCCTGTGCCCCCGTGTTTGTGGGCCAGTAAGTGCTCGGTCAGATTGGAGATGCAGAGCTGGCAGCAGGCAGGCAGGGCTGTCCGCTGCCTGTCTTAGCCGGGGGCCAGCGGTTGCCTGTGGAGCACCTCTGTCCTGCTGTGAGCTCCAGGATGTGTGTGCTCCACGTGGTAGTCACAAGACAAAGTGGCGGGAGAGGCCTTTGAAGCCAGGGGCATTTCCTATGTCAAAAGGACATGGCTGGCCAGAGGGGACAACCCATCTTCCAGCCGCTTTCTGCTTGTGCCTGGGGGATGGAGGATTACTCATCCACACAGTGGGCCCTCAGAGCTGCGTGGCTGCCCTCCTTTGTCCATGTGGGCCATTTACTTGTGATGGTTGTGTGCTGGGGCAGGTCCTGTAGGGCAGGGTAGACAGATGGGACCTGTGACCCGCTGCTCCGGGCCAGGTCTTGCCTGATGAGAAAATTAGAGGAACCAGAGGACCAGCAAGGAGAAAGCTACCCTATGCAGTGGCAGCTGCTCTGGCTGCTGTGGGCCCCAGGAACATGGGCTTGAAAGGACACCAGTGGGTGTGGGGACAGACATCCAAGGGGTCCATGTGTCCTCCAGCATGTGGATTCTGTTTTCCACTCTCAGAAGCACCCTGGGCCTACAGGCTCCTGCACAGCCCTCCTGCCCTCGACACAAACTATGACCACTGCTGTCCTCTTTCTCTCCTTCTCTCTCTCTCTCTCCCCCCCCTCTCTCTCTCTCTCTCGCTCTCATTTTCTCCCCTTGACATACTCTGCCATCAGCAGCACTAAGGCCTGTTGAGAAATCGCTGGCCCAGATCCCCTCCATGTGTCTCTCCTGTGCATCCTGGCCGTGGGGCCTAGGGCAGGTCAGGAAGCCTGGGAAAGCCCCACAGGCACTCAGAGACCTCCAGGGTCTGGCAGAGTAGCAAACCAGGATGCAGGACTTCACATGAGGCTGGACCCCACCTACCCATTCTCCAGTCCTACGCCAGCCCCTCGCCCCGCTGGAGGGGATGATTTTGAATGCCAGGACCTGGTCAGGGCTACATGAGGGATCACACGCCAAGCTGAGTGGCCCCTGCAGCCAACTCCTCTTCCTTCTTAGCCTGAGAGGCTCCAGAGAGGCCAGGATGAAAATGCAAAGCTGGGGACAGAAGCAAGAGTTTGCATGCTATGTACGTGTGTGCACAGTGTGTTCATGCATGTATGTATGTGAGCACATAGGTGATCAGGGAACTGTTTGTGACCCCAGGGACAGGTACTTCTCATGTTAACTGTTGCCACTGGCTGACTGTGGCCCTGAAGACCCTCAGATGGAAGATCCACATGAGACCCAATGCTGTTCCAGGCGGGGCCAACAGAGGGACCTTTCCCCCATTGCTCCAGCCTGGTGGGGTGCCTCCACAAGGGTTAAACCCCTTCCCCACCAAACAACAGGGATTAAAAATCCACTTGATCCCCAGGGGATGTGGGTGGAGGGGTGAGCAAAATTAAAAAGGAAGATTGTTCCTAATCCTCCTAGTGGTATTGTAACAATGGAGAAAGAGCAAAGCCAGAAAGTTTGTCCATTGGCTGGAGACCTAAAGGACAGAATGCCTGGGAGTAGGTCATTGCAAACCTTGGAAGATTACCCAATGCTCCAAAATGGCAGCTGTGGTCAGAGGTGCTCAGGTTTTCTTAACGATCGACACGGGGCCCATGGAGACTCTCTCTTGCCTCCCTGACAGGATCGAGCTGTGGATCCTGAAGACATGGGTGAGGGTCCCTATCCTTGCCTCTCTCTGCCCCGTGGTCTGCAGCCTCACCACCCTTTCACCCGGGAAGACACTTAAAATGAAGTAAACAAACATCAGTGTTGCTTTGAGAACCCTTCTGGAAATAGCGCCAGCGCCTCTCGACCTCCCTGACTGAGGCATGTCCCAGGATCGACCAGAGAGCAATTCTTTTATCTGCTGACAGGTAAATGCCAGGTTCTGGGGGGCTGATGGGAGACTGCCTGGGGCTTGGTGAGTATGGGGGTATTTGCTGCCAGGCAGGGCCTGGACCCCTGTTTCTGAGTCACTGTGCGTGGTGCGTGCTGTGTGATTCTGTGCAGTTTATTTTTAGTCCCTCTAAGGGCAGCAGCAGGTCCCCAGTGACATCTCCCCGTTCTTTATCTGGCAGTGAGGGAGCTGGAACAGAGAGCCAGTTGCAAATTTTGGGTGCTTATTGAGATATGAAGGAGATAGTAGTGTATTTTGTTTTCTGACTGTGGACTGAGGTGGGCACTATGGGAGGAAATTAATTTTCCCTCTGATTAGTGAGGTGAACTTTGTTTTTTAAGCTGCTCCAAGACCTCAAGGCGTCAGAGGGCCCAGCAATACCTGTGTCAGACCCAGAGACACTGCAGGGCCTGGCAAACACCCCATTTTGTGGGAAGGAGTCATTTTGTAGAGATACTGTGAGGTTTTTTAAAATGCAAATCCTTTTCAGTTGGATTTAAGAAAAATTCCCAGCAGTACTTTTAGAAGGAGAAGGTAAGTGACACAATATACAGCAACAGTACACAAAGGCCTAGTGTCCAAACAGGGAGGATGCACTTTCAAAGAACAATTTAAAGAGGAAAAGCCCTGGCTGGTGTGGCTCAATGGATAGAGCATTGGCCTGAAGACCCAATGGTCTCAGGTTTGATTCTGGTCAAGGGCATATACCTTTATTGCAGGCTCCTCCAGCCAGGTCCTAGTTGGGGTACGTGTAAGAGGCAACCAATTGCTATGTTTCTCTCTGTCTTTCCCTCTTTCTTCCACTCTCTCTAAAAATCAATGAAAAAATATCCTTGGGTGAGTATTAAAAATACACTGAGTGGCTAGATTATTTTATTTATTTGTGTGTGTGTGTGTGTGTGTGTGTGTATTAGAGGCCTGGTGCATGAATTCGTGCATGGGTGGTGTCCGGCCAGCCTGACCAGGGGGAGGGGACATGGGCAGTTGGCTGGCCTACCTGCTGGTCGAATTCCTGGTCGAGGGGACAATTTGCATATTAGCCTTTTATTATATAGGATATATACTGAATGGCCAGATTATTATGCATTCAGAGATCATCATAATCAGGCCACTCAGTGTATAAAATAAATAAAATAAAAAGAAAACGACCCAGAGAGAGAACCAGCCCTCAGGCCTGTCCACGCATGTAACTTGCTTCTGCAACCAAACAGGTAAAATTTTCTTTGTTACAAATCAGCTCTAAGAAAATAATCAGGCAGAACTTCCAGGATCAAGTTTTTGTCCTTCTGCAAATTTCAGTCTCCTTTTCCTGAGGCGTCCCCTGTGGGTATTGATCTGCGTGAAGGCCTGTGTGTCATTTTGAACAGGCGTTCACACATGGCCCATTTGGTTTGCTCAAGCTGTCCTTGGATTCCATGCCGACCTGGTTCTCATGCAAAACACACCGCAGAAGTGAGGGACTCTGAGAGCAAGGCAACCACTGGTATCATTGAGGCCCTTCCTCAAGGTCCTGGACAGCCTAGGCCTTGACCCCCAAGGAGTGAGTAGGCAAGACCCTCTTTCTCAGCTTTCAAGGTATCCGCTGGAACCTTGTCCCCACAGCTGTCATCCCTCTGCGTGTTTTTGCCTGGACTCCCTGCTGCCATCTGCTCATTGACCCAGTTCCTCAAGACTTCGTAGCAGCTCTCAGGGCACAGAAATACAAATAAGGAATCTTCTCATCTCTGAATGGGTGCACCCCTTCCTCAGACAAGAAAGTGGCCCAGCTTAGACCACAGAGGGCCAGATGAGGAGAGCAGGTTGAGGCAGCCTGACAGTGCAGGCCAGTGGGGAAGGTGCCAGTGCATCCACTGACTCAGGGACACATCAGGGAGTTGGGCCGTGACAAGCTAAAGACACAGGGACCACCAGATGCCCGGAGCCTGGCCAGGAAGGACCCTCCCATGAGCTTTCAGAGAGAGCATGCCTGACGACACCTCGATGCCGACTCTGGGCTCCTGACCTGTGAGACCACCTGTGTCTATGGTTTGAAACTGCCCGTGTGCGATACCTGCTGGGTTGACCGGGAAGAAGAGTGGAGCATGGGACCCATGAGGGTCCTGCAGGTGACAGATGGGCAGTCCTGGCAAGTTTAGCCCACAAAAGGAAAAACCAAACAGAGCAAAACCAGGAGCCAGCAATTAGGCATCAGAGTTTCCTACAAGGAGTTGTGTTTCTGGTTTTCCTTGAAGACCCAGAGACTGGCCACTGGGCCCGTCCCATGCCTGGTCATCACCTCTGCACTGTGACAGCCCCTCCTTGGGTCTCCCGGGGGCCTGGGACTTACCTCTGGGCACATGTGTTCTCCTCAGACAATCTTTGACGTTTTAAAGGACCAGATGGCACACACTTTGAGAAAAATGGGCTGCGCGTCATTCTCGTAGAAGGAACAATGCCCCTTTTTCAGGGTTTGGCTCCAGGTCATGGGGTGGGGGGGAATGAGGGGGTCTGATTCGTGATGGTTGAGTGCTGGACTTGACCCTTCCTTTATTCAGATTCCGTGACCTCCAGGCTGGTACCAACAGCAGACTTCTCACCAGGAGAGCAGTGTGCAATGGAGACACGCCTGACAGAGTGCCCATCGAGAGCAGTGTGTGCTGCTGACTGAGAACTGCCTGGTGGCCCGCCTTGGCCTCTTGGTGGCCACAGGCAAAGAGGAGCCCAAAGCAACGTGAGGACATACTGGTGAGGACGAAGCTCCACGTGGGAGACTCATGTTCTTGGAGATTGCTTACATGAAGCAGGCCTATCCTCCTGCCCACCGGAAAAGTGACTAGCCTCCTGGGCCCTTCTCCTGGCCTTCCTCCAGAACCTCCCAGAACCATAGTGGGAAGGAGTTTGGCTGTCTGGGAGCTCTGCTCTCCTTTCCACGTGGATGTAGACTTGGGGGCGTTGCTCAGGTGTGAGAGGCCAAGTGGGTTCCTTCAGAAGGAAATCTACTTGCCAGACAGCTCTCAAGTTTCCTCGACATTTCAAGGAAGGAGCCGAGTTTCTATGAAACCAGTTAGATGGTCCCTGGGGCCCCTGGGATCCCCAGACTGTGGCTCACAGGGGTCCAGGAGCTCCAAGGGGCTTTAAGCAGAGCCCAGGGGGGATGTAGGACAGGCTGAGGGACACACCTGAGGCTGATGGCTCTACTTTATCAAAATTTCCCTTTGTTAAAAACTTTAAGTTACCAAAGTAATATGGTGATTTAACTATAAATATACAGAGAGAAGTTTGTATCCATTCTCCTCAGCCCGCCCCATTGCTGGCCTGCAGAAGGTGATGAGGGAAGGCCTTCTCTAGCTCCCTCCAGGCTACTCTGATTTGTATAAACACTCACATTCCTAATTTTTTTTTAGTTTCTGAATTTTTGTCATTTAAACTCAAAGTAAAATGACCCTGACTGGGCAGCTCAGGTACTTAGAGCATCATCCTGATATGCCAAGGTTTCAGGTTCAGTCCTTGGTCAGGGCACATACAAGAATCAACCAGGAGAATCCAAGATGGCAGCATAGGTAAACACCTACACTGCTGCCTCGCACAACAATTTCAAAATTAGAACTAAAAGACAGAAAGGACATCATCCAGAACCACAGGAAAGCTGACTGTGTGGAAATTCTACAACTAGAGGGAAAGAGAGGGGCTCACAGAGACCCAGAGGAGCTGCAAAAAGCTGAGGTACGGAGATGTGCACCTGGAGAGAGCAGGTGCCGGAGTACCTGCTAATTGTGCCGCTGGCTTTCACGAGTGGGCAGGAGACAGACCCTCCCAACTGCGCCACTTCTGAGTCCACTAAGCCCCAGTTTTGGGTGAAACCCTGGGGACCCAGACTCCTGTGGTCCTGGAGCACAGGGGAGCAAGAAAGGCAGCGGTCTAGAGCTCCAGCAATTACCCAGTCACGTGAGACTCGGGGGCCGTGGAGGGCGGGGCCAACTGAAAGGCAAGGCAGTCCCTTAAGCCCTGAGACTCCACCCATCCCAAACTCAACAGAGAGGCTTTTGAGGTTTTGCAAGTCTGGTATCATAAGGCTGAATCCAACACAGAAGTTCTCCCGGCATAGTGAAAATGCCGAGACAAGGGAAGGGATCACAAACAAAAGAAATGGAGGAAAACAAATGACTGGATATAGAGTTCAAAACCACGCTTATAAGATTTTTCAAGAATATCCTAGAAAAGTTGGATAAAGTTAGCGAGACCCAAGAGGAGATAAAAAAGAACCAACTAGAGATGGAAAAGGTCCAACTAGAGATGGAAAAGGTCCAACTAGAGATGAAAAAGGACCAACTAAAAATTAAACATACGCTGACTGAAATAAAAAATATTATAGAGTCCTAACGGCAAACTAGAGAAAGGCAAGAATCAAGTCAAAAATTTGAAATATAAAGAATCAGAAAACACTCAACTGGAAAAGCAAGAAGAGAAAAGAATCCAAAAATGTGAAGATAATGTAAGGAGCCTCTGGGACAGCTTCAAGCGTACCAACATCAGAATTGTGGGGGTGCCAGAAGAAGAGAGAGAGCAAGATACTGAAAACCTATTTAAAGAAATAATAACTGAAAACTTCCCACATCTGGTAAAAGAAATAGACTTACAAGTCCAGGAAGCACATAGAACCCCATATAAAAGGAATCCAAAGAGGACTACACTAAGACACATCATAATCAAAATACCAAGAGCAAAAGACAAAGAGAGAATATTAAAAGCAGCAAGAGAAAAACAGTTCATTACCTACAAGGGAGCACCCATACGACTGTCAGCTGATTTCTCAACAGAAACGATGTAGGCCAGATGGGAGTGGCAAGAAATATTCAACGTGATGAATAGCAAGAACCTACAACCAAGAATAATCTATCCAGCAAAGCTATCATTCAGAATTGAAGATCAGATAAAGAGCTTCACAGATAAGAAAAAGCTAAAGGAGTTCATCAGCTCCAAACCAATATTATATGAAATGCTGAAAGATGCTCTTTTAGAAGAGGAAGAAGAAAAAGGTAAAAGACAAAAAATTATGAACAACAAATACATATCTATCAACAAGTGAATCTAAAAATTAAGTGAATTAAAAATATGATCAACAGAATAAACTGGTGAATATAATAGAATCAGGAGCACAGAAAGGGAGTGGACTGATAATTCTCAGGGGGAAAGGGGTGAGGGGTGTACAGGGAGAGACTGGACAAAAATCATACACCTATGGATGAGGTCAACTGGAGGGAGGTAAGGGCAGAGGGAAGGGTGGGAGTTGGGTGGAGGGGAGCTATGGAGGGGAAAAAAGAGAAACAAATGTAATAATCTGAATAATAAAGATTTAATTAAAAAATTTTAAATAAATAAATAAATAAATAATAACAAGAAAAAACTTAATAATAACAAGAAAAGAAAAAAGAAAAAAAAAGAGCCAACCAATCAACCCATGGAAAACACACATGGTGTCAAAATAAGCAAAAGAAAAATCGTTTGGGCAAAAATAAAAGGGACCCCAAGTCAATTTTATAGAAAAGATTTCTTTATTAATTTTTGATCAATAATATGTTTATATACTTTCAGAAAACAACCCCAAGACCATGTGGACTCCTGCACCAGAGAGGAACTGACAGGTCTGCGCCAAACACGAAGGCAAGAGAAGAAATAGTCCAGAGATGGAAGACGCTGATGACGCCTTGCCATGCTGGCAGTTAGCAGCTGAGCATCGCTACAGGATGCCCAGGACCAAACCAGAGAGGGTCGGACCTGCATTGCCACCATTTGTCCACCATCCAGATACCATTGTTGACATGTACACATAAGGAACTGTTTGACATTGAAACTGGGACTCAGAACTGTTGGACATTAAAATTGGGACTCAAACATTTTTTGTTCTTATAGGTTTATTTCTAATCTACGAGGCAAAATGTTTTTAAAGGATCAGGGGGGAAAAACAGATATAGAGGCAAAGAAGCATTGCCTCTATATATACAGTGGGAAGGCAGGGGAGGTTGGGTGCGGGGGGAGGCGTTGTAAGAGATCAACCAAAGGACTTGTATGCATGTATATAAGCATAACCAATGGATATAAGACACTGGGGTGGGGGGCAGGTGAGGGCATGTACTGGGGGATAGGGAAGGCCAGGAGAAGGTCAATGGGTGGGAAGGGGGAGACATATGTACTACCTTTGTAACACTTTAAACAATAAAAAAAGAAAAAAAAAGAATCAACCAATCTGTGCCTCAATAAGTGGGACAATAAATCTCTCTTATCTCTCCCTCTCCCCCCTCTCTCTCTCTCTTTCTCCTTCCTCTCTCTCAAAAATCAGCCAATAAGTAAAAAAGTAGCTATTTTTAAAAATCATAGTAAAATCTTGCTATATGGTTCCTCTGAAGGACCTGAGAATGTCAAGCAAACTTAAATGCTACATTCAAATGCTTTCTTCATGCTACAGGCTGAATTGTGTGCCCCACCCCCATTCATTAAGTCGAAGCCCTAACCCCAAGTCACTATTGGAGCCAGGCATTTAAGGAACTGATCCCCGTTAAATGAGGTCATGAGGGTAGAGCCTTCATCCTGTAGGACTGTGTCCTTATAAGAAGATGGAGAGAAACTAGAGCCCTCTTTCTAGCAGTGTGAGGTCATAGCAAGAAGATGGTTCTCACCAGGAACCAAATCTGCCAGCCCCAGAGCTGTGACAAATGCACGTCTAATGTTTAAACCCATCAGTCTATGCTGTCTGTCTGTGGTTGTCTGTCTGTAATTCTCTGTGGTCTCTGTGATTGTCTGTGGTTCTCTGTCTTTGGTGTCTGTGATTCTCTGTCTGTGGTTCTCTCTGTGGTTCTCTGTGATGTCTGTGGTTTTCTATCTGTGGTATCTGTGGTTCTCTGTGGTTCCCTGTCTGTGGTGTCTGGTTCCCTGTCTGTGGTGTCTGTGGTTCTCTGTCTGTGGTGTCTGTGGTTCTC
>JAAGEH010000327.1:1180222-1209362 GCA_011751065.1 Lasiurus cinereus | reverse complement strand
TGGTGTCTGTGGTTCTCTGTCTGTGGTGTCTGTGGTTCTCTCTCTGTGCTGTCTGTGGTTCTCCATGGTGTCTGTGCTTCTATCTGTGCTTCTGTTTGTGGTTCTGTCTGTGGTTCCCTATAGTGTCTGTGGTTCTCTCTGGTGTCTGTGGTTCTCTGTGTGTGCTTTTCTGTCTGTGGTGTCTGTGGTTCTCTGTCTGTGGTGTCTGTGGTTCTCTTTCTGTGGTGTCTGAGGTTCTCTGTCTATGGTTCTCTGTCTGTGGTTCTCTTTTTGTGATGCTCTGTTATGGCAGCCTGAGCTAACTAAGACACCTTATTTACTGAAAAAACATCATGGACCCCCCACCCAAGATCAATGACAAGGAGCCAACTCATGTTCTCAATGGCTGTGCCCTGGTGGATCAGGCCATTCTAAAAGGGTGGGCCAGTGTCTTACTTTGTGCCTCTGCGGGGAGATGCTGCAGGAAGCCTCCTTGATCATGTGCCTCATGGATTGCGAGTTTGATTTCTATGGGACAGTTTCCCTGAGGGAAGGGGTAGGGGCATGAATGTTCACGCTTAAATCCACTCCACCAGGTTACCTACCCCAGAGGCTGCCTACGATGGGGAAGAGCTTCTTGCATCCTTTGTAGGGCTGCACACCACTCTTGGTCTTCTGAAAAGCTAATGAATGAGAAGCGGTCTCTCGTTCTCATTGTACTTGCCCTTCACTGGCCCCATGATGTCAGGCACATCTTCACAAGCATGTGCTCATTTAGATTTCTTGAGACAATGGATGCTTTACAGTTTTCTGCTGGCTTGTTTGCATGTTATCATTATTTCAAAGTCCAGGTGTGGGGACAGGAGCTTGTCTGGAGCCTGCCCCTTGTGTCACAGGGACAAACGGTCTCTTTTCACAACAGCTTTGGGCATCTCCTCCTGGTTTACTAATAGTTGTCTGAAGTCTCTGCCAACAGTTTGTGCTTTTATGTTTAAACATTGACTGTACAGAATGTGACTTTTGGATATGGTATGACGTGCGGTTAGCTTCTTGCATAGGGGGAGGCAAGTCATGCGTGCTGGCAGCACTCATTACACAAAACATGTTGCTTTTGGAGCTGGGCCTTTAAGGAATTGACTGGGGTTAAATGAGATCATGAGGGTGGGGCCTTCATCTGAGGGGCTGTCCTTCTCAATTTCTGTGAAACAAAAGACTGGAAATAAATGCATGTCTGCTCCATAGGTATGCCCTTGCCTGTAAAGATCTTAGGAATGTTGAGAAAGACAGGGGCCAGCACCTGCTCACTGCCTTCCTGCTGTTTAATTGGGGAATGTCATGATGTCTGTGTACTGGGCGTGTACTGACTCAGCCTTGCAAGGTCGGAAAGTCTGTGGGGTCACAACCACTGTTTCCAGATGAGACTGGGCAGTGTGGCTTTGTGCTCACATTGCCCCATTTTCCCAGCAAGCAGCCTCAAGCACAGTCCGGTCCCTGGTCCAGGGACTGAGCCTGCCACGGACCTCTGCCCCCAGCTTCACCTTCTCCCTGGGCTCCCAAGTTCACCCTGCTATACCAGTGTCAGCCAGGACAAACCTGACAACCAATAACAGTCTGCAACAGGGACCGAGGCATGATGTTTTGATTAATCCAACATACTGGCTCAGAGAGAAAGCAGTGGTTTTAGCATTTGGGTGCCTAGAAAGATGAAATGCTATCTTATCCCCTGGGAGAAGAAGGAAAACAGGTAATTCAAAACTCCTGAAAAGGAAAAAATAACCATTATCACAGAGCAGTAAGTGATGGGAGGGATGAAAGGGAAGAGTCGCTTAGCAAAGAATTAGGATTGGTGACCCCAGACTGGCCATGTAGGTGAGCCATTCTATCAGCACAAAGAAGGGACGGTGCAGCGTGCTTCGAGGCCCACTGGCTGCTCCAAGTCTCTGAAGGCTTCCCATGGGCCCCGTGGAGGGTGGAAACCCCTCTTGCATCACTGGAACCCTGGAGGGACGTGGGTATGGCCCACACAGTGTGGCCGGAGCGCCCACACTCACAGCTTGCCTCTAGCCCTGAGCCTGGGCTTGGATTCCCTGTGGGCTTTTCATCTCTGAGCCCAGCGTGTGCATCTCCTAAGGCTTCTATAACCACACGCCCTGTAGCTCCCATAGAAATGGATTCTCTGACTCAGGAGGTCTCAGGTCCAGAACCAGGTGTGAGCAGGGTTGCCTCTTTCTCAGGGAAAATCGATTCCTTTCCCTGCAGCCTCGGGAGGTGGCTATCAGTCCTTGGTGCTCCCTGGCTTAGAGATGTACCCTGCCTCTGCCTGCGCACCTGCACAGCCTCTCTCTGGGGCTCTCTACCTCGTGTCCAGTCCCTACTGGGTCATTGTGGATTAGAACCCATCCTAACCAACTGTGCCTCCTCTTAGCTAATTATGCCTGCAAACACCATACTGCTAGTTAAGGTCTCAATTCCAGGTCCCAGGGTTGGAAAGTAGGGGACACAGTCCTTCCTCTTTTGGGGGACACAGTTCAGCCCATGACAAGCTCTAGAATTGATGACCCTCAGCTCTATCTTTCTGGTTCCATGAAACTGAGTGGGTCTATCTTTCCATCTTCCCTTCTGGCCAGGGCCTCTGTGATAGGGTCCTGTAGGGTGGGGTGACCAGCCCTCTGCACCCCCCCATGTTTACAGCTGCCACATGGTTGCAGACTTAGGCCACCAAGGTGACTGCAGTCCCTCCTCCAGGGCACATGGCTCTGCCCTCTCCCTGCCGACCTTGGGACAGAGCAGGGAAGCCCCCAGCACTGCTGACCTTTGTATCTACTCTCCAAGTTCATTTCTGGCTGTGAGACCATCCTCCTCCGGGCTGGTGCTGACCATCTGGTGAGAACAATCCCATACACCTGGAAGAGATGCAGTCCACAGTCTCAGTGCAGAAGCATCTGGTGACTGTCACATTCGCATCGAGGTGTCAGAACCGTCTCATCACTTTACCCTCATCAGTCCCCTCCTGTTCATTGCCCCTTACCCCATAGACTAAGGATTGTTTGAGTCCACAGTCTGGTGAGAGTAGGGATGGTGGGCAGCCCTGAGAGGCGGGTATGGGTTCCCCAGGAGACACCCTCCCGCTGGCCCTGGCACCTGCTGTGAGGGCAGGGGTTTGTGGGGAGGGTTCTCACATGCTCGGCGCTGAGTCGGCTTCTTTCTGTGGACTCTTGGGAGGGAGAGGAACTCATGGATTTTCTTGAAGAAAGCACGAGGAGGAGAGTCAGCCCCTGATACCGCTCGTTCTAGAAACAGTGGCTTTGGGGCTACCACTGTGGAGGGAGAAGCACCAAGCATGCTGCTAGGTGGGCCTCACTCTCGGAAGGAAGCCACCAGCCTCAGTGGTCTTCCTCTGACCGACACCTTGAGAGAGGCTTCAGCATCAGATGGGCCTGACTGTCCCCTGGCTGCAACTCAGAAGTGTTGGGACCTGGAAATTGGAGCAGGCCAGGCGCCGGGCCAGGCTTGGTTGTGCAGGGCTGTGCCTGCTGCTGGCACCATGCTGGGTAGAGAGTGGACGCCAGGGGAGCAGTGGACTTTGCACATGAGAGGCCCCTGGTGTGGGCAGGGAGTCCAGCCACGAGGATTTCCATGTACAGGCACTTGCCAGGGTGCAGCACAAAGCAGCCATGGGCACCGAGGCAAATGTAGGCTGGGAGGCCATCCTTCCGAGTCTCCCAGTCCCTGTGTGGCCTCCGGAGGCCTCCCTCTCCCTGCGAAACGTGGAAGCAGCACCCTCGGCCCTGGGTTCGGGGAGGGTGGGGCCAAGTCCCATGTGAAGCCCTCTCTTAGGGCAGGCAGAGGGCTCTTTGGTCAGTGCTCACCGCTGAGAAAGCCTGGCCGAGCAGCTTGACTCCACGCTGTGTGTATGTGTGTGCACGTGTGGGCACATGTGTTTGCATACACGCTGAATAACTGCCATGTCCTCCAGAGAGAGGTGCTATTGGCCTCTGGAGAAAAGAGCCTGAAGCCAGCAGAGCTAGGACATGGAGAGAGTACCATGTCACCCTGCAACTGGGGTCTGGAGGCATCCAGGGTAGGATAGGGTTTTGAGATCATCTGGACAAAGGATGGTGCCCCAGAGCAGGCTGCAAGTGTCTCTGGGAAGAGTCGGACAGTCGGTATCTCAGGCCCAACCACTGCTGCGCTTCACCATGGAGAGCAGAAGGTGGCACATGACACATCGGGGGACAGGCGTGGCTGAGACCCAGAAAACCTTACTGTGGATACCGACAGTTGAGTTTCATATCATTTTCACATGTCACAAGATATTCTTCTTATGATTTTTTTCAGCCATTTATAAATGTGAGAACCAATCTCTGCTCATGGGCTATGCATACACCACAGGTGGCCTGGGGCATCCATGGGATCTCCCATGCTCAGTATGCTCCTCCTAAGATTTCAGGTGGGGGCCCAGACTCTGAGCTCGGGGAGGATAGGAACTACCTTGGTTTTGTTTGTTTTATCTCCTTGTGCCCCTAGTGGGTGCTCATAGTGGGTGCTCACCAAACAGTGGTCGAGGGACTGAGCTTCAGCTTTTAGGATAGTGCCTTGTACCTGACTCCTGACTGCATCATCACCTTTGCCCTCCGCTCTTGGGTTTCCCGCCTGTGAGAAGTCTTGCCCCTGAGAACAGAGGATGCTCCATGCCCGTCAGACCCAGCAGTGGGCTAAGTGACAGGCCTCTGCTCATAGTGCCCAGCTGGCATTGTCCCTGCAAGGTTCCTCCTTGCGCCCCCCACTCTCCTGCCCTGCAGCGTGGAGAACAGTGATCTAAGGTTTCTCCTCTACAGGACCTGCGGAGGGACAATCTCCCAATCTCTTTCCAAGTACAGGGAGATGATGTTATCATTCAGATTATTCATTTTGAAATAGTGAGAACTAATTCAGCTCAAAGGAAGTAAAATGACCTCACATTTATCCACTTTAAGAAACATTCTCAAGGGCCAAAGTGATAAAAGTGACAGGAGGGACAAGAGAGAGACCAGCGTCCTCGGCAGACAGTGCATGGTCCCTCCCCGATGCGCCAAGTCTGGGCTTGTGGTTCTCCTACCACTGCTTGGGGTCTCTGAGCGATCCCTGTAACCCAGGGCGGCCTTGTGGCAGCCATTGCTCTGTAGGGAACCCATCGAAGAATTCGCAGTGACTGGTCCATTGAGTCTGCTGGCCTGACACATCAGCATATAAAATACGTGGATGTGTGTCAAGAATGACTCACACTCAGAAACACAATCTGGGAAAGAACGCAGCAGGAGGAAAAGGTTGCACACACATACAAGTGCCTTTGAAAATGTTGGCCGTTCTTCTAAACATCCCCAAGTCAAGGGGCTCTGAGGCGGCTGTAGTCTGGTGCCTCCACTGAAAGCAGACATGGGGTCTGTGATCCAGAGAAGGGCTCAGGGTCCAGATGACACCAGCTGAAGTTTTGGGCAGAGTCAGGAAGGGACACAGTCTGGTCATCAGAATGCCAAGACTACAGGAGGGCTCCCTCATGCTGCGACCCTGCTGAATAGACACAGAGCTATATTGCATGCCGCTCGTGGTCATGCCCTTATGGAAAGAATGCTCGCCAGTGGCCCAGGCGGTCAGCTAAACTTGTTAAACCCACACATGTTCTCTTCAACCAGAGCCACGTGGACACATTAATAGTCACTGTCTCTTTGCTACAGATGCAGGTTGGTTTTGGTCTCAATAGGTCCTTATACTTTCACACGCTCTTTGGGGGATAGAAGAGACATTAGAAAACCAAAAACACAGATGCACCTTCTCCTCTGGCCCCTGGGCATGAGGTCTCCTCCATATGGGAAGTGAGCAAGGGCCCCACTCCCCATGCCCCTGGAGCAGCTCTAACAGGCCTGGTCACAACCCTGAAGCTGACTGGGTCAAAATTGGGTGTTTCTGGACCAAGAAGCCTCAGAGCCAGGAGGAGAGATGGCATCTTGTGCCCAGTGCACTGTGCGGTGGGACCTGGATGTGGGCAGCAGAGATAAGCCCACACATTGCTCCTCTGACGGTGCTTCTCACTGAGCTGAGCTGGCATCAGGCCTGCGGCCAGAGCAGAAGGAACGGGCCCAGAAATGCCTCCGGGCACCCAGGGTGGATGGCTCCACTTGCTAGTCGGTGTGGGTCCCCGGGCCAGGGAAGGTCAGAAACTCACATGAGAAAAAGCACGCCTGGGAGGATGAGCTATACCGGCTGTCACGCATGAGATTTCTTAAGATAGCTGCGGTCGAGAGGCAGGCGCTCTGCAGCCCTCGAGCTTCTCTCCGTCCCTGGACGAGCGGAGCTGTTTTCTGCAATGGATATCACACACACAGCACTGGGCAAGGTCTTTTCAAGTCTGCACATTGTGTTCTGAGGATGAGCCCTGTGGCCAGGAGTCCCGCCTGGACCCCTGCACTGTTGGCTCTGTCTTCCTGGGGAGAGCACAGCAGCGGAAAATCATAAGGCGGGTCAGGTAACTGCCGCCCGCAGTCAGCACATGACGGCCAGCATTGGGGATGAAAGCCGCTGGCTCAGACTTGCCAGCATGCAGAGTTAGACGCAGATCCGGCTGGACTGTGCTGTGGGTGCCAGCATCGCGGGTCTGGCCACCCTAGAGTGACCACGGCCAGGACACCTGGCCTGTGTGAGTCACGGCAGATCTTCAGGGCTCAGGATGGAGGTCCCAGGCTATCTTCCCGCTCAGGTGCAGCGAGTCGTCTGTCTCCCTTCCTCTGGCCTGCCGGGAGACTGGAGGCCTCTGTCTCCGGTCCTTACACTTGCTCTGCTCCGCAGGCCCTGGGCTCTGCATGGCCTTCAGCAGAGGAAACCATACCGCTCTCTGTGGCTTCCCGACCGGAGCAGTCAAGAAGAAGTTCCTGTGCCCGTCTCACAGGCACGGTCTCTGGATTATGGCGAGGCCATAGCAGTGGGAGGCGATGCCTAATTGGTGTGGGGTGTTGGAGGTCCTGGGCAGCGCCCCTTCGCCAACCCATTCCATTCTCTTCAGCATCCGACCTTCCAGCAGCCCCGCTCACCTCTATAACTGTTCTGTGTGATGGCATGGCTGCCACTGGTGAGGATTCTGACAGGGACTTCGCCACTGCGACTATATCGGTGGCCTGGGCACCATCACCAGGCACCACAGACGCAGTGGCTTAAACAGCAAATGGTCTCCCCATCCTGGAGGCTGGAAGTCGAGATCCAGGTGTGGGCATGGCTGGTTCCTCCTGAGACCTCTCTCTTTGGCATGTCGGTCGCTATCCTCTCCCTGCGTGTCCCTCTGTGTGTCTGTGTCCTCATTTCCTCTTCCTACAAGGACCCCAGTCACATTGGCTCGATGACCTCATTTTACCGTAGTCACCTCTTTCAAGGCTCATCTCCAAATAAGGCCACATTTTGAGGGGTTGAGGGTTAGAGCTTCAACACAGGAGTTTGGGGGGACATAATTCGGCCAATACGAGTGGCCCTACATGTCGTTTGGTGGAGGGAAATCTAATGTCCTGGGGTCAGCAGCCTCGTCTTACCACTGAGTGCTAACCCTGGCTCTGCCCCGGGATGTTTGGTCAAGTGCTCCTCTGTCCTCAGTCTCTTCACCCGACAAGTGAAGGGTTTGCTGTGGGATCGCCAGTGTTGTGCTGGGTGCCCTCATGTCCGGGAGCTGGGAGGGTGTGGATAGCACGGCCAGTGGAGTGACTGCCACAGAGGGACGACTCGGGTCCCGGGCATGGCAGGACGGTCAACACCTGGGAAATGGGTTTAAAGTTGTGCACCCTAGCCCACTCAAAGCTATTGTTTTGAAATAGAACAAGGTAAGTTTTATCCAAAAACTCATTTGTGAAAAATATTCCAAGGAGAGTGTTTGTTGCTCACAGTGATGGGAGCTCCTCTTAGGATCGGTCCTCAGGGTGAATCCTTTCCCTGGGGAGGGATGCAAGTTCTGACGCCACACTGTTGTTGTTGATGTTGATGTAACTGCCTTCAGTGACCAGTTGGACAGTCCCCAGACTCCTGGATGGGACTAAACCCTCAGATTCCAAGTGTATGCACTGTGCTGTAATCTGTGTAAAAGAGAAAGGCACACACATACACATGCTCACAGATACACATAAGGACACAAGCACATCTGGACAGACATGCATATACACAGATACGCACAATATACATATGCACACACAGGAGCATACATTGGCATATAGGCACACATGGTATGCATATGAATGAATGCACATGTGCATGCATGGGCACATGACACATAGACATGGATTCACCTATACATAGGAATAAACATGGTCACACATATGCACATAGGCACATAGGAATGCACATGTGTGCACACATGGACACATAGGAACATACATGGGCACATGTACACACAGGGTGCACACATTCACACATGCATGGGCACACAGTATCACACATGGCCACATATATACACACATGGCACATGTGCACACAGCAGACACACATGCATCCATTGGCCACAGGAACACACAGCACACATGCACAATAAACACATAAGAGCACACATGGGCAGATAAGCATGCACATCCACATCCACATATACTCACACATGGACACACTGAAACACACACACACACACACACACACACATTCATACACATGGATAGCCGTGCATTGGGTTATTTGGGAGTGAGGAGAGCACGGCTGTAGGGTCTGGGGAGGTATTGTGGGGTAGGTATTGACCTTACTTTTTACTCTACCCTTTTGTTCCTTTTGGATTTTTTAATTTTTAAATCAAGTGAGTGCATTACTTTTTCTATTTATAAAATGGTTTTCAAGAGTGAATGCTTTCTCTCTGGCCAGTGGGAACCAGGGTGTGCATGTCCCTGTGTATGAAGATGCAGCCAAAGTATCTTTTTCAGCCTCCGGCACTCTAAGGGACTCACTGCCTCCCAAAAGTACCCAGATGGTGAAGTTGGAAAACTCTACAACCCAGCTTCTCCAAATGTGACTTTCACCTCTTCTATTTGGGGAGAGTGTTTTGCAGAAGTGGTTAAAAACATAATCACTCATTTACAGTTTTGTTTTTGTAACAAGATGGTGAAAAACATGCAGCTTTTGGGGACAGAAAATTATAAAATCAGGACACAAGTCTTATACTTTTGTGATCTGCAGCTCGATGGATAGACAAGGAGTCATATTATCATCAATTAGTGTCTACTGAGCCTCTCCCAGCCACAGTGGCTTTTTCTAGTATTTATTTTGTTTTAATATTCATTCAAAATCACAGGACTCTTTCAAAAACATGAATTAGAGAGGTGTTATTTGTCTAACATATTGGTGGAGTTCAGTAATATTTATTGAAGGAAAAAAGTCGTTTACACTCATGCTGCCTACACTCATGCTCCTCTGCCCTCTTAAGCACCCTCACTTTTTTCCATTAATATTATTTTTGAATCTGCAAAGTCCTCCCCAGGAATGCAGCATGAATGAGACTTAGAAACAGAGTGAAAGGAGTGCCCCCAGTCTCTGCTCAGAGTGATTTTAACAAAGGTGACAAAGGGTGACATTTTTCACGTGTATGGGTGCATTTCTTCTCATTTTCCTGAAAATGTTTGAAAATGAAAGGTTTTGGGGGAGACTAACAGAATGCTTTTTAAAATGAGAAACCACGTGGCACTGCTAATTTTGTATTTGATAATGAAAGCAAAGTGGTTTTTTTTTAACTTTAGGAAAAATGCAAATGTGTTAACAACCCCCTCCATTTGAAGTTCATTAATGGGGATTCTGTTCATTGCTGTTAAGTTGAAAAAATAAATGTAATTGAAACTTTAATATGTTTGAATTCTGGGAAGTTTTTCCTCCAAAATCATATTGATTTCTTATTATTTCTATTTTTCTCACATCTTGAGCATCCACTTTATGTTACTGACATAATATATCCATAAGTAAGAACAGGAAACACTTGTAAAATATTTTATTTTAAGCTTTTTTTATTATTACATTAAAAGAGGCAATATTTTACATTATTTTTATACAGTTATTGTGTCATTTGTAGTAAATTGTGTTGAAATCTTTGTATTTTTGTCCACAAGACTTAATTGCACAAAGCCGCCTGTTTTAACATCAAATTTTGTAACTGACAAAAACAATATTAATTCTTTCCTATGTTGGCTGCTTTGGCTCTGGAAACAAAGGCTACTTAAAATCTCTTATTGATTAAGCCCTGAAGCAATCGGTTTTTTCTGATATAAGAACACTGGAAAATTATCAACCTTTATTATTCTTCATGGAAATGAGCACCTTTGGATTTGTAATTATATTGTCTAATAAAACTAAACAGCCAATGCTATTTGCATATTATGTGAAGAAGTGTCAGACAACAAACTCATAGCAGTCAATTAATATAAGAGTTAATTATATATCTCATCAACTTACAAGAATTTCTGAATTCACGCTTCCTCATTGAAGTCTAGAGCGAAGGCGGTGAATTCTCACTTCTAAATATTGACTTTTAACTAATATTAGGAGTGATTTCAATATTTTTATGGATGAAAAGTCAGTGATTAAACTAGATGTAATACTTGCTAAAATGCAATCAAATTTTCTATATTAACTAAACCTCTAGAAAGGAAATCTTTGCCTCTGTGTGACATTAATTCTCAGTCACTGGGCAGCTTATGTACTGGTTTCCTCTCTGAAGGACACTCCAAAGGGACAATGAAGGTGAGATTTACCTGAGGTTGCAGGCTGTCCTGAGATAGGTGGATACACCACAGGACTTCTCCCAAGGCCCAATTGTACTCTGCATTGCTGCCCCATGCTGCCTGAGCAGAGCGGCGGGAGCCTGCAAGAACTGTTACCAGTGTGTTGCAGAGGTCTGGGATAGTCCCTAACTCCAGGTTCCCAGGGACAAGGAAGTCAAAACTTTCAACTTCTTGTTTCTGTTTTCAAGTTGAGATGGGAGCCCTTCTCCCAACTCTATGTCATCACACATGTAACAAGCAACATGGTCAGAAGAAGCCTAAATGGTAACAAAACAAAACAAAACAAAACAAAACAAAACAAAACAAAACACCCACTGTGTATACTAAATACGATTTTGAGCAGCAGATGGGTTTCAAATGAGAAAAGTTAGGATTTTCTTGAATCAGGGTGCTCTGAGAAAGCAATGAAATCATGTCGGATCATTGTTATATTTATAACTTACACCAAGAGAGTCCATGTATAAAAGTCATGGCTACAAGAAAACTGGGCCAGCAAGTAGAGTTGGTTTCCCTTGATACAATGATGGCGGCCTTTTCCATTCATATTTTAATGAGGTCAGTATCTCTGAGCCAGTCCTTCCTGGTCAGAGGCAAGGGTCCCCTAAGATTACAATAGGAGTCGCTTTATTGACAAGTACTATTCAACATCCTCACAGTACAGAAAGAAAGACTCGGTTCTAGTCCACTTGTCCTAATACTTATTGCACTCTTATAATGAAACCATTTTGAGAGAAGAAAAAGGCTCAATTCTTCTATGAACAATCTTTAAATTTACTGAAGGTCGTTCAGCTCAGTGGAATCAATGAAAACTCAAATCATTTGCGTTTTAATAAATATCTGAAGAGGTGCCATGCATAAGCATCTTTTCCTTAAAATGTTTTCTTGCAAAATTGGGTGATTTGGGATTTTAAGATCATTTTCTTAAATCTCCTATAAAACGAACTCTACTAGTCTTATTCTGGGTGCTTTTCCTTTCTTGTTTTTGGTGAAGATTGTCATGTGGTATTTTCAGAAGTATCTGTCTGCAAACATTTTCTACTATTAAAGATTGTTCACTCCAAAGCGCTGGCTAATGATATCAAAAGCCAGTTAATCTTCAAAGACTTGAAAACTTCACGTGTTGATCCCTACATAGAACATATTTGTGTTAAAATAGACACATTACTACTTGAACATGTAAAAGTACACTTTCCAATAAGAAAAACAAGTTCTCCAGTCAGGTCTGCTTTGAAGAAGCGCCTGCCCAGGGCGTAAGTAACCGGTGGTCCGACGCGGGCGCCCGGATTTGCGGAGACCTTCTATGCTCAGCAATTTGGCACAAGCTCAGAACCGGGCTCAATTTCACAAAACAATTCTGAGAGTGGCCTCAGCTCAAAGGGAACTCCTGAGAAGTCTGAGGACAGGTCCCTTCCAAAGGGTCCCGCAGGCAGGCCTTCGCCCTCTGCCCTCCCCCCGCCCGGTGTTTACTCTTCGGATTGTGGAGGGACGAGGGGGGAGGGGTGGGGAGAGGAGAAAATGGATTCTTGATTACTGTTAGATTTTTTTAAATGAGCAAGTCGTCCGTTCTCTTCCCTGCTGCTTTGTGGACATACAGAAAGTACTGTGAATGTATTTCGTATGTGTCAGATAAGGAATTATGCTTAAAGTACATGCGTGGCAGGAAAAAGCCATGATCATTCTGCTGAATTGTAATTGAAGCTGCCTCGCTGTGTGGTCACTCTCCAGCCTCATCGGCGTTTCACCTTTCGTTCCTGGGAGTGAAGGACACGCGCAGTGCGTTTGTTAACGGAGGCATTTTCAAAGCAACTTAGATGCGCGAGTGGGAAGGGGCACATCAAGTTGTAAAGAAAATGCAACGTGCGTTTAGGGCGTGCACTTTAAACCTTCCGATTCTGGGTGTTTTGACTGCAGACAAGGAAAAACACAAACATACGCAAGTGTTTTTTATTTTATAAAAACTTGGTATTTTTAGTGAGTGAAGTGCTGTGTTCCTGTTTTATAAACGATTTAATTGCAAAACAGAAGGCGTGGGCCTCCACAGCGGTTCAAACCATCAGTCAAGTTTGAGATGAGGAGGGATGTCGTCCCGCTCACACGGGAGGGGCCCGGGAAAGTCAATTAGTGGTGGTTTTTTCTTTTGCTCTTTCCATGTCTCTTTGAACTTTTTTTTTTCTTTCTTAAGACGGGAAGGACGGTGGCGTCGTGGACGATCCGCCCAGGGGCTGAGCTCGGGCGGAGGCGCCGCCCGCCCGCACCCTCCGCGGGTCCCCCGCGCGCCGTGTGACTCGCGGCCAGATGGCGGCGGGGCGCGGGGACCCTTTGTGCGCCCCCGAGCGCGCTGTGAATGCCGCGCGGTCATCCGCACCGGAAGGGTTCACACTGCGCCTGAAAGGGGACAATGGGGGCTGCGGATAGCAACATCGCAGAAATCGAGACCATTTGTGATTCAGCCTCTGTCACCATGGTTGTCAAGCAAACTTCCTACTTTGATCAGCGGAGGGTGGAGAGGGAAGGAGCCGCGGAGGCCGTGCCTCGCCGCGTCCGGGCGCCCTTGGCGGGTCCCCGCCCCCTTCCGGAAGGAGCTGGGGACCAGCCTCCTGCACCTTGACCTGTCTAGACGGCCCCCAAGTTTCTTGTCTCCGTTACCAAGGGCGAGGGGTGCTCTTTGACCCCCGCGCGGGGCGGAGGTGGTGGCCGAGGGTCCTCGGAATTCTCGCCGGATTCCGGAGGGAGAGGGGCGCATGGCGACGGGCACCAGCGGTTCCCAGGACGGCGCAGCCTCGCTGGCGACGGGGCGCGGAAGCCTCTGTGTGCGCCTCGCTCCACTCCACGGGGCAGTTCCGCCGTGCGGGAGTAGGGGGGGGGGGCGAGGGGGACAAACTTGGGGCTTTGCCTAAGTTCTCCTGAATGGAGAGTTCTGGAACCAGACCAGAGCGGTCGGCTGTCTCTATCTAGCTCCTCTCTCCTTTTCTCTCTGGCCTTCCTCCTCCTCTCCCTCCTCCCCCTCCTCCTCTCCCTCCTACCCCCTCCTCCTCCTCTTCCTCCTCTTCCTCCTCTTCCCTCCATCTCTGCCCAATAGATGAGTAACAGCCGCTTCTGTACTGACTGACCAACTCTGCATGTCCAGTTACTCGGCATATTATCTGTGTAAGCCTGGTCTCTAGTTTGAATATGTCTCTTTCGGCCCACTTGCAAACACGCGCACTTTAAAACCAGGCCTTAATGATGTGAACAGTTCAATCGCAGACACGTTATGGTAGCAGGAGCGGAGTGCGTGTCCGTGTTCCGGGTGCGGGGTCCCGAGACCCCACTGCAGGGCTTTTTCAGTAGCGTCCCAGAAGCCGCGCTTCCTCCCGCGCCACGATCCCTGGGTCCGGAGCCTTCCTGGCTGCGGCCAGGGCGCGAGGGGAGGGTGACTGCCGGCTCCCAGAGGACCAGGGACCACGGAGAAGACCTTCAGGAAGTTCGCTCCAAGGAAAGCAGACAAGATTAACAAAGACCTTTAAATTTTTTTTTTACTCTGAGGCTTGCCGACCTTTGAAGTTCCAGCACGTTGCTGGCCTTCTTGGGTGTCTTTTTGTTTTGTTTTTTTCTATTTGTTTCCATTGTTGCTGAGTTTCAAGAAGTTCAACATTAAAATGCGGTCCGTTTTCTTCGTTGGCCTGCTGGCTTCCGGTGACCGTACTCTGAGCAACGTGCCTTTTGAGACACCTGAGGCCGCGCTGTGTCCTCTCCATGGAGACGCCCAGACATATTCCCGGGAAACGCGGCTGCAGATCCAGCGGCTTCAGGCGCAGCCTGCACGTTGCTTTGCTGCTGTGGGGACTGCGGAGGGGTCTCGATGGTCCTTCTGCGGAGGTAGGTCTCTTACAGGTTCAAATCCAAATTAAAATGAATGTCGTTTTCAAATATTTAAGGCCAAGTGGCGAGAGAGAGCGCCACACCCGTCCTTCCTCCTCCTCCCCCCCCCCCGCCCACCCTCCCAAGGTTTCACAGAAGGGAGAGTGCTTTCCAGAGCGAATTCAAATATTTTAGCACCAACTGGATTAAACAAAGACTTAGGTGTGGTCGTTGGTTTAGAGCCACATTAGGTCCCAGTGTGATGTTGATTTTACGGAAGTGCTGGCTGCTGGCTGGCGGGTATGTGCCTGCAAAACCATATTCAATATATTTCCCTTTACTTAAAGCTCAAAGCATTGGGAAAACCTGTTTAAGAATGTATTAAGTGTACGTCTTGGCCCAAATGTCAGGCGTGCTGACCTCCGAAGTGAGGGCTTGAGCTGACTTTTGAAGATTTCGTTTCAATTAAAAAGTAAAGGCAATAATTTGGGTTAAAGAGACTGCGGAGAAGAAATTGCATTGAGTAAGTGTGCTTGTATTTCACAGGTTTTAAATAAGCATATTATAGTGGACTTTAAATATTGTAAATGCCAGTTAAAACGTTAGAGTCCTGCTTCATGGATCGGAGGGTGATTTGCAAGTCTCTAGCGGGGCCTGGGCAGTCTCGGGCCTGAAGCTATTAACTCGGGTTCTGCACTGAAGGCTCACACTCAAGCTGTAATTCAGGGTTTGCACGTGCATAGGAAAATTCAGGTTTGGGGGGAAGCAAAGTGAAATTATGGCGGTTTCCCTAAATGGTGTGGAAAGAAACTTCCCCTTGGTAAGTGTCAGGCGTGTTATCTATCCACAGTGAAATTAAAAACGCCCATGTTTTGATTGCCGAGAGAGCTTAATTGTCTCAAACTTCAGGTTCTGGTTTAAAACCACAAAATGGGATATTATGGTAAATCGGAAGGAAGCGGTTTTAACTATTTCCGGAAGCTGGCCACTTTAAAGTGTTCTTTGAAAGCCAAAACAACAGCAAAAACACGAAGACTTTCAGCTCCTTTAGTAGGAAATGGGTTTCTTCTTATTTCTCATATCCAACTGAAGGAAGAGAAACAAAGACCAAGAACCATTTTTACTTCCAGGAGACTAACCAGTTAGTTAATGGTGTCATTAACACGTAGGGAAGGGGTGATCCGGGCAATGAAGTCTTGAGCCGAAAGGGCTGATAAAAACGGACCCCCTGATCCTGTGGTTTTATATTTTTAGCTAATAAAACTGGGATACGATGCCCTGGGAGCCATGCCTACTCCCACACGCTGCTGCTTTATTTCTGCAGCGCGAAGCCATCAGAGATGAAGACGAAACATTCAAAACATTCCTCCTGACCGCCGGGGAGGCAGGCCGCGCTGACAGGCGGCAGGAAGGCAGGTACTGTGTCTGATGAAACATGCATCTTCCTGCTCGCCCACCCCTCCTCTCCCGCTAAGCTTGGAGCAGCTTTTTTTCAAACGCAGCCTCGCTGTCTCTCGGCCACCAGTGCTCCTGACTGACTCAGACATGACTCACTGGATGCTGCCCTGGGCTGCCCAGCAGAGGCTGCGCTTCCTTCACCTGCATCTGATGGGAATTCAGAAGAAAGGTGATTTCTGATTGTTAAAGAGCACATGGCTAGTCAGGATCAGGTGAACTCAAAGCACTTTCTTGTTTTCAACTTTGAGAGATTTAAAGTCTTCATCCTGGACCAAACAGGAATCCCTCTGGCTTGCCTGGTGCCCGCACTAACAGAAAGAAGGGTTTTTCTTTAATCAGACATTTTAAGTGGGTTTTGTTTGTTTATTTGGCTGGGTGCTGGATTTTTTTTTTCAAATTGCTTCCCAGAATAACTATTTCTTTAAAATTATTTTTTTTCTGGCAGAGGTTGGAAAATAATACTTGATTCATGTTCTTATACATACATGCACACATGCACACATGCACACACACACACACACACACACACACACACTCAGAAGCTAGAAAAAATGGCCAGAACTTTACTTACTACATACAAACGGAAATATGCTCCAGTCATTGTGTCCATCAATTTGGCTAATCATGCACCTTCTAACACATTGATACTTTTTAATGCATTTACAAGAACGTAGTCCACAGTGTACATTCTTCTTAGGTGCCTTTACAAATTAATTTTATATATAGGTATCTATGTGTGTGTGCCTACATACACCATTTACACGCACATGCACACAATGATTTAGAGGCAGGGGAGTACTTTTTATATAATCGTGGAAGCTTGAAATATTTAGCATTTAGAATTGTTTATAACAAAGTATAATCTCCTCCATCCACAGTATAAATTTTATTGCCCAGTTTCTTAAAATAGTATTACACTTCTGAAGGTTAATATTTATGTCATCAAAAGTTATTAACCAAGTAAGTTAGTTATAGATCCCCATTAACAGGACAAAGTCTTCTTATTCTGAGTAGAAAAATGGGATTGTTTTCTGTTTAAAATTCAGTTTGGTTGGGAGTTTACGGAGAACAATAACATGATACAGTCAGGGCTGTTTAGGAGTTTGAGAGCTTTTTTTCATTGATTTTGGACATGTAATGTAATTTGTGAAAATCACATAAATGAGTACACAACCACAAATTCCCAAAGAATGTGTTTTTGAAATGTTCCCAGTGACCCCCACATCCATGTGCCTGAGAATGTTCGAAGAACAGTGTGAAGAACATTGCAGGCTCCGTTCCCTGTCCTTCCTCTCTGAGGCTTGCCTGGTCCAGGCCTCTGGAGGAACACACACTTAGCTAAAGAAACCCACTCTGATACTGCAGAAGGCTCCAGAAACTTACCCCAACCCTCCCCAGTAGTCCTTGCCCCAAATCACAAGGCTACGAGGAGAGACTTTGTTCCCAGGTGCAGCCGTCCAACTGCATTTCAGTAAAATAACAATCTCTTCATGCCTTCTGTATATTTATACTTGGAAATAAAAATTAACATTAACCTCAAGAAAAATGCAAGCCTAAAGCCTAACCCTAAGATTTATACAATACTACTAGTATAAAATAAAAACAGGATTAGATCAATAGTTCTTAATAGCATTTGAATTTTAAAACCTGGTTCAGTACTCACACTACAAACAGAAATGTCGGTGCCTGGCCGTCACAGGTGGCCCCCGAGGAGCCGTCACAGGTGCTGCTCGGTGGAGTGGGTACGGTTCTCATGGCTGTTTCTCTAAGAAATATGTTTCTGGATGTCCCAAACCATTCCTTAATTACAAAGTGAGAATACACAATAATTTCAAAAAGAGCCTGGACTCCTGGTTCTCCAAGAAGTAAGTTCACACCGCATAATACGGCTGAGTGTTTCCAAACTTAAAAATTATGGCCAGGAAGATTCCACTTAATGACTACAGTGGCAAGAAGTAGCATGCATTAGTGCAGCAGGTAGTTTCAGGTAACCATGGGAAAGGTGAGCCTCGCAAATTGTAGAGCACCCGCATAATAGGAATTTCACGAAGAGTAGTTTCCCTTGGCAGTGGGCAGGCAAGCTCTGATTTGTAAAGGCCGTACTTGACCTGGTTCTGCTGTCCAGCAACTTTGCTGTGGTTGATCTCCACCATTCAGTGATGTTTTCAAGACATGGCAGCGCGTGTGTGTGTGCATGTGCATGTGTGTGAGTGTGCTTGTGTGTGTGCTGGAGGTTATGAATCAATGTTAACCAGGAACTCTTCACCCAGCAGATACTCAGTGTGAGATGCTAGACTGATCTGTTCACATGTCCACGTGTTGCTTTTAGGGGGAGAAACGATTTTTTCAAAATTAGGTATTTCTACAATTAAAAATTTGATTGAAAGGTTGGTCCCTTTCTATACTTTATATGCTCTCTACATATGTGGATGTGGATGTAAATGTACATATGAATTTTCCCCTTACTCAATTTAATGTAGACATTTCCCTTTGTTTTTAAGAATTATGGGAAGAGATGAGGGCACCTTTACAGACTTAAAAATTCCAACTTCATTGAGGGATCATTGACGAATGAAGTTGTAAGATATTTAAAGTGTGCACCATGATGATTTGATCTACCAACACTATGAAAGCAGTCCTAGCTCATTACTGCAGACTGGCCCTTCAAAATATGAAGATTTCAAGATTCATCCCACACACAAACTAATAATGGGGACAACAGAGAAAATACAACTTACTTATATGTAAGATGGCTGCGTTTAGATTTTAAAATAATACATCAGTGAGGTTTCCATGAATGTTGAATGTTGTTTTTTCCATGAGTGACAACATCTCTGCAGAAGGTCAGGGGCTTGCATGTGGGTCTGCGGACGCCACTGCGGTTTATTCTCTGAGTAAAAGAAGTTATCACACAAACCGTCCTCGGGTGAGGTGATCCTATAAAGTTTATTAGATTTTCCTCCTAGAATATTTTGGGGCACATAACCCAGACTTTTTCAGATCTTCATTTTAATGTCTTAAAGTTAACATGGTGTTTCAAAATCATATTAAAACATAAGATAATGATTGGAAGTGTAGTTGTATTCTACTCAAGGGAGCGAGTAGATCAGTCCAGACTGTGCGTGAGGGAGACACTCAGGTTTGTGGAGGCGTTTGTCAGAGAAGCATGTGCGGTATAAATGCAAATACTTGCATGGGTCCTGCATACTCATCCACTTGGCATTGGTGTCAGAATTTAGCAAGTAAAAGCATCAAGGAGATGGATTCGTCACATGATTATTGTTAATGCAAATTATCGAGTAAGTATTATCTATAAATGTTTAGCCCACATTTAAACTAAAAACATTTTTACCTTTTTGTATAGGCTTCCCAACACTGATGGAGGTGTGAGGTTCTATTACACTAAATAATTTCTCTCAAGGCTAGGGTATTTCCCACTTTAAATAAATCGTGTAGCACAAAGATAATGTGTAGCCTTTCTAAGGAGGGAGGGGGGATAGGCATTCATTGAGTTGTAAGTACCAAAGCCCCTCCGCTCCTTGGATGAAAGTGGGGTGCACCGTGCCCCTCTGGAAAGTGTCCCTAAAGTATTCCACAGCCACAGGTGACCGACAGTCCCTGGGCTTGGTTTTAAACCCTCCGGGAGAAGCATGGGGACAGGACAAGAATTGCAGAGCACTGTCCAGTGTTGAGGTGCAGGGGAGTAGATTACACCTTTCTTTTCACTCTTGTGCATATTGAAATGTCCCACAATGTGAAAGTATTAAAAACATGCTTCCACAAGAAAGTGCTTTTTGTAGAAAGGCAAGGATGTGTCCATTGGTTTTAAACGCAACAGTGACATCCCTAACTTCTTCCTTCCCAGGTCTGCGAAACTCCTGCTCACCATACTGACCCTGAGGCCGACGGTCTCACCAAGGAGGAGAGCCACACCAAGGCCAATGCAGGACTGTCTTCCTTGTTCTTCATGGGAAGAAATTTGTGTCTCGTTTATATCACGTTGTCTCGCGTGTGTTATTTTATTGAAAATCTGTTGCATCATAAACACAAACTTGATTCTTTCGACAAGTGAAGCTGAGGGCATAAAACAAATGACCTTTGTGGGTTTTGGTAAAAATTGGCGTGGTAATAAAGTGTTTAGTTTGACGATAGGAAAAAAAGGTTAAGCATTTCATAAACGAAGCAGGGATTTAATCGTGCACTGTATATCTATGCGCATAGACAAGTATTGTGTTCTAACTGGTAAGAGCTTGATTTGATTCCTTAAATATTCAATGGTTCATGAAATTAATAAAATATATTGCCACAAATTCCAGATCATGTCTCCTGAGTTATATAGGGTTATATACGAGCTCATTCTATATTAGGAATGAAATTTAAGTTTCTAGAAGCCATAAGTTTAAAAACTTTTTAATTCTAAAATTTAATTGAATGCGTAAAAATAATGAAAACTTTTAGAGTGAACATCATGTTGGCCTTTCTTACATGTGTATTCTGAATTCAAATGATTTAGAACATTGATGATGATTACATCCTATACTTTAAAATGAGACACCAGAGACCGGTTTTGCTGCAGATTCTCCAGTTGAGTTTTTGTCTTTAAAAGACTTCCCACTCACATGTAGTGTGTGGATTTCACTCTGAGCACAGCCATCATTCTGTGAGTGGAAATGAAAAGGGAAGTCAAATCTTTTGTGAAGGTACCTTTTGACCCCCTTAATACTGAGTGTAGTAATTACCTCACTCTCAAACATTTCATTGTTTCTGTTAAATTTACATTCAATGGAATCTGACCTTAATTATTTAAAACGTCTGGTGTACGCTATACTTGCTTTAAAAAGAAATTTGCATAGTTGTCAGGGAGAGTTTACTGGGTAGGATGATATAAATTGTGTCCTAAGAAATGAAAACTATTTGCCTTATTCCATCATTGTCTGGAAGGCACACTGTTTAAATCTGTCAGCTGGCTACTTTGCCAGAAGAAACAATTCTGAAATGTAGGAAAATGTACTATTCCCACCTTCCTCTCTCCTCTACCCCAATTCTAATTAGGAGTCGGATTTTAATGTTAATGTCTCATCTATGTGGGAAAGCTGAAGAGGTGTGTGCTGTTTTTGTCTGTCTGTAGCTGGTTACATAGTGTGGACATTGTAGTCCAAAAGACCTGCAGCAGATAGAAAGTGGCATAGGATTGAGGAACAATGAGCACCATTTTTCAGTTGGTCGTAAAATCATTGCTTAAAATATAGTCCCTGTATCTTTATGTAAACTCCTCTATTTAAGATGAACTTAGCATTTTACTACCTGAAGCTTCCTTGGTAAATGCATGGAAAAGAAACACTGTTCTCTCAGGACCCTGGTAGAGACGCTGGCACAAAGCTTCCCCTAAAGCTGCAACATTGGTGAAGTGTCACCAGTCCTTTTCAGACTCTCATTGGCAATTGTTACAAATTCTCAAATAAGAACAGAATCATGCTGATAGGGGAATTGAAGAGAACTGGGGCTCCCTTTTATAGCGCCCATGATCATGCACAGATGTGCCTGGTCTCCACTCTGATGGCGCGCAGGTGTGCTTGGTTTCCACAGATGGGCGTTTCTCGTGACTGTTGGTAGATCTCCTTTGGAAAGAACCATGTAAGTTGTCTCTGATAGCAAATAGCTAAGGTTTTGCTAAATCGGACTTTTCAGCTTTTTCTTATTTCCCAGTCAAAATAGTTTGTTTCTTTCAAGATTTTGATATCTCAGGACTAGATAGATTTTTTCTTTCCCGAATTTTTTCCAGATCAAATGTATTAAACTCAAGTAAATATAGGGTGTCCCCCAAAAATGTAGACACACTTCCCAGCTGATAGCTCAATTGATGTTTATTTCCTCTCAGATCTAACCTATTGGAATTAATCATTATTTAAAATGTGTCTACATTTTGGGGGCGCCTTGCATTTTGTAGTTGCGGATGAAAACCATGCTTGCCTGGCAGACAGAAACCCCTGGCTTCCTCATGGCTGCAGGGACTCCGGAGTTTCTCTCAGGGCCACTGTGAGTCTGTGCTGCTCTGTCTGCTGAGCAGTAATGGAGCATAGCAGCTGCTAGCTTTAGCGTTTCTCCTAACTGCATTCCTTCCATGTTAATGACACCAGTGACCAAAACAAAAGCAGAAAGCCAGGAAGAGCAAAACAAAAAACACCTAGGCTGTGATGGAAAAGTTTCTCAGAATCCAAGAGAAGCAACCTAATTCTAGGTCAAAAAATTCCTGGAGGGAGAGGGGCGGGGCGATGCTTATTAAAATACGGAGGCAAGGAAACATGTTTTGAGGTGAAGCTTTCCAATTGTTCATGCGATGGTTTCTTGGATCTACACGGAAGATTCTGTGAAGCTGTTCTCATAAAGAAAAGGCCACAATGGCTGAATGAACAGTTTATATTTGTTATGTGAATTGTTGTTTGCTAAAAATAAGCTAAGGCCAATGAATCCATTTCACTGAGGAGTGTGGAGTTGAATTGAGCCGAAGTCCCAAATGGGAAAGATCAATACTTTATTTACTAAGACAAACCCTAAATATTAGAGTCAATAGTTGGTTATATTTTTTATACTTGCTTCTCTGCTTAAGTTGATATTTATTCATGTATGCAAAGGCTTTATCTAAATAAAAATTTTAATTATATATTAATCTTAAAATTCAAGCGCATACTAATGGAATATGAGGAAAAGCTATCCTTTGATGTGATTTTTGGCCTATGTTTAAATTGGATACAAATCTGTGAGCTAATTTTAAGTCTTGACACCCACTCATGACATATGGCACAGCTCGATGCCAACATGCAATTAACCATGATGCTAAGTTGTCGCAATAGAAGATACTTGTTATGTGTGTGTTCTTATGATTTCTACCTCTCATTTCCTGTCCCTTTATGTTTCTTAAATTCCTCAGAATATTTGATTTTAGAGCAAAGAACTAAATAGATTGAAGATCAAATACTAACAATGACATTGCCCTGAAGTCACCTAGCAAAAGATGCAGCAAAAGGCCTTGCTCACGGGGGTGGGGGAATAGTGGAGGGGGTGGCTGATGGGGGAGATCTTGGCTGCTCTTTGCCCTAAATGTGTATTTGCTGAGCAGGAAGGGCCCACTCTTTTCTGTTCTTCACACAAAGGAGAGGGTGACAAGATTTAATCTCATCTTAGCTCATTTGTCTGCAGGGCCAGTGCCTGCAGAGCCAGGCTTTGCCCCTGAGGTCAGTGTGGGCAGTGGGGTCCACATGCCACATACAAGCCTCTGCCCTCCCAAGAGTTCCCAGGACTTGGGAGATGCGTAGGGGGATAGAAGCATAGGGACGCACACAAACCTATGTGCGCAGACAAAATTAAAGTGGGGACTGGGGAGTCCGGTTGCTGGAGATCTTAGGGAAAAGTGTCTAGAAATTTCTTTAGTTCCTCAAGATATGCCAAAAAGAAAAAAAAACCTCTAAGTTACAGCACAGAGAAAATGTTCCACTCGCAGCAGGGCACACTTACAGAACACGGCCTGTTTGGAAGGTATTGGAGTTGGGATGTGAGCATCTTATTCTAACATGGCTCATTATTATGGAACACGGGTTTCAAGAAATCGAGTGTCAAATTGTGTCCCCTGAACAGAGCAGGGCAAGCAGCAGTGAGGTGAGCAGATAAGTAGGGGACGGAGAGCCGTGTGCCCCAGGCGGCATGGGCAGCGCCCGACACAGACCCTGCCCATCTGAGAAGCCGTGCAGAGGCCAACAGTTCTTCTCTTGGAGCCCATATCGATTTGACCAACGCCTCTCTCCTTCCGGGATGTTAATCAACCGATATCTAAGCAATGCAAGGTGCAAAATGAAGCACACAATGCTCATGAAGCCGGCTGAGATGCGAAGAGTCCTGTAAGTGATGAGCCAAATGTGAACAGCAGTCTCAGCTTTATGGACAGTGGGGCTGGCACCTGAGTGCTTGGATATGCTCTGGACTGGACCTCCGAAGGGCTTGCCTCGGAGCTGAATGCTGAACAGCGGGGATGTCTCTGATGTGGGGCTGGGAAGGGGTGATAATCCTCCAGGGACACCATTGCCCGCAGGAGGTTTCAGTGGGTGGTTTTCATTGTCTGACCGCAATGATCTTGATGGTTTCGTTGTTCTTCATCAGAGGGGCTGATGAGGCAGCACGTGCCCTGTGGTGTGTAGAAGAAAGCAGAGAACCAAAAAATAGACTATTTGGTCCCCATTCAAAAGAGACCCTACTTAAAGCAACATGGTATTAAAACTGAGTGAAATCTAATACAAGGTTCAATAAGTGTTATTAAATTATTACACCTTTAGGTGAAAAGATACCCTTCAACTCTCTTATATGCAATCAAAGCCATGATTAAATATTCATGTCCTAAGATGAAAGGGTCACTTGAATGGGTTTTTGTAAAAAGCAAACCCCCGCATGATGAACAGGCTGTGCTGTGAGTTAACTATATCTGTATCCTTTGTGGATCCGAAGGCAAGGCGGTGTGGAGCGAGGGAGGGCCTTAGGCGGGGCCAATCCTGCTGGGGCTATGTCCTGGCACCCGACGTGTGTTGCAACCCTTTCTTGGCGGTGTCTGTGTCTGCCCAGGAGCCATGTGGCAGGTCCTCAGCAGAAAGGCAGAAGCAACTAGAGAGGGATTCAGATGGCAACAAACACCCTTAAACTAAGTTGAATAAATGCTGCTGTTTTCCATACTAATGGGTGTGGTGCATTCATTGAACCTGAGAAAGGAATGTATTTATTTTTAAATTTGTAAGCAATGCTTTTACCCTTCTTGACACCTTCATATCAAATCCAGGACAGCTCCGTTTCTCTAGTTCCCGCAACATATTCCCAGGCGGTGGACGTTTTCTGTTAGTTATGAACACAATGTGGGGTCACCCCATTTCAGGCAGGGTGGGAAGCAGTGGCACCAGGTACCCCAGCCTTCTCATGGGGAGAGCAGTCACATGATCCACATCCAGGTTCCAGCTGGCACCAGGGGGCAGGCAGATGAGGGTGCTGTCCCACGCTGGCAGTCCCTTTGTGCTTCCCTGATTCCCACACTGTCCTGTGTCTCAGTCTGAGCCGCCCAGGCCCAGGTCCTGGTCTCAGAGGAGAAACCTCGGGCCTGCCTTACGGCAGAGGCACAGCCAGCTGCCATTTTCCTGTTCATGCTCTCTGATGTCACTGGGAGCCCTTCTCATGGGTTGGCCGTAGATCCAGTCTCACCTGGAGACCTGGCCTAGCAGCACGGCCCTGAACAGCTGCCCCTTGCTCACTCCCTGAAGCCGGCATCAGGGAGCGCCCCGGCCTCTGGCTGGGGCACTAATACCAGGCTCCTGCTGGGCCCTCCCACATGAGGGCGCATCTCATTTAACCAGCCAGAGCTGGAAGGCTGGGGAGGACCCCATGCCTGAGGCTCACATGGTACCAGAAACCTGCATGCACCCTCCTCAAACGCCGTCTGGTTTTGTGCTCATGGGTACCTGTCGTTCAACACCAGGTTGTGAGGCCGAGAGGTGGGTGCTGAGCAGTACAGGACATAGGGTAGAGGGACTGGGCAGAGCACCCTCCCATCATGAGGCTGTGGCAGCCACGATGTCCATTGAGCACTGGGGGGGAGGCGTGGAGAGAGATCCCCTGGCATCTGTGAAAGCTGATGCCTGCCTCATGCTGGACAAGGGAAGACTGGAGTCCTCCTCCTGCTCCTCCTTTCTCAAGGGCCCCTGACTCAGCCCTCTGCCCCTGCACGGAGTCCAGCAGAATGGCAGGGACAGCCCTGCAGGTAGGCAGCCGTGAGCATCGCTGGCTCCCAGCACTGCCCGGGGGCCTTAGACCTAGACACTGCTCCCGGCCGGCCGGTGGTCTCCCACAGGAGTCGAGGGGCCTCTGGGCCCGTGATCCTAGTGGCTCTCCTTCTGAGACTAGAGAAGCAGGAACCCCAATGGGAAGGCCAGAGCGACCTTGGAGACCTCAGTGGGGACATCTCCCCATATAGACTGTCATCCTAAGCCTGTGAGAATCTTCTGATCCCAGGCAATCTGGTTTTGCAGGACTGGCAAGAGTGAGGGGAGCTCGTCCCCTGCCATCCCACCATTTGGGGCCCCTGCATACTCCTAGGGCCACACCCCACAGCGCAGGCCACTGGCTTTGTCCACCTGATCACCCTCAGGTGTGCTTAAACTTGAGTTTCAATCTAAACACAACTCAGATTGTGAAGTGATTTCATCACGGCAGAAAATGTGCGCCACCAAGAGGCAGGACTCAGCTGATGTGCGCAGGCAGGGCATCCGGGTCACTGAGGCCAGCATGGCATCTGAGCGGCCCGGAAGCAATCCGCCATGGGTACTGGTGACTCTGAGCACGTGATGTAGGATGCAGCCACACCTCGGCTGCGGGCTCCTCTCAGCATTCCACTGACGCTCACCATTGCACCACAACGCTGCTCTTTGTAGGCACCCAGGCTCCCCAGGAGCACTGGTCCTCCAGCAAGCATTCGACCTCCCTCTGTCACGGAGACCAGAGGCCCTGCCTCACCCTTGTGACACGGTATATTTACATGCATGAATGAAAGATGCAAGATCACAAGGAAACCCATCCGGCTGAAATAGTAAGGATGCATTTTAATTGTAATGTGGACTTCTTTCCTAGTTTATTAAATAATCACTAGAGGCTCAGGGCATAGAAATTGATGCACTGGAGGGGGAATCTCTCAGCCTGGCCTGCCTCCTCTCACAGTCTAGGAGCACTCAAGGGCAGGAGGCAACCCAGTGATCAGGGGAAGGCAACACCCCATCACACCTCTGCTGCTGCCACTGCCAGCAGCACAAGCCTCAGCTGGCCTGGTTACCTGAGCCTCAGGCAGCCCTGGGTGGCTGAGAGCTGAGGGAACTGGGGGACTCTGGAGGCAGGTGCATGGTGGGGCTGAGGGGACTGGGCACTGCCATCTTGTTGCTGTGGGTGCCACTATCTTTGAGGGCATGGCAGTCAATTAGCATATTCCCTCCTTATTGACTGTGGGCAGTACCATCTCTGAGGGTAGGGCATTCAATTAGCATATTCCCTCCTTATTGGCTGTGGGTGTTGCCATCTTTGTGATGGTGTGAGTGTCAATTAGCATATTTCCTCTCTATTAGGATACCCAGGAGCAGGTCTAGTAGCTGGTTTTGAAATAGCAATGAGCAGAAGTGGTGTTCTGTGGGATCTCCCACAATGGCAGCATGACATGGAAGAATCTGTGGCTTAAATTGGCCACCTCCTCTTGGCATTGCTGCCCTGTGATGCCCCATCTTGTATATTTCACAAGGAAAAGATTGGAGCCCTTCCAACCAGAGCTGCATTAGTGAGAGCAAGGACGAGCTCCTGCCCCAGCCCCAGCCCCAGCCGGTTTGGCTCAGTGGATAGAGCATCAGCTTGCAGACTGAAGGATCCCAAGTTGGATTCCAGTCAAGGGCTATACTTGGTTTCAGGTTGTGGGGGCAGGCAACCAATAGAAGTTTCTCTCTCTTTGTCTCTCCCCCTCCTCTCCATTCTCTCTAAAAATTAATTGGGGGGTGGGGGGGGAATATCCTCGTGTGAGGATTAACAACAACAAAAAAAAAAAAGAAAGAAAGAACTCCTGCCCTAAAGTAAACAGCAGTAAGTAATCCTGCTTAGAGGGGAAACTGAGACAGAGAAGCTAACAACAATCAGGAGTCCCACACAGGGCCTTCGGCCGAGTGTGATGACTTGCCGGCCCTTCTCAGTGTTCATTCTTAAGATGTATTGTGCACCAGGTTCGATACTGTTCAGGGCACATGCCCGGGTTGTGGGCTGGATCCCCAGTAGAGGACATACAGGAGTCAACTGACTGATGTTTTCTCTCTCACATCAATATTTCTGTCTCTCCCTCTCTCTTTAGAACCAATAATAAAAAACAATATTTAAAATGATACTATCCCAGAGATTTCATCCCAAAAGATTGGTTGATGACATTTACTACACAGTGAAAGAGACAATTGGTAAAATGACAAGAGGCTCTAAAGAGCAGTCTAGGGCCCAGCAAGCATGCCTCAGTGGTTCAGCATTGACCTATGAACTAGGAGGTCATGGTTTGATTCCCAGTCAGGGCACATGCCCAGGTTGTGGAGTTGATCCTCAGTGTGGGACTTGCTGGAAGCAGCACATCGATTATTTTCATCTTTCATGTTTCTGTCTCTTTCCCTCTCCTTTCCTCTTTGAAATCAATACAAATATATTTTTAAAAATAAAAGAAAATAAGAAACAGGAAAAAACAGTATTGATCATACAAGATCCACATCAGAACCAGATGAACAACCAGAGGATGAGAAGCTTCACGTTACCAGAGGAAAATGTCAAAAAGCCAGTCCCAGGGGTACTCTGAGCACTGAGACTTTGTCCTCAGCCAGACCCAGAGAACCCCTAAGACCCGTGGTATTAAAGGGAATGTTTACAAATAATTGTGGACTCCACTACTTATATTCTGGAAGCAAGGGCCTCAGAACCTGTGTTGCCATAATTCTTTATAAAATAAAGTGCTCTGAGTAGGCCCATGCATACAGACTGAGGGAGTTCATGATCATTCATGTATCTCACTAATGACCTAATGGAAGGTGGGTGGCACCAACACAGAAGGACTTCTGCAGACCATCTCCCCTCCGGTCTTTGGCACACCCCATGGCGGCCATGTCACCACAGGACACAGATAATCATTGCTCCTTTGCTAAGATGCTCTGAGGCAGAGTGAGCTCCACCAGAAGCCAGTGCTTAATCCCCTACCCCAGGCTGTCCCCCTATCCACCTCCACAGCAACACCTTTCACCCCATACCACTACCTCTGCCCTCAAACCATGATCCCGACTCACCCAGCTCCACAGACCACGAACTCCAATGACCCTGGGCTTCATGGAACATGGATTCATGCACTAAGATGATGCCTGTTCTCCCTCCAACTACCCCGTCCTCTCTCCAACTGCCTCCATCTTTCCTCCAGCTGCCTCATCCTCCCTCCAGCTGCCTCATCCTCCCTCCAGCTACCCATCCTCCCTCCAGCTGCCCACATCCTCCCTCCAGCTGCCTCCATCCTCCCTCCAGCTGCCTCCATC
>JAAGEH010000327.1:1070982-1180212 GCA_011751065.1 Lasiurus cinereus | reverse complement strand
GCTGCCCACATCCTCCCTCCAGCTGCCTCCATCCTACCTCCAGCTGCTCACATCCTCCCTCCAACTGCCCTCATCCTCCCTTCAGGTGCCCACACCCTCCTTCCAGCTGCCCCATCCTCCTTCCATCTTCCATCCAGTTGCCCACATCCTCCCTTTAGCTGCCCCCATCCTCCCTCGAGCTATCCCATCTTACTTGCAGGTGCCCCATCCTCCCATCCAGCTTCCTCCAGCTTCCTTCTATCTGCCCCATTCTTCTTCCAACTACCCCATCCTCCCTCCAGCTGCCCACATGTTCCATCCAGCTGTCCCATTCTCCTTCCAGCTGCCACATCCTCCCTCCATTCTACCTCCAGCTGTCCACATCCTCACTCCAGCTGCCCCTATCCTACCTCCAGCTGCCTCTTCCTCCCTCCAGTTGTCCCATCTTCCATCCAGCTGCCTCCATCCTCCCTCCCGCTGCCCCATCCTCCCTCCAACCGCCCCAAATTCCCTCCATCATTCTTCTATCCTTCCTCCAGCTGCCCACACCCTCCCTCCAGCTGCCCACATCTTCCCTCCAGCTCCCCATCCTCCCTCTAGCTGCCTCTTCCTCCCTCCATCTGTTTCCATCCTCCCTCTAGCTGCCACATCCTCCTTCCAGCTGTCCCATCTTCCCTTCAGCTGCCTCTATCCTCTCTCCTGCTGCCCCCATCTTCTCTCTAGCTGCCCCATCCTACCTCTAGCTGCTTCTAATTTCCTACATCCTTCCTCTATCCTCCCTCTAGCTACTTACATCCTCCCTCTAGCTGCCCTATCCTTCCTCCATCCTCCCTCCTGCTCCATCCTTCCTCTATCCTCCCTCCAGCTACTCCATCTTCCATCCAGCTGCCTCCATCCTCTGTCCAGCTGCCCCCATCCTCCCTCCAGCTGCCTCCATCCTTTCTCCAGCTGCCCCATATTCAATCCAGCTGCCCCATCCTCCCTCCAGCTGCCCTATCCTTCCTCCAGCTGCCCATCTTCCATCTAGCTGCCCTATCCTTCCTCTAGCTGCCCTATCCTCCCTCCAGTTTCCCCCATCTTCCCACCAGCTGTCCTTTAATTCCCCACATTCTCTGGCAGCCTTCTGACTTCTCACCCATATTAACCTTTCCTGCCCCCTCATCATTACTATTGCCCTCCCAGGTCTCTTCATCCAGTATTTGTGACTGAGTATGACAAAGCAGACTGAGATTTTACATGAAATTGTAGCCACCTTGCCTGCTAACACCATTACCACACATTGTTGCCGCAGTTTCTTCTGGCGGTGAGAGCTCTTATCTACTCTCTTAGCAGCTTTGGAATATGCATCACAGTGCCGCCTGCACACATCTCGAGTTTTGGGTCCCACACTGAAGCGGATGTAATGCCATATGTCAGTGAGTGTAAGTAAATAAATACTGAAGAGGTAAAATTCAGGCCAAGCCCTGGCCAGGTGGCTCCGTTGGTTACAGCGTCATCCCCTGTGCAAGCCTGTGGGCTTGATCCCCAGTCAGGGCACATACAAGAATCAACCGATGAAGGCAGCAATACGTGGAACAGCAAACCCATGTTTCTCTCCCCTTTCCCCCATCCTGTCTTTTTCTAAAATCAATAAATAAAAATTAAGAATAAATGAATGAATAATAAAAAGTAGGGCAAGTGGCACTAAGGAAAGAGGCTGAGCAGAGGGCCCGCAGCCTGGTGGCTGTGTGGCCTTAGCAGTCACCTTGTCCTGGAGAAGAATAGGCTGGTGCGTGATGCTCAGCTGTTCACGTTGTTTCATGATCCCATGATCCACTGCTCTCAGTGACATGTTCATGTAGGGATTTTGCTGTCTCTTTGTGGCTGTCTATTTGTTTGTTTTGATCAGCCTCCCCCCAGTTTTCTCTCTCCTCCACTCCAGCCCTGGGCATCATATCTGCTGGCATCTATTATGCTCAGGCCCCTTGTCAGCCTTCCTGTGCTGGGAGTCCCGGGTGCGGTCCAGCTCCTCCTCTCTCCTGGGCAGCACCTGTCCCTCCTGCTGCCTCTCATCCCGTGATTCCATCTTGTTCCTTTGCTGCTCTGGTCTTTGGTGGATAGTCTTCACTTTTCTTCTTTTTTTGTTTCTCTGGAGTCCTCTAAACTGTTTGCACAGTTAAAAAGGATTTCCATCTTCTTCATGTGCCCATTCTCTCCTCTGTACCAAGTACTACAAGCATGTTTCCTGTGACCTGCCACGGGCCTGCAGCTCACCATGGCTACCGCAGGGCCAAGGCTGGGCAGGACACCATCGTCTCAGCTTCCCTTTTTGGTGGAGAAAGGCTGAACGGAGCAGACAGAATTCCCTGGAGATAAAGGCAGGAGGTTCTAAACACCTGTCCTGAGTCCAGATGGGGAGACAGCTAGACCTCGGGTGTTGAGAACCTAGCCAGCCTCAGGCAACCAGAGAGTTTGGTGACAGAGGTTCTGGCTCATTCGTGACATGTGCACCAGACAAGGAGCAGGTCATTATAAGCAGGTGAAATAACACCTCACCAGGATGTGAGGACGCTAGTCCTGGAGAGTCCGGGTGAAGGTCTCCGGTCCTGGCCAAGGAGCCCCAACTGCACTATGTTGCCCCATCCTCCTCCCTTTTCCTCCCTGGGAAGCTTGGCCCTGCAGCCTGAGCCTTGCCTGGGCCCACATCACAGTACCCTGGAGCCTGGGCAGGGGCAGAGGTCCCGCAGGCCCTGCTCTCTGAGCTGTGCCCCTTCTCTCTGGGCCTGGCTCTGCCACTGCCCTCCCTTTGCCGTGGGGGCCGTGAAGTCAGCCGGAGTTCCTCAGGCCGGCCTCCCTGTGACCCCAAGGCTGTTAGGGCTGTGATCACAGGAGCCTGACACAGATGACACTGCACTGCTCCCAGCAATGCCAGCCATCCTACAGCCAGCCCTGTGCAGTGTGGAAGTGCCTCTGTCCTGCTGAGGGAGGGAGGGCAGTCTGCACAGTGAGGACAAGGGAAGGCGATAGCTCTCCCAGCCCCCATGACTGGCCTTCCACTGAGGCTCCCCGCCTTGTCTCCTCTGAGCCCAGCACCTTCCACAGCCTTTCATGGCTCCTGGTGTCTTCCCGGCTTTATTTCCTATGCATCCCCTCTCTGCACCTGCTCCCCGAGTGCCTGTGCGCCCCCGCCCCAGGCCTCACTGGGACCCCGTGGGAGACTCCTCTCCCAGAGAGGGTGGAAGGACAAGTGGACAGAAGACACCTTGGCCCAGGGCGTGTTGAACTGCTGGGGTCTGAGGCTTCTCCCTCCCAGAGAACCTGCCTCTCTCCCCCACACCCAGCGCTTTGCTGTCAAAGGAAACCCGCTCAGCCCTGACATCCCAGCTCAGCACTCTGAGCCTCAGTTTCCCCTCCTGTGAAGTGGGTGGGAAATGGTGTCGGCCCCACAGCCTGTAAGGAGTAGAGTGGGAGCTCCAGGCTGCGTGTGCGCACAGTGCCCATGGCTATAAGGTGACCACAGAATGTGTCCTCACTCAGAGCACTTGAGAGGGAGGCTGGGAGGAACAACCAGGCTCAACGGAGTGTCAGCCAATGTTTCTGGACAGAGAAGTGTAGAGCAATCCAGTTCCTATTGGAAAAGAGGTGGCCCTAGGGTCTGGCCCCCAAGGTTCTGCAGGGAATGGGAGATCAGAACTGGTATGGCCGCAGGGGGGCCACTTGGCTGCAAAGGCGGTGTCAAAGGAAGAGGATGTTTGGGGGAAAGCTGAGGGACCCCTTAGATCAGCTTCCTCATCAAGAGAGTGGGGTGCCCTTAGGGCTGCAGGGAGACAACACGAGATAAAAAGCTGCCAAAATTCTTTGACCAGAAAATGCCTGCCATGTGGGAGGCTCTCGGGGCTATCCTGCAACCGGGGCTGGGTGAGGCATGCTAGGGCTGCAGCTGGTCACAGCAGCTGGACCCTAAGGGGCAGGGATCCCAGTGGAGGAGTCAGAGGAAGGTCAGTGACAGGAAGGCAGGGACTAGCTCATGGCTGTGTGGTCAGATGAATGAGGAAGGGCTGAGCTAGAGGCTAAGCGAGTCGCACAGCCCTGGGGGTGCTGTCACTGGGAGGGCCCTGCACCCCAAACTCACCAACGAGCTCGACAGATAGAAGAGACAATGTGTCAGGTTGTGTAGCCAGACCTGCCACTGCCACCACATTCTGTTCTCTCCTGAAGATGCACAAGGCCGCCCAGCACCAGACTGCCTGTCTGTCTGCTGCCTGCTCCTGGCCTCCGCTGGCCGCTGACTCAGCTCTCAAGAACCGGTCACAGACAGTTCTTTTGTGGATGTACATATTTATGCTTATATATTTGTGAGTGTATATATATATTTGTGGTGAATATATTTATACTTCTGTATTTGTGGGTGTATATACTAGTATATTTGTGAATCTATATACTTATATACATATATATTTGTGGGTGCATTTTTGAATGTCTATATCATGCCTCAAATACATATATGTGGCTCTAACATGATTGATAGACAAAGTCATTTAAAATTCCCACAGACCTGGGGGTAGTTGTTCATCTCTATGTTTTCTCAGAATGTTACTAAAACTGTAACTACTGCCAGGTTATGGATCTTGAAGTCTTTGAGGGCTGAAAAGAGATCCTTTTATCCAAAAAAGGTTGGGAGTGGTTGGACCAGGCACGCAGGCGCAGGACAGAGAGGCTGGAGGGAGGAGGGGGCCTTGCGAACTCAGCAGGGTTTGACTTCGGTCTCAGGCCACAGGTCCGTGGGCCTGGTTCTCAGAGGAGGTGACTCAAAACAGGCAAGACAAACTTGAGTGTGCAGGTGGCTGGGTGCAGCCAGTCATCCAACAACTTAATGAAGAAAATGCCATCCTGGGGAAACCGAGGCACAGATAAGTTGAGAGATGCTCCCAAGCTCATAAACAGGGCAGTGGAAGACTTGAGATTCAGACCCAGAGTCCTGCTTATGGCCTTCCTGCTGGGAGACTTCCCAGAGGCCCTTGGGGGAGGGTCAGCAGACCCCGCTGCCCGGCCTCTGATCCCCCTGCGGCCCCTGTCAGGCAGAGAAATAATAGGTGACTGCGCTTCTCTCCCAAGCACATCCATGGGGAGTTTCCATGCAGCCAAGAAATGGGTTCCATATTGCTCACCCAACACTTTCGCTGTGTGACACCAACCAGGGTCCTCCCTGTGTCTCGAGTCTAAGTTTGCTCAGCAGCATCTACAACATACGTGTGTCCCCAGCAGCCCTGGATTCCCACGAACAAGTGTGTGTGGGTCAAAGAACCTGGGGTACAACCCACTCCTGGGATGATTCTCCCAGGAAGAACCCTGCCAGATCCCCTACTTAGGGTTCCATCCAACCAACCAGAAGCAGAAGGACACCTAGGCAGGGGACAGAGGGGCCCCCGGTGGGTCTGAGCTCTGGAGGGACTTCTAACTGGGAGGCAGGGGCGGGGTCAGGAGACAGAACAATCCACTGGGATGGTGGGCTGTGAGGGGTGGTGGGAGGGGTTTCCAGAGGGTGGGCCGGGATGGCATGGGACCCAGGGCGGGAGGGGTAAGGGCCTGAAGTGCCTGCCACTTCCTAAAGTTGATAAAGACCCAGCTCCCCCTACCCTCCCACCCCGCTTCGTTCAGGAGGGTAGAACCCTGGTCAGGTCAGTCTCCCAGGTGGGCCAGTCTTCACCACATCTGCAGCCGAGGGAGGCTGGTGGTGGCTGCAGCCCAGGACAGAGGGCTTTGTTCTTCTTGGGGTGAAAACGGGGCCCTGGGGATGTGACAAGGAACAGGGAGCTCTCTCTGGTAGATGAGGAGTTCTCTGCCACCACTGTCCCCCCTGGGGAACAGGTTTGCCTCTCTCCCAGGCTGGAACCCTTGGGGTCCCCTCACTCCATGCTGGGGACCCTCAGCTCGTCCCCCTCCCTCACTGGCAGGCCCAGGCTGCCCATTCCCTGTCCCACCTCCCTAACCTGCAGGGTTGTTGCCGCCCACCCTCCAGGGGGCTTTCTGCCCCTCCCCAGCCTCCACAGAAGCCCTCTCACTTCTGCCCCCCTTCCTGGCTGGGTCCCCACCCCCTAGGACTCCTCTTTGGCCCTGGTGTCTGTTGCAGGCCAGAGAGCAGTCTCTGTACCCTCCAGGGGTTAGGAGCCATCTCCTCCTGTCCACTTGAGCTGGATGTCACCTCTGCATCCTGGTCCCCACAAGGACTGCTGGGCGTCCCCGACTCTGGACACCTGGACACCAGCCCCTGTCATGGAGCATGCTGTTCAGCAGTCACCCGTGGATCTCTGCCCCCAGGATATGGTCCAAGATGTGCACACAGCAGTCACCTGAGCCCTGTTTACCTGCCCCTTAACTAGAGCAGCTTCCAGCTGACCTCCAGACCCGGTCCGTGGGAATCCAGGGCTATCTGTGTTTTCCTGCGCCCGCCCCCGCTCTCCTCATCCCTGTACATGGGGCAGGTGGAGGCTATCCCGGGCAGCCAGCTGGACCTCCAGACTGTGTCTCCAGCGCTCAGAGAGGAAGGGCTGGGTGGACCCCTGCTGAACTGTCCCTGCAGGGCTGATCCCAGTCCCAGACAGAGACACAAGACACTGCCATGACTGTCCCCCATGGCCACCCAGCACAGCTCTGGACGGGCTGTGTGGCCCTGGGCAGCCTCGGGCATGGCCAGGCCTCCTTGCGGCTTTGGGTTCTGTGTCCTCCTCCTTCCAGATGAGGCACTGCTACCTGGAAGCAGGTGCACCAAGCAGGTCCACCAGCTGAGCAACTCATGGGGTCCCTGTTCTCACCCCTTCTTCCTAGGGGGTCTGTCAGGGGCCTTGCTCCGGAGGTGAGCCACACCTCCTTAATCGACAGACCCCTCTGTTCTGTATCAAACATATTCAGCAACCTGGGGTCTGACGTGGCGCCTGGCACTGGGCACTGTGCCCACTGTTCTCTGGGCCTGTCTTTGCAGTCTCCCCATGAGAGCTCTAGCTTCCGGGTTGGAACTTTTGACTCCAGATTTGATTGGGCCACTTCTGTGAACTGGATTCACTCACACAAGTGATTAGTGAGACAGTAAAGATGGCAGCAATGATGGCAGCTCCCAGTGAGCACCGCTGCCCATGTCTGCCGGAGCCCAGGGCAGTTGTGTGGGACGGGTTGGGTCCAGAACTCACCCCCTCAGAGGCAGGGAGGATCCTTCCTCTCTTGGGGACAGCAGGACACAGAGCAGACCAGAGCCTTCCCCAAGATGCCTAGAATTCCCCGGTATGGTCTGGCTGATGGCAAAGCCCATGGTGCCCTGCTCCTGCAGCCTGAGCTCTGGGAGTGGGGAGGAAAGTGGAGACTGACCTGCAACAGGAAACCCCAGAGGACAGAACATGAGGGTTTATAAGGACACTTTTACAATGAAAAGACCCTGGGAAAGTTTTGAAAGAGGAGGGGGACGCTGAGACGAATCACAGCTGACACTGAGCGTTAATGCTGCCAGCCATGATGCAGACGCTGGCACAGTGCAGGGACATCTCCGGACGAGCCTCGAAGGTGCCTCTGCAGGATTCTCTTGGGTCCCAGATGAAGAAAGCAAGGTGGGGAAGGGACAATGTGGTATCAGAACAGCATGCTTTGCTCTGGCCCGTGTGGCTCCATTGGCTGAGTGTTGTCCTGTGCACCCAGAGGTCGCTGGTCCAGTTCCTGTCAGGGCACTTGCCTGGGCTGTGGGCTCCATCCCCAAGAGGGGCGTGCAGAAGACAGCCCACTGGTGTTTCTCTCTCATCAATGTGTCAATCTCTGCTTCTTCCTTACTCTCTAAGTAAATCAATGAAAACATATTTTTCAAATAAATAGCAGTGTGCTTTGCCTCTGTGGAGCCCTTGCAGGTGGCGAGTACAGGCTGGCCCTGCCCCAACTCAAGTTAGGATCCTGTCACTGGTGCCAAGACCAGCAGAGGAAGCTGGGGACACTCAGACCTTGGTGCCCTCACCCACCAGGACTTGCTTTTCGGTTTACTCACCCTCGCAAAGGTAGCAGCGAAGCCACTGTGTAGGGCAAGCATGTCAAACTCACATGCATCCCACTGGCTATGAGTTTGACATGCTTGGTGGGTTTACTGTGAGTGTGGCTTCAGATAACCCACAGTCAATGTGAGCTCTGGCTGTGTCTCCCAACCCATGTACGTGTACAAATCTGTGAACGTGAACTTACTTGGAATCAGTGAAGAGGAGGTCATACAGAATTAAATATGACAGGTGCCCCTAAAACAAGGAAGGTTGGACACACACACACACACACACACACACACACACACACACACGTGAAGACAGAAGCTCAGATGGGAGTGATGTATCTACAAACCACGGGACACCACTGCCAGAAGTTGAAAGAGGCTGGGACGGTCCCTCTTGGAACGGCAGAAGTAACCAGCCCTGCCGAAGCTTCGGTTGCTCACTTCCAGCCTCCAGAACTGAGACAATAAATCCCTGCTCTCTGCTCTTGAGACTGATGTGCAGCGTAGGAAACACGAACACTAGCACACAGTAGGACCTCAGTATATGCTAGGTATGGTCATTTTTTAAGCCAGAAAGATATAAATGTCTGGGGAATCCGGAAGCTGGAATAGAAAGCAGAAAGAAGCACTAAGGACACACACTCAGGAATGGAGAGAAATGAAAAGAAGGGGCCCGGGGTATTGTCTGCTGGAGTCTCTGGCCACTGGCTGCTGACACTGCAGCCACACATCCCAGCTGCGGATGCACAGAAAGTACAGTGCACGCGCATGGCTTCAGGGCTGAAGGAGACAGGAGGGTTAGGGCAGAAACCGACATTTCAAAGTCCTGGAACCAGGGACAGCCTTGGGGGTGGAGGCAGCCTGGGCTAGGCCTTCCAAGTCTTGATTAGAGGGCTGCTGCCAGGCTCTCCCTCACCCCACAGTATCACATCCCCCTGTGCCTCCCCTGGAGCACCTGGATCGGCCTGGATCCAGAAGCCAAAGGCTCCTCTTTGGAATGCGAGGGTGGGAGTCAGGTTTTATGCCTGAGGCAGAAGGAATTCTAACAGGCACTAGAGCAGAGAGACAAAAACTGCCTGTTAGAGGCTGCCATCAGCAATATACAGCAGGCAGTTCTGCGGGGGAAGTTTAACCTTCTGTAACCTTACAGTCAAGCGCTCGCTTCCTCTCTCTCTCTCTCTTTCTCTCTCTCTCTCTCTCCACCCACACCCACACTCAGATGTACAAATGTAGCTTCGATTAGGTTCCATATCTTACCATCATGTTCTTCTCAGAGGGGAACTCCACAGTCCTTCTTTGCATGGACCTGCTATCTTACATGTGCCCTCCTACTTGGCCCCACAAAACAGGCAAAAACCTGGAGCTGCTTGCTAACCAGGGCGATGTGGCATGTGTGGTCAGAGCTCAGCAAATAATTAATAGTAATGAAAATTGACGTTGTAAAAATTGAAGTGAGAGGGGCTGATGGCAGGGAATTGGTTTGGTTGTCAAACCTCAGGCCTAAAGGGAAACAGATTGCTTTGGAGAATCTTTTAATTAATTTCAGAGTTTCCCTGTGTCTTCCCCACCCAGTGAGCCAAGTTCTTTCTGGGCATGAGGGTGATCTGTAGAGAGAGGAAAGGTGAAGGGGGAGAGGAATTATGTCAGGGACCATCCCATCCTGGCGGCTTCCAAATCCCCCCTCCCCACCCCCAGTGCAGAAAGCTCAAGGTGGGGTGACTGGGCCCATGGGGAGGGGTGCGGGGGGTGAAGGGGAATCAGTTCTATCTGTGCATTTACCTTTACTACCCATGTGTAAACCAGCTCTACATTTTTGCTAAAATAAAAATGGATCTCTACAGCCTGACCAAGTTCAGCCATGAGCTGCAGCATTAACTTGTATTCTAACAAGATTAAAATATATTTGTCCTGGGGATTAGCATACTCAAGGCCCCTTTTGCCTTTTTAGCAGTCGCAGGGCACTTTGATCTGCCTTCCGTGGCCTGATCGGCAAGGCCAGCTCTCCGACTGCCAAGTGTGAAATCGGCCTGATGTCACCCCTTTCTTCCTCCTGGCTTCTCTCACCAGTTTAATTATATTTCCGCCACAAAGCTCCAAGTCTCCTTGCACATTCAGGTTTGACTAGGAAGCATTTTTTTAAAGGTGTGATTGAAATGCCCCTGTGAGAGGAAGGAGGGGCCACAAATCCACCCATGCAAAGCCAATGAGCCTCCACGTTGGCTTGTTCCTCGTGGATGTTCTTACCTGTGGGAAAGCGTGTGTCCAACTTCGACTGTCTCTGTGCTGTGCCCACCCCCCCATCAACGTCCACATGGAGACCATGGTCATGCTGTGCGATGTTCGGGGCTGTTGGCTTGTGACTCCAGGGAGTTTGTATTAAGTTCATTCCTTTCGGGCCCAGCAATCCACAGGGTGGCTCCTGTCCCACCTTTTTCAGTCTCCAATAGCCCACTTTGAGGCAACACACAATGGGCCCCCATAAATTCTAGTACCCGGTCAGCACCAGGAAGGAATGTGTCTGGCCAACCTTTGATCACCGCAAAAGACTCAGAATTGGATTCTTCATCCAGACCTGCCAGTCTGCTCTCCAGCCCTTCAGAATCCCCTCCCCCGCTCCTGAACTCTTCAGAAAGGCCTGCCTCCCTGAGGAATAGGCCTGGAGTTGGCCCAGAGTGGTATTTGCTAGCGTGCCTTGCCTCCAAAGCCACCAGAGCTTCCTTCTGACAGCTTAGGGGCTGGGGGACAGAAGGGAAGGAGGAGGAAGGGGAACCTGACACAGAGTCACAGGGTCCTGAGCTGCCCTGCATGGCACCCTCTGAGGGCACCGTGGCTACCTGCAGGGGTGGCTGGGCTTTGACCTTCTGCCAGGCCCTGGTCCCAGGCTCCATCCACACCTGGCTGAGTGTCTCAGAGACCTTGGTTTTCCCGGGGACTCTGGGGAGCTTGGGTGTTACTTCCACTTACACGCTGGGCAGAATAGAAATTCAGATGGGCTTCCAGCATCTGAGAGCAGGTGGGAGGAGCCCCCACTGGTAGAGAACCAGGGAGACCTGAGTTGGTGGCCACGTTCGCCCTTTGTGGGGAAATGAAGAGACAGTCTATTCAGTCTTTTAAAAGGTCCCCACATTTAGGACCATTTTAATTTTGAATCATCACTCCTATTAAATGGGAGGTTAGCCACACATTGCTTTTTAAATTACATGATAGAATTATAAAATTATCTCCACATAATTAATTCAGGATTATGTTTCATTCTTGTTAGCATGTAATCAAAGCCTGTTATGTGTTTAGCTATAGGAACAGCAATTAATTTAAAAGCGTTACTTACACTCTCTGCTATTGAGACAAAACCCTCTCCGGCATCAATTGGCCGCCCACTCGCTCTGGTGGAGGAGCTGTGGGTGGCGGGCGGCAGGATGCGATGCAGGTTGGGACACGTGCCTGGGCTTCCAGCTGACCTGTCAGGCTGGGTGACCTTTCCTCTGCTTTGAGTCAAAGGTGTCTGGTGGCCATGGGACTCGGGCATCATGCAGTGGCCATCCATTGGAACGGAAAATGGAGTGGAGTCAAGTCATTGGGCTTCTACAAAAACGCAGGCACAGTGCCTCCACATGTAGTCAGGAGGGGGACCCTGATATGAAGATGTGTGCTCATGTTCCACTGAGATAATGTTCACACCCAGAGTTTCCAAAAAAGGGGCGGGTGTGTTTCAGGAAAGGGCTAGAGTCTTGACCTTTGACTGGCCCTACGGTCTTCCATTCTCCCTCAACGTCCGCCACCATCCACTTCCTAGAACCACATGGATGATGTCTATTTACTTATGATTCTCTGCCTTTTTCCTTTCTTTAAACAGCTCCATAAACAGAGGAAGATGAGGGCACCCTTCCAGCGATGGGGCTGGGCCATGGAGGGCAGCCTGAGCTCCACAAGGGTTTCATTTTTGGGGAGATAGTTCACCTCCCACTGTAGGACCCACCCAGCAAACAACACAACAAACCCTTCTAGGAGGCCCAGAGGGGAATGATTGGGCTGGGGGCTCGGGGATAACACACAGACCACCTGGCTACAGAACTCTGTGCTTCCCACTTCCTGAGGGGCTAAGTGATGCTTTGTAAGTATGTGTAAGTGATGCTTTATGAAAAGTATCTGTGAGGCAGACTTGGGACCTCTGGGAGGAGCTGCAGGCTCTGGTCTTCTCCCAGACAAGGCGGGTTTGGAGCAGCTGAGCCATCATGCAAGCCAGGGATGAGAGCTTCCGGTTTCCAAGCAGATGTTCTGCATGGAAAGGCATAATCGGAGAGTCCACAGAACAGCCTGCGTCCCGTGGAAGTGTCTGCGGGGCCCATTGCCTGCAGTCCCACAGGACAGTGAGAGCCTGGGCAGGGGTCGGGCTGTTCGAGGGCTGAGTGGCTTCCATGTCTCCAAGACTGCCTGCGGCTAGAGGAGTGCCCGCTGGCAGGATTCACATTCTGCTGAGGGGAGTGGGAGAGGAAACTATCAAAACCTCGCCACAAAGTTTTGGCCCAAAGGGAGTATTAGATACAACGTGCCCTGGCCACGAAATGACGCCCCGGTCTGGCGAAGTTGGAGGGATTCGGCCAATCTGCTGCCAAAAGGGGCGACGGACCCAAACCCGGGGCTGCGCTTCCCAAGCGCCTGGGCAGCGGGAGCCTGTGATTACCCATCTAAAGAGGAGAGAAAAGGACGACGTCAGCGGAGGGGGCAGGGGCTGGGGGAGGAGGGGGCAGAGGCTAGGGGAGGAGGGAGCAGAGGCTGGGGAGGAAGGGGCCAAGGCTGGGGGGGGGGGAGGGGGGAAACCCCAGCGGCAGAGCCTGACAGTCCTCTTGCAGACAAAGGACTTGGCGGGAGCGGAGAACCCCGAACGCGCCATTGAAAGGCTCTGGGCGGCTCTTCCGCGGGCTGCGCGCTCCGGCCGCGCAGCCAAGTTTGTTAGTTCGACAGATGGGGACGCGCGGCTGCCCGATTCTTCAGATGCTCGGGGCTCGGGGCTCGCAGTTTGGAAGCCAGCTTAGCCCTCATGCGTGCCAGGCTCCTTGGCCCCACGGATTGTGCCAGGAACCCTCACGGGCCCTCCTTCCGGCGTTCCCCACCACACCCCCCCGCGGAGGAGTCCGCGCTGGGAGCGGGGCGTCGCGCAGCCCACTGGGCCGGGCTCCTCGTCCCTCTCGGGCGGCCCGAGACTGGGGCGGGGCGACGGGCGGGGCTCCTGGGCACGCCTTCCAGGCCCCAGGAGGCTGACCACGGCCACTCTTTGTTCCTGCTCCCGCAAAGCATGGGGCTCAGCCCAGAAAGGGGGCGGGACAGCCAGTGGGGCGGGCCCCTGGCTCTGCACCCAAAAAAATCCAGCCCAGAAAATCGGGTCTGGCGTCCACGGTGACACGGAGGGCCTAAGGGCTGGGGACACCCTTCCTGTGCCCAAACCTGGCACGACCTGACTGGGAAGGGGGAAAGGGGGTGGAGGGGGCGAAGGACAGAAGTCTGACACCTGCTCCCTGAAACTCTGGAGTCATTCAGCCCCCTCTCCTCTGGGAACTCCCCAAACGCCTCTGCGGGAGCTGTGCTCCCTCCCCAGCGGCTGAGCACGTGGCCAATAACAACAACAACAACAACAATAACGCCCTCACCGTCAGCCTCTCCATCCTGAGCCATCGGCAGCCCACGCCCGATGAGCCTGCTAATTAGGAGCCACTGTATGAATATTATTACATCTCAGACCGTTTCAAGAATGGCCTTTTATTTTCTGGGGGCGGGCAGTCTGACGAGAACAGAGTATTAGAGAGAAATAAAACCCCGAAGGTGCGCACAGGGCTCAAGGGCGTGGGCACCCAGGGCGACAGTGCCCGCAGCCCGCGGGATCCCGGATTGATTCAGCGCGCTGTCCCCCGGCCTCCCCTCTCCAAGCCCCCGCCCCACCCCAGCCTGTCCCCTTTGCTTCGCGGCATGGAGGAGGCCTCGCTACAGAGAAGCGCTGCCAGGCCCAGGTCCGCGCGGGAGCTGCCAGCCGGTGTGCAGAGGTGTCGGGTGCGGGTGAGGGGGACCCGTCAGTCTTCCCAGAGGCTTCGGCAGCGGCGGGCTTGGGTCGCCGGTCGCTATTCACCTCCAGCGCGCAGACTCCACCGAGCAGGCTGCAGTTTTCGGTGGAGCCGGGACTTCCGCGGGCGCGTAGAGAGCAGCGGGGCGAGGCGCGAAGGTCGCGCAGGAAACAGCCGCAGAGACGTGGAGCGGGGCGGGCCAGCACTCGCCACCCAGCCCGCCCGGCGGGGCGACCGCGGCGCATTTGTATGCAGAGAGCCTGGGTGTTTGTGCGCCCTGCGCCGGGCCAGCCAGGGCCCGAGGTCCCGGAACCCAGTGGATTTGCCCTTTTCGCTCAACGACAACAAAAAGTGCAAACTGGTGTCACCCGGGAGGCTCCCTCTCGTGTCCCTAAAGAAGGTGCCTGGCGAGTCCACCCTGGGCGCTCGTCGTGCCGCGCTGCCGCCTAAGGACCCTCTCACCCGACCCTCCGGCAGCGATGGAGGAGGCTCCCTCGCACCTGGGGAGCGCGGACCTGGCAGGCCTAGAGTGGCGTCTTCTCCATCCCGACTCCCAGCCTGTCTCACCCGGCCACGGAAGGTGGTGGGCACAGCCAGGCCTGAGGCGGGGCGGCGGTTCGACGGGGAAGAGCAGGAACTTTCCGTAGAGACGGGTTTTCTGCCTAGGAACGCTTAGGAAACCGGCCTCTTGCGGGGACAACGATCTGGCGGGAGGGTTGGGCGGAGCCGGAGGGTCTGCCAGAGTCTCCCGCTGCGGTCCCCGTCCTGGTCCAGATCCCAGGCATCGGGAGGCCCAGGTGGGAACCGCGAGGGTAGGAGGCTGGCTGGCGAAGCGGGGCCTCTCCGGGAGTTAGAGCTTAAGAGCGTGAGCTGTTGATTTTTACAAATGGAATAAACAGAAGCGAAAGTAGCCTCTCAGCGTTCTGAGGGTCTGACATCTCACCCGGTTGCAACTCCTCCCGGAGAGAAAAAGGAAATAAAGAAAAATGTTCCTATGCCACTGCAGACCTGATATCTGCTTGCATGCCTCTGGGGACAGGGATCTCATTATCTTACCAACTAACTTGCCCCATAATCATGTTATGATTTGCAAACAGATTAAAAAACAAAATGGTTTTTAATGTTGTTATACTGTCCTTTGATTAAAAAGAGTCCAATAGGGGGCTTTATTTTAATTTGGGAACCCAGAACTGCAAAAGTGCGATGGGGAGGAGGGCCACATCCTATTGTCCAGGACCCTGGGCCACTCCTGGTGCTTGGAGGCCTCCTCTCTGAGCCGTGTCTTTGCAAATCCAGGGAGCATCTGGCCTTGCCCCAGGCCCAGGGTCCTCAGAACTGACCCTGTGGAACAGAAACAGCCTGGAAGATTCCCTTTGGCAACACGATCCTCTGAGTGGTCTCTGAGTTTCTTTTACTGGGAGAAGAACACTTTTTTTTTTCCAGCTAAGAAAGTTTGGCAATGGAGCAACTGGCACTCTGCTCTGGGCGCAAGTGTGGCTTCTTGGAGGTAGATCCCCACCACTGCCCGAGGGCAGCTCAGAAAGCCTGGTGCTTTCCCGAATATACCTTGGGATGTTGTTTTCCTCACCCTGTACTTTTGGGGTAAAAGCAACAACAAAAAGTAAAAGCAGAGAGCCTGTCTGCTGAGGAGGAAGATCCCTGCCCAGGGGAACATTACCTGTTGTTTTCTGTTGGTTGTAAGCATTTACTCAGAGAATAGCACCATACTTTTGAACACTTCCGCTGGTCAAGAGATGTGAACTTGGATATCTTCTGTGCCCACATAGAAAATGTCCAAAGTGTCTTCATAATTTTAAAAAGAGACATCAGTGCCCGGCCATGGGGAGAGGCCCGGAGTCGTCTGAACTCAGAAACACAGAGGGAAAACTCGTCATTCCACCTTGGATAGCCAATATTTTACAATAAATTGGAGTTATTTTTATTTAATTAACTTTCAAGATTTTAAACACACAAAAATGCAGAAGGAATGTTCACAATTTGGATAACCACAGTTGGAGATAGAAACATTCATTTCTCATAAGATTATAAATATTTAATACTGGAACTGTAAAATGCACATTTTACAAACTAAAAAAAAACAAAAAAACTTTGCTTCCTGTGAAAAAGGCATATCATTTCATTGAGTTTCCTAAGCAGCAGATGGTTAATCACAGGATGTTAAACAACATTTTGTTTTTATAGTTCCTTTTTAAAAAGGTTTACACTACTATGTACAGAGTGAAAATGTTGTTAAAGTAAAATAAAGAGGTTTAAGGCAAAGAGAGAAAGTCGCCCTCCGTCCTCAGGACCCGCAAGGCCTGTGTGGCCATTCTCCCCCTCCCCCACCTCCCACCACCTGGCTGTGGGAACATTTGGACGTGGTTCTTTTCTGTACTCTAAACAGAAGACAGTGTGGCATTACATAAAAAGATAAAGTGTTTGTTTATATACATATATATGTACGTGGTGAGGATATATTGAATATATTTAATTTACACTGTACCACACCTTCAAAAAATAAAATGTATATTTAAAAACAAAAGACAAAGTGATAAGAAATGGTTATTTATACATGTTTGTTCATCCTTCCTCTGGATCCCTGAGGACTCAGAGAACTTTTAAAAGTCAAGGTAGCCACATGTCCCAGAACTGGGGGCTCATATACACCTGTCTGTGTGTGCACACACCTACATACATATGTACACACCTTGAACACTCTCTGTAGCAGAAGTGACCACTTACAAAAAAAGAAGGGCACAAAAAAGAAAAAAAGCAAGAAAAGGCCACCTCTGTCAGAAGCTTTCTACCTGCCTGTCGGTGATGGGCCTTCGCCACTTCCGGGGCCTGACAAACATCTGAGGGGCTGGAGGGGCAGCAGGAGAGGCCTGAACCTGGGCTGGAGGGAGGAGGGTCACCCCTCTGCTCTCGATGCAGACTCCAGGGCCTGGTTCGGGAAGGAGGCAGGGAGAGAAGGCAGGAGGAGGGGATGGAGCAGAGTGTGATGAGACTGAGAACTACTGTAGGTCCAATGCCTAGCTCAGGCTCCGGCAAGAGGCAAGGCTATACTCCCCCAAAGGGCTTCGGCTGGGGAGCGGTCCCTCCTGTTACCCATGGCATAACCATACAAACAAAGTGGCAGAAATCATAGACCAAGTAGGAGCTATTTATTCAGTTCACAGTTGTGTGAAATGCAGCAATAAAAATCTTTGGACTATAGCAAGTTGTTTTAATTTTTCTTTTGAAATTAAAAAAAAAGCATCCTATGTCCGATATGGAACTTAGGGGATTAAAAAAAAAAGATGAAACCCTAGGCAGCCCCCTTTGCAAAAAATAAAATCATAAAATTAGCATAATCTCAAACACACAAAAATAAAAAAAATATTTTATAGTCAGATATTTTGAATTTTACATCACCTGTAAATTATATACACATAGAATATTGCAGAACCATAGCTAACACACGATCTTTTCACTAAGAATGCTGGTATAATTTTTGTACACTTGCCCTTTTTGATAACTTTAAATTATTGCATTGTTTTGCGCACACAGAGACACGCAGGGAGAAGACAGGGGTGCCTACTCGCTGTCGGACTTGCCCTCCTTGGCTGCAGTGGAGTGGTTGTATAGGCCCTGCGCCATCAGGTGCACCGCCAGCGTGTTCTTGTTGCCCGTGGCCTTCTTGATCTTGGCGCGCTTGTTCTGGAACCAGATCTTGATCTGCGACTCATTGAGGCCCAGCTCTTGGGCCAGGCTCTGGCGCCGCTGCTCTGTCAGGTACCTGTTGGTCTGGAACTCAGCCTTGAGCCTCTGCAGCTGCTCCGCAGTAAAGGCTGTGCGTGGCCGCTTGTCCTCTTTGTTGGGGTTCTTCTTCTTTGGTTTTCGGGACCTGGGGCCTGGGGAGGTGTGGAGAGAATGCTGGTCAGGGGCTGCAGACCTGCCTGCTGGCTCAGATGCAGATCACTCCACCAACACTGGATGACACAAGCTGGGGAGGGAGGTGCCCAAGGTCTCTGGGCTGGACTTGGGGAGCCTGGGGGTGGGTTGGCAACCACCACCAGGTCCCAACCCCGGAAAGAAGGCTTTGGGCCAGCGAAACCCAGTGAGGGTGGAGTGGGATGCAGGGCAGACTGGGTGGAGAAGTCTCCAGACAGAAGGGAAAGTCCTGGAGGAAAGCAGCTCTACAATGCCTGGTGGGCCTTGCTAGCCCTTCCTGAGGCTCTACACAGGAATAGATGGGCAGGCATAGGTGCTGGGCCAGAGATAAGGAGAAAGAATGGGGGGAGGGGAGCAAAGTAGCAGAAGCTCTGCGGGCTGTGGAGGAGCTCCCACAGGAACCTTACAGGGGACACCCAGAGGGTGCCGAGGGAGGGCTGTGCAGATAACGGGAGGGGCTCAGATATCTGCCTCTACCCCCTACACACACACACACACTGGCCCTGTAGGCCCAAGTTTATTGTTTCCTTTAAGGACAGGAGCACAAGTGTCCTCTGGGTGGAAGCAGCCCTGCCAATTCAAGCTCCCCTTTCACTCCCACCAAGTCTCCTTGGTCCCCCAGCACGGAGAGAGAGCCTATCCCTGCTGGCTGACCTCAACTGCCTGCCTCCCCCACCAGAGTCCCCACAGAAGTCTCCTCAGGCTAGGACCCTCTCCTCATTGGGAAGTGATTTTAAGGTTCCCAGGCCCCCGCCATCTGCAAAGGCTGAGCAGTGCAGAGGGAAGCATTTTCTTTTTGTTGGTCAAGCTCACTAGGCCAAGAGGGTGTGTGAGAGGAGGCCATGGAGGCTGCTGGGGGTGTGGGGTTGCACCCGTGGGTCTCCAACTGTGGAGTGAATCAGCTTTGGGGCACTCCCCCCTCAATGTCTAAGAAGGTGCCTGTGGCTGGAGACTAGACCTTGGGCAGCCAGAACCCCAGGTCCTCACCCAGTCCCCAGCTCACCCTGCAGGCTGCACTCCCACCCACCAGGACCTGGGGGTGGGGATCCACAGCTCCAGGGCTGTCTGGGGAGCCAGTGGGCGTGGAGGCTGACCCAGACAAGCTCTCTCTCCGGGGAAGTAGACTCCCACAGAGGGGTCCCAGGGGCTGTAGGGCTCAAACTCCCCGCCTTTTAGATGATAAAATACCCACACTCCTGCCCTCGCCCCAGGAGCCGTCCATGCCCAGTGCAGGGCATCAGCAGCAAAGCCCAGCAGCAAAGGCCTTGATCCCCACCATGCAGATGGAGGCATTGGGCCGGGCGTTGGGCCAGGCCCCGGCGCAGGAGGGGCAGGTTGGCTCTGTGAGTGAGGCTGAAAGGACCAGGCAGTGTGCATCGGCCTCTGGTTCCAGGGGCCAGTTCAGTATTTACTCCGTCCTATGCCCCAGAAGCACACTTACCCCCCACCAAACTCCTCTGCTGCTGGGGTTCCTGCAAACACAGAACAGCCCCCTGCCACATACACACACACACACACACACACACACACACACACACACAAATGAGTTTACAGAAAGAAAATCTCCTCAAAAGCAGAATTTTTAGTTCCCTTTCTTCCTGGATTTTCTTTCAAAATGAAACACGTAGGAGTCTCAGAAACAGAACCAAACCTCATCAAGAAAGCTCTGCTTCGCTCTTTCCTGAAACCCCAAGGAACGAACGTGATCTCACAGGGTTTGTTGTTTTCAGTCCGAGAAGACCCAGCCGCTCTGGCCACTGCCAGGCTGGGTTTGGCGGGCTGCTCCTCTGCGCACAAAGCCAGCTTCTCCTCCAGGCCCCATTGTGAGCCTCTATGTTAATTAAATATTAACAAAGGAGGGAGGCGAGAACAATGGAGCAAATATCAGATCTAACTGGAGAAATTTGGGTTTCATGAGAGAGAGACGACGAGGCAGCCGCAAGGCAGCAGGGTGACTGGGTTGTGCTGCGGCCTGGGCAAACAATCTCTGGGAATACCTGAGGGCTGGGGCAGGGGGTCCGTTGCCAGCTGGGGACAGACCTGCACTCATTTCAGCTGGGGTTCTCACGATGACTTGGCCTTGGCTTTTTAACCAGACCTGTGAGAGAGAGACTCCAGCACCTGCACACCCCTCTCCACAACCTGCCCCTTCCCTGCCCAGGAGCAGCCCCGGGGAAGCCTCAGGGAGAAGTTCCCTTCTCTGGGGGGTACCGCAGGTCCCCCTCCTCCAAGCTGTGTGCGAAGTGGGTGCTGCACTCCCCTGCGGCATGCAAATAACACTGGGATGAGAGCAAAGGGCGCCAGTTTCCGCTATGCCCTCTAGTTGGCAGCGCCTTCGAGGGGCCCCGGAAAGAGCTGCAGCCGCTCTTTCTTCCGGATTGCATCTGGGGTTTCTGGTCGCAGGAGGAATCTGCGTCTGGGGCGAGCTACTCATGGGTCCCGGATCTAGACTGAGTTGGAAGGATCGGAGAAGGGGTTGAGCGGCGAGCTTCCAGCCAGCTCCCAGCCACCCCCGTTTCCCATCAAATAAACTCCAGCCAGGGGATGCCCCCCGTTTCCCATCAAATAAACTCCAGCCAGGGAATGGGGGGCTAGGGGCTGCGCGGAGAGGCCCCGAAAGGCAGGAGAGAGAGAGGGCAGGTCCCGCCGCTCCTGCGTTCTAAGAAGTCTGTACACCCCGGCGAACTGATCCTGCGCCCTCGCCTCTTGGCCGCAGCCCGGGCCGGCAGCAGCCGCACAAAATGTCGCTGTGAGCGTCTTTGTGTACTTGGGGGGAGGGGGTCCCGGTGTCTTCTTCCCCCGGTAAGTTCCCGTGCCGGCGCTGCCCTGTAGCCCCGCAGCGGCGGGGCGCGGGGTCCCCGGGCTCACCTGAAGAAGGCCGGTCCGAGTAGCGCGTGCAGTAGACCCACGCCGGCCAGAGCATGGGCTGCGCGCCCAGAGTGGCGCTGGCCTGCGAGCTGTCCGAGTCTGAGCTCAAGGACAGGTCGCCGCCTCCCAAGCCTCGGGCCTGGAGCGCCCCGTCCAGAGGGCCGTTGGGGTCGCTCCCTTTCTTGGCGTCGCTGTGCAGCGAGAGAGCCTTGGAGCCTCCTTCCCCTTCGCCCGGAGACTCGCCGCCGCCGCCTGGCAGAGGTCCGCCGGCACCCGGCGTACAGGGCGCTCTCGGCCGGGGCTCCCGGACAGACCCCAGGAGCTGATCGGCGCCACCCGCACCGCCGCCTCTGTCCGCACCGCCCGCACCGCCTTCGCCGCTGCCTCCGGCGCCTCTTCCTCCGCCCGCGCCGGCACAGCAGGTCCCCGCGTCCTTTCTCCGGCCGAACTCGGGCCGCAGGATGTTGTCGATGAAGAAGTTGGTGATGCGGTGAGGGTGCTGGTGGTTGCCCGGCACCTGCAGGACAGCTGGCAGCACCAGTGCCCGCCGGCGTCCCGTGTCCGCATCGCCGGGGCTGCTGCCGCCACCGCCTCCCGAGCCGCCACTGGGGCTGGATTCTGGCTGCCACTGCCCCTCCGCCGCCGCTGCGTCGCTGGGCTTGGAGTCATTCTCCTCCATGCTGTTCAGGACAAATCCCAAATCGTTTCTCCGGGGACCCCTCCAATCAGCTGTCTGCCTGCCGGCGGCGCACAAGGAGACCGACCCCACAGCCGGCCCGAGCGCGCTTCTACCCCGCCGAGGCTTCCAAGGGCGTGTGCCGGGGCCGGGGCCGGGGCTAGAGTCCTGCAAGTCGCCTGCCGCGCTCGGAACGGAGCCGTTCCAATCCACGAGTTGAGTTCGAAATACCAAGAGTTGCCCTGTGCCCCAAGTCGGTAGATTCAAAAGTCTGGTCCTCCCGTCGGCAGGGCGCGCGGGCAGTCACAATGGTCCTGCGGGGACGCGGGGCGCCTCCGGGCTCCGCGCTCCTCTCCGCGTGCGGCTGCCTCTGCCCCCGCGCTGCCCGCGCTGCAGCAGCGGCCGCCCCGGACTGGAGCTGCGCTCATGCAGGCAGCGCGCTCCTCAGCGCTCACGCCCGCCTGGGCCTGCTCCGGCCGCCGCCGCCTCCCGGCCGCCCTCGCCCGCGCGCCGGCCCTCGAGGGTGCGGGGCGCCGGCGGTCAGCACGTCCGCCGCTGCCAACACGCACATGGAGGCCCGCGGGCCCGCGCTGAGCTCGGCTGCCGTCCCGCTGCGGGCCCGGGCGCCCCACCTGCGTGCGGCCGCGCCCCCGCCGAGTCCCGCCGAGCCCCGCGGCCCGAGCCGCATGGGTAAGGAGTAGAGGCTGGGCCGGACCGGGCCGGGCCGGGCTGGGATGCCCGCGCTCCCTCGCCGTCTGCGCGCCTTCGCGGCCAACACCTCCGCGCCGGCTCGGAAATTTCCAGGCCACTTAGCGCAACCTGAGACACTTTCACTCTGGATTTTGTTCTTATTTTTAACAGAGCCCCCTCGAGTGACGTCGCGGGCCGGTCTCATGGACACGTGCCTCGGGCCAATGGCCGCAGAGTCTCGCGCCCACGTGACGCGCCAACCGCGGCTGGGTGACAGGAGGCCCCCGCCGCCCCGCCTCGCCCCCGCCGCCCCTCCCTCCCTTAAAGCAGCCGTGTCCTCTGGCTCAGGGTGCGGGAGCCCCGAATCCGAGAGACCCTGACGGCGTCCCCTGCGCTCGAACGCGCTTTCCCGTCGCTGGGACCGAAGGAACCCCCGCAGTGGCATTCTCCGGTCACCATGGTGTGCGGCCTCACACACGGTCTGGGAGATGGCAATTTTTAACATTTCCATATTGTTTACCGTGGGGAAAAATCCCACAATTCCTTGCACAAAATGCATAAATCATTTTAAATAGGCTGCCGAGATACAAAGGGACTTTTGTAGCCCGCGTTCCTCGCTATGGAGAGGGCAGTTGTCACTTACGTTTGACTTTGGTGACGGGCAGGTTCCTGTGTTGAACGCAGAGCTGGCGCTCAGGACCCTCCTCCTGCAGACACTTACTGTAAGTGTGCGTGTGTGTGCGTGTGCGTGTGCGTGTGCGTGTGCAGAACAGCGCATGCAGAAGGCAAGGTCTCCTGGGGACACCCATCCTCAGAAAACAGGCAGGTGGACCCGGAGGAGTGCAGGAGTAGATTTCAGGCTCCTCAGGGTTTGGAAAGTACTAGTCAACCACATGCTCTGCCCCCAGGCCTTCCACCTAGTTTTCTTAGTCTTAAATTCCTTAAATTAAGTTTCACTAAGGAGCAGGGCCCATCCGAAAAGGGGATCAGGAATTACATGGTGGAGGGATTTGTTTTCCCCTCCCCTCCTTCCTCTGTCCCTTTTGAAACTTCCTTTCTAGTTGCTGTCAGATGTCCAAATTGAACTTCTATTTTCCTCTTCTCTCCCCTTCTCCCTTAGGGTCTGGCCAGAAAGTTTCTTTCTCCTGACCCCAAACACCCTTGGTTGCCCCAGGGAGTACATGTCCATCGTTTAAAATGCATTTTTATGGAAATTTGCAAACTTTGAGAAAACACCCCAAAGGGCAATTCTGAGGATGCGGGAGCATTGGCACAATAAAAATGCCCTTGGTGGGAAGGGAGTTGGAGAGTGGAGAGGGGAGAGGAGGTGAGGTCTGATGCCCCAGGACTGGCCTTCCGGAGGGGCAGAGGCGGCAGCTTCAGGTACCAAACAGCTGAGGCCCATGCCAGTGTGGAGGAGGCTCTGAGTCAGGGATTGCCTGCCAAGTGCTGCCAAGCCAGGAGAGAGGGTAGGTCTGCAAGCAGCCCTCCAGGTAGAGTGATGGCCAGGCCCCCCCCCCCCCACCTTCCCCACCCTAGCTCAGCTCTGCTCCTGTGTCTCCCAGGTCCTGTCCCCTTTTACATACTGGCCCACTGCAGGCTCCAGGTGCAGCATCTGCTCCGGTGGGAACTGGCCCCAAGAGAAGGGGCATGGAGGGCAGCATGCCCCTTCTCTTTGGTAGCTGGCTACCAAAGGGGTGGAGGCATGTAGGTGCTGGGTGTGCATAGGATCTGGAGGCAGATGGAGAGCTCATGGGTCATGGTAGCTTGTGAGATTCAAGTAGGGTGGGGAAGCCACTACTCCCTTGGGATGACTCACAAATCTTCCTCGCTCCTCCCCACCAGTTGGAAGGATTATCACCAAATTACCTGGCTAAGCACACACCTGCCAGGGACACTGCCTGGGTCTCAAAAAATGAAACTCCGCAGTCTGCTTGCCCCTAGGAACATGGAGCTGCTGGGGAGCATCCAGTCCCTTTGGGTCACCTGAAGGCAGGGGGCATGGAGGAACAGCCCAGGGCCCTCAATCCCTCCAAAGCTTCCAAGCTAATTTCTGTCATCCCCTGAAAACCAATTAGGCCGCCTCCTGAGAAATACTTTCATTTCTTGGGCACTGTTGCTTCTGAGCGCCTAGGCATTAAATGAGTCCAAGGTGGGGACTCCTGCTGTGTTCCTTCCTGTGTCCCAGACCCCAACTCACCCAGCGCATTCTCCTGGCAAACCTGAACTTGGGGGTCTCCAGGCTGCAGGGAAGGAAGGGCACTCCCGGGTTACTGGCCTGGGGGGTAAGACGTACAAGGTGATGCAGTAGGAGCAGAGAAAGGAGTGAGGAGAGCAATAATTGGGAGGTGGACATCTCAGGCTTCCCAGAGGTCACCCAAACATTAAAGTCAGCCTTGAGAATGGGCACCCTCCAACAGGCAGCGGGGGGCTGTGGGATTTGGGTCAAAGCTGCACAAAGTTGGTTTGCTCAGGGGCAGAGAGGTTCCAGTCTTACATAGAAATCTCAAGCTGTTTCCAGAAGCTTCCAAAATGTGCTGGAGGCCCAACCTGGCCTCTTGCTGGATCTGGAACACCGCCCTGGCTGTGTATGATTTTCTGAGGAGGGAGGCGGGGGGAGGGGGCAGGGGGGGGGGCCTGCCTTTCCAAGTCTCTGCTCCTGGGCCTGCAATGCAGCAGGTCCTCTCTGCCCTGGGCCCGGCCAGCCTGCGCCCCTTTCTCCAACCACCCAGGACCTGCTGAGGCCCTCAGGGTCAGTCTCTGTGCAACCACACAGGCCACCTCCAGACATGTATGTCTCCCCAAACAAGCCCAGCCGGGGTGTGCCAGCCCTTCTCCTCTGGTGGGAGGACAGCCCTGCTTCCTTCCAAGGGTCTGCATGGACAGGTGGGGGTGGGGGTGGAGAGGCTATCTGAGCCGGAAGAAGCTTCTAGACAGGAGGATTTATAACACTGATGACAGTGGTGCCACAGATAACATCTGGCACCTGAAGGTGGCAGGGGTTCCCAGAGACTCGGGGTGCCTGGCTGCAGAACCAGACCCCTCCCTGCTTTTTCTTAAAACTAGGCCAGAGGAGGGTGACTTTTCTGGAGGCTCTGCTGCTCCTCACTTCCCACACTCCTCTAGGTGGGTGAGGGACACTGGGGGGAACCACTGCCATGACAGCGGGTTCAACCTGGAGACATTGGCACTGCGCTGGTAGACATGGCCCACAGTTTGTGGGAGCGACACCTGACCTCAGCACAAGCAGAAGTGGAGCCTTGAGCTGGAGCAAGAGCTGCCCTCGGTCCTTGGGAAGGCTGTGCCCCAGCCTGTAGACAAAGGCCAAAAGCGGGCCAGGGTTGGGAACACTGTGGCCTGGAACAGCGACTGCTAAGAGTAACCCAGAAGGGAAGGGTTAAATGCAGCAGTGGTGCCTGGAAAAGGGGGTGGGGGCACCTGCCTTTGTCTCAGGACTGTTCTGTCCCAGGGAGCCCAGGGGCCCAGCCAAAGGCACCCTGCAGCCACTGCCACAGAAAACCAGGCGGATCCCAGCCCAGGCTGCCTGGCTGAGAAGGGCGGTGGGCATTGGTCTTGCTGGTCTGGGCCCTGCCCCAAGGGCGAGAGCAGAAATGATTTGTGCTCAGCCACAAACCCCTCAGTGCTGGGGTCACAAAGTGGGTGAGGCCCCCACTGGAGATGGGCCCCCACTGGAGGCAGGCCCTTGCCCAGGCTATAGGGAAAAGACCTTTTGACGCTCAGCCCCAGTGCTGGCTGGGCAGGCAGGGAGCTGCACACAGGGCGGCTTATCTTCAGAGCCAGAGACTTCCATGTAGAACCTCCTAGAACCTGCTTCTCCTGGAAACAGAGCTTCTAAGGATAGTGAGGAAGACTGTCCTGGCCCCACACCGCCCTTCGTGGGTTGCTACCCAGCTGGGGACTCCTGCCTTAGACATCCTGACTGTCCTTAGGAATCATCCTGTGTCCTGGGAACCTCTTTCCTATGTCCTCACATTGTGTCACCGCTGTCCTTAATCCCAGGAAAAGCTGGCCCCCTCTGGAAGCTGGGCCCCTGCCCGGGAGGTGGGTCATGGCATCGGCTGGGAGCCCAGGCTGGCGGGGGCCCTCTGGGAGTCATACCAATGGCTCGCCTGCCGGACACCTCTCCCCAAAGGGAAATGTCCCCTCAGAACAGCAGGAACCCAGAGGAAAACAGTCTAAGCAATCCAGAGGCAAATAAAAGAGCTGGTTTGGGGGAGGTTTGAAGAGCAGCTTGTACAGCTCACACCTCGCACACCCAGTGCGAACCTGTGGGGATGAGGGTCTGGAGGAAGGCTGCCGCTCCCTCAATCTTACAATTACTTATGAACAATGGAAGAAATTCAAGTATCTGTTCACCAGCCTCCTTCTGACCTTTGGAAGGAAAACAAGCTTTTCAAAAGGAAAGCCCGACACCTGCTTCCCTTCTCTGAGCACCAGGGCTCTGTTCTTTCTCTCCTAAGACACAGGTCAGCACAGAGGCTCGGATCTGCAATCGCACGCACACCGGCTTTACCGTATTTTATCAAAATGATTGGAGTGGCTGGAGAGTTCCAGAATTTTAGGCAAGTTTAGGAGAAAACACCTAAATCTGTACCCCAAATTAACAATGGAATGCTGCTTCACTGCGGCACAGCTCCTGTCTCATGCACTGCGCAGGTGGGGGACACATGTTTTTAAATAGCTTGTTTAAATTAGTCATGGAATTGATTTACTTTTTCCTTTATCAAATAGAAATACAGGGTGTCCCTAAAAAACATATGCACACTTTAACAGTGGATAGCCCAATTTTGAAAATGGAATGTATTTTAATAAGCACTGCCTTTATAATTATTATACATTTGTGGGACACCCTGTATATTAAAATATGTGATTTAATATGAAGTGTGAAACTAAATTGTGCATTAAATTTAGAATTCCCTGTACTAGATTGAGTGATCAATCCCACGGAGTTTGACGAAGTTGGTCCTTTAGCATGAGTATCTGGTTGATAAACAGTCTTATCTCTGTCGTGTGGGGAGGGAGCTCCGTCCCAGCCTGGTCAATCCCAGGGCTAAGCACAGAACCGCGGGTGGACCAGCGCTGCCGTGGAGGAGCACAAAGGCTGGTCATGAGCTCGGAGAACCGCGGGCCAGGATCCCGGTGCCACCCGCAGGGTGGTGCCTGCCTGTTGACTGCATTCGGGGCTGCTGACCAAGCCCACAACCCTCCCCAGGCGGCTCGGGCCGCTGTCATTAGGGCCGGACTCGGTCTCGGCGCCTCTCCCAGCTCCCCTCCCCAGCCCGGCCAGCCCACTACTGGAAAAGTCCTGCAAAGCAACACTTTCGCGCTGAGGCCTTCGGTGAGGTGCCTTTTCTCCTCCAAAGCCGTCCCTTCCCGTCCCAGTCGTTCTTTTAAAAAACCACGTCTTTGCAGGCGGCCTCGGTGCCTCACTGCGCGATGGAGTTTCAGGTTGTGTGTGTCTCATCTCACTTAATCCCCCGAGACACAACAGCCTCTGGACGTGGCAGAGTTCAGGGCCCGGGGCCATCTGGGGCCTTCGCGGCGCAGAGAGAGAGGGGTAGGCGCAGGATTGCCGCAGATGCAGCTAATGCCCCGAATTCCTCGGGATTTACACCTCCCTGCGATCCGAGCCCGAAAGGCGAGCTGTTCTAATTAACCGCCCACTGTAGCTCCCGCTCTCACTGCCGGGGCCAACTTTGGCGGCGCGCAGCCTCGGGGTTGCTGATGCTGGGGGTGGGGGCTCCCCGCCTGGGAGGGTGCCCAGGCCGCTGGCCGACGGGAAGGTTGGTGCCCAGGCGTGGCAGACGGCGCCCAGAGGCAAAGTTCGGGTTCCCTCAAACAAACACACTTTGGGGCGCTTAGGTTTTCTGTCTTATTTGCAGATGGCACTTCAGCCGCAGAGGCACCGCGACCAGCTCCGCCAGTTGGGCGGGCGTGGCGCCGGGCTCGGTCGGCGGGGAGCCGGGCTCCGCCGTCGGCGGCCAGAAGGATTTGGGATCGAGGTCGCCCAAGAGGCGCGTGTCCGCCTGGGCCCACGGGCGAAGCAGGCCCCAGCCTTCCTGCTGGCGGGAATGTCCGCTCCGCAGCGAAGCCACTAGAAAACACGACACGGGGAGCGGCGGAAGGAGGCAGCCTGGCGTTCCTGGCTCCGGCTGGCGCGGCGGCACGGGCCTTGCTCGGGCCCGGAAAGAGGCCGGCTCCGAGCGTCCGCTCCGCTCTGCGGCGGGAGAGGGGCCACCTTCCCCGCGGCTCCCGGGAGCGGCCTGGAGGCGTCGCAGCCGAGCGCCAGCGCGGGCTCCCCGCCCGGCCGTGGTCTCCGCGCCGGAGGCGGAGCAGCCCGCGGCGTTTCCCTGGGCGCCGGCCCGGCAGGACGCGCGCGGCGGGAGCGGCCCGTGTGCCCGTGGGGAGGGGGGCACTGGCCTTTGCTCGCTCATGTCTGACCCGACCTTTTCCTTCCTGCTCCGTCGGCGCGGCTCCTCGACCCCTCCCCGAGCTCTCCTCCCCCTTCGCCGCTGCGGCGGGTGGAACCGGGGCGTCCCTCCGGGAGCCTCGAGGGCCAGTCTCCCCGGGGGGAGGGGTGTCCCGAGGCAGGTTCCTCCCGCTCCCCTGCGCGTCTGAGTCATCAGCGAATCCCGGGAAGCGTGGTTTTAGGAGTGATTCCTCGCGTCTCGCTGGGTGCCTTGCGGTGCCCCAAGAGGGACGGAGGGGGCGCTGTGGTCCGGCGCCCGCCCTGCGGGGAGGCGGGGAGCAGGCCCCTGGGGGTGCCCCTGCTGTGCTCGGTCTTCCTTGGCGGCCGGCGAGGAGGGGACCTCGGCCCCATCGGGGCTCTTGGTTGGACAGCAAGGGCCCCGGAAGCACACAGCCCTGATCTATGGGGCGGACTCCCGGGGGGCGGGCTTCTCCTCGGAGGTGCAAGCCCGTGCCCCCCACTCCCGAGCGCCCCGGGGAGGGCGAGGCAGGCGCGTTGTCCGGAGCCGCTGAGCTCTCCGCGGCTCACAGATCAGAGGCCGCCCGCCGCCCGCCGCGGTCCGCTGCGCCGCGCAGTGAGCGCTCAGCGACAAAGCGGGGCTCGGTGGGGACGCGGGTCCGCGCGCGCGGGCGGGGGCCGAGCCCAGCCCCGACTTCAAAGCCGCCCCTCGGGGCCCGGTGAAAGGGTGTCCTGGGCGGGGGCGGGGGTCACGGTCTGAAACTGCCAGAACGCCCCGGGCAGGGCTCTCCGCGGGGACCCTGAGATTCTTGCTGCCCCGGCCCTCGCGCGTCTGCGCTGCCCGAGCCCGGGGCTGAATCACCAAGTCCTGGCCCAGGACACCCCCGCGCAAAGCAGCTGTGTTAGTCCAAAGCCTCTCACTGCCACTTTTTAAATTAACGTCTTTTGGGGGGAGGCGACTCCCTGCTGTACCCCGTGTAGGGGCAGCACCCCCCGCGCCGGGGCGGGGAGCGGGTCCAGAGGGATCCCCAGCCAGGCCAGCTGTCCGGGTCCGCACGCCGCCGAGGCCCCTTCCCGGCTAGAAAGTCCCCCTGGGTGTCTGAAGCGCGCTCCTTCAAGAGATTCGATCTCTTGGGTCCCCTCAGCCTTCGGCCCGCACTTTTAATGCCTGAGCTCTTTTTCTATTAAGCGGAAGGGATAGGAGGAGGCTGGGGGTGTGGTGGGGGTAGGGAACGTGCTTAAAAGGAAGGAGGGAGGTCAGAGGTTAGAGGGATTGCGGCTCCTCGCTCTGTGACCCTTCTCATCCCCATCGCCCAGGGAGGGACTCGATGAAGCAGGATGTCCGGGCATCCCTAATAAAGCCGGTATTTGGGGGAGGGAGTTGGTCCTGGGTAGACACAGGAAAGTGTAAGGGGAGGTTGGAAATGGAAGAGAGAGCAGAGGACAGAATCTGGGGGATGGAGGCTAAGGGGCCAGCCCTAGAACAGGGGGTCTAGCACAGTCTCCTTGACTCCTTCTCCCAAGGTGACAAGGGCACCCCAGCTGTTGGCACCATTGCCTGGGCCCTTCTGGCAGCTGTATCCGTGCCCGTGGGGGCCAGTGTCCCAGGGAAGGTAGATGAGGACTCGGCGTAACTGTACCAAGAGTTGCATGTGGACCCTCGGAAAGGGTCTCAGGGACCTCCAGGATCCGCAGACCACACGTAGAGAACTGCTGCACTAAACAGTCTTTTGTGAGTGAATGAATGAATGAATGAATGAATGAATGAATGAATGGACTTGACTACAGTCTTCTGAAGAGGACACTGGTGTCCATTGTCTGTTAGCTCCTGATGCATCCAAGACTTGCTTGATTCTGGAAAGTGTGCGTGCATGTATGTATGACCTGGCTGGGGCATATCAATATTTCCTGGCAAGAGCACAGGAACCTCACCTCGTTGGTTCAGGGGCAATGTTGCCACCAGATGAGATTGGAAGGTGACTTTCAGTTTTGGGAGCTTTGGTAATGGAAAGCTTTGTGATTGTAGGTCTCTAGCTTCACCTACGCGTCACAGGTGCAGCTGGGGACAGGCAATGCCCTCAGCTGGAGGGCCATGCTGCCAAGGAGCCCTGTTTTGCAGTCTGCCCCTTACACAGCCAGGAGATGAGCGGCCCTCCTGACCATGGCTCCATGGCAGTCTGGCCCGCATCCAAGGCTGGGGCTGCCCCGAGTCTCTCCAGATGTGGGTGCCTCACAGGCTGACTCTCCCACACCAGCCCGCTCCAGCCTCCAGGCTCCCCCTTGCTCAGGACCCCCGAGAGCCTAGTCCCAGCAAGGCTTTAGTGGCGTGAAAATTGTAAAATCTGAGATTGAAAAGGAAATTGTGCCTCTTGGCAAATTTGAGTTCTGCTGTCTCTGCTCGGGAGATGGTTACTCTCTTCAAAATGTAGAGTGTAAGTTGTATCCAATAATCTTGCCAGGAGAAACATTAAATAGTGAAAGTTGCGTAAGTCCGATCTAAAATTTGACTTCATATATTGTTGAAATGAAGTTAATTTTTAATTATGAGGAGATAAAATGTATTATTGTGATCATTTAAAAAATGTTTTGACTAATTTTTTTTTAGAGAGAGGAAGGATGGGAGAGAGAAACATTCACGAGAGACATCAGGCTGACTCCTTCACACCCCACGAGAATGAGCCTCTAACTCGTGCTTGTGCCCTGCCTGGGAGTGAACAGGTGTCCTCTGGGTCCATGGATCATGCCAACCACTGAGTGCATTCCAGCCAGGGCCTCCACCCTGAGTATTTTTAAAGCAGCAACTCAGTGGCATTAAGTACACTCACATGGTTGTGCAGCCACCACCTTCATCTCCAGAACTTTATCTTCCCAAACCGAACCTCTGTTGCCATTAAACCGTCACATATCCAGCGCCTGGCACCCACCACATATGTCTGTTTCGGGGAGTTTGAGAGTGTAGAGTCCTCATTTACATGTAACAAGAACATTTTTGTCCTTTTGTGACTGGCTTATTTCATTCAGCATGATGTTCTCAGGCTCATCCAGGGGGTAGCATGTGCCAGAACTCCTTCCACTTACCTCTGAATTAAAAGAGAGAGAGAGAAGGAAAAAGGACTGAATTCTATTTCATTGTGTGTAAATACAGCCTTTTGTTTCCCACTCCTCCACTAAGACATGCCTGGGTTGTCCACCTCTGGCTATTGTGAATAATGCTGCTGTGAGCCTGGTGTGGTAACATTTCTTTGAGACCCTGTTCTAATTCTTTTGGGTCTATACCCAGAGGTGAGACCACTGGATCACATAGTAATTCTACTCAACCACAAGTTTCCACAGGGCTGCACCAGTTTGCATCCTCACCAGCAATGAACCAGGGGGTCCAGTTTCTCCACATCCTCAACAACACTTCCTATTTTCTATGTGTTTTTTTTTTTCTTATAGCCATCCTAGTGGGTGTGAAGCAATACTAGCTCCCAGACTTTTGAAAAGCGTTCCTTCCACCTAGAACACCCCCTACTCCCTGAGGAACTGGCCACCCTCCTACCCTGGCCCAGGGCCCCCGTCTATCTGTCTGTCCGGCTGCCCCCTCAACAAACTCCTTGCTTCCTCTCTTTTGGCCCCAGCTTCTCCTGCAGCCAGTCAGTGACAAAGGTGGACAAGGGGCCGCTGGACGAAGGGCAGAGTGGAGCTGGGAGCAGCTGGACTGTGACTCCAGACATCTGTCCCGTTTGCCTTCTTGGAGGAGGGGGTGGCAGAGAGAAGTATGGGGACACCTTAAGGGGGTGTGGGATCTCATCTCCCCAACCATCTGTGGCATTGAGCTCCAGAATTCAGCTAGTGGGACTGAAGAATTTAATCTTTAAAATTAATTTTTTAAATATATTTTATTGATTTCTTACAGAGAGGGAGAGGGGTAGAGAGTTAGAAACATCAATGAGAGAGAAACATTGATCAGCTGCCTCCTGCACACCCCCTACTGAGGATGTGCCCGCAACCAAGGTACGTGCCCTTGACCAGAATCGAACCCAGGACCTTTCAGTCCACAGGCAGACACTCTATCCACTGAGCCAAACCGGTTTTGGCTAAAATTAATTTTAAAATGATTTTCAGTTCAGCTTCTAGGAAATGCCCACTTACATTTGGAACAACTTGGGTGTGATGGCCTCTCCCTGCAAACCTGATCAAGGTTCCTTGAGCCAGGTGTTTCCCAGGGAAAATGCTAGGTGTTGTGTGTGAAGACGGTGTGCAGTGAGCTGGGCTCTCCATGTAAGGTGAACCCCGAACGTGAAGACTTAGGGCCAAAAAAAATATAAGCTATCTCATTGAAGCCTCCAGGAGAATGCTTCCTGCCTCTTCCAGAATCCAATGTCACCTGCATCCTCAGCATCCCTTGGCTTGTAGGCACATCACTTGGTCTCTGCTTCCAGCATCACATGCTTCTCCTTCCTGTGAATCTCTGTCTCTTTCTTCTTATAAGGAAAGTCATGTTGGAAGGGGCCAGTGTTCACATTTAGGGTTCACAGCCTCAGCCTGTCCAGTGCTTGACCCCCTAGACCAGTGGTCGGCAAACTGCGGCTCTCGAGCCACGGTTTGCCACTCTGTTAACTAATGAGTTTACTGACCACTGCTCTAGACCCCCTCTGCACATCCAGAAACTCTGTCCCTGGTCACGGCCCACCTGTCCTGTGACCCACTCAGTTGTCCTTCATTGTGATCTAAGGAACAAATCCACACGTGTTCAGTCTATAGCAGTGTCACATTCGCAGGTGCAGGAATTGGAGCGGGGACATCTTTGGGGACCCATTATTCTGTCTAACACAGCAGGGCTGTGGGGATCCAGTGGGAATGTCTTGAGTGCTGCACATTTTAACCACTGTTACTCGACCAGGAGCCAATATTCACTTTTCTGCCTGTAGGTGTGAGATCAGATTCTCTCCAGGCCAGTGTCTCTCATTGCAAGAATCACCTGGCAATATACAAAAAGTACAGTCCTGGTGACCTATGGGTGTGACTCCATCCGGAGTGTGACTGGGCGACCTGCATGTTTAACAATCCCCTTGGATCTGATCATTCCTCCTCTAAACAGAACAAGTTGTTCACCAGCAAATCAGGAAGTAGCAAAGCTGAGGCCTCAGGCCCCTGTGCAAACACCTGCTCCCCATGCCTGTGTGGCCATGCCTCTGTGCCCTTGGTCTCAGACCAGACCAGGGTTGCAGGGGAGATCTTCCCCCTCTGCCCTGGCCTGCAGCGCCGGTGTGCACTTGGTGAGGGAACAGAGCGCCCCCTGGCTGCGCCTGCTGTGCTGGCCAGCTGGGGGTACCCACAACAGCCCACAGGGACCTGAGGGAATTCCAGGAGCAAAACTGCCTGTGATTAGCATTCAGGACGCCCTCCAGGTGAACTGCAAGTAGAACCGCTCTTTATCTCAGGCTCATGCTAATATTCTGCACAGGAACCCTTTCAAACCTGCCCCTGGGGGCAGGGGAGCTGGGCAGGCCCAGGAGAGGAGTCTGGTGAGGACAGCATTAGCAGTGCCCTGGGCAAGGCCTCTCCTCCCGGAGGGGATGAGAGCTTGGGTAGCACCTTCCTCCCACCCCCACCCCCTACCTCTGCCACTGTGGTTCCCCCAGGAACGCTCCCTCCCTCAGTGGCTGTGAAGGGGTATTTTCTAGGCTAATTGAGCCTTGCCCCCAATTCCACCCTTTCTGAGAAAAAGCTCTTGATCATACACGAATGAAAACAGAGCTATAAATAGCACCTCCATTTGCTTCCCCACCCATCCAGCAGGCCTCTGTGGAGGCGCCATGGCCCCTGGGAACCTTCTCCCATCACATCCGGAGGCTCTGGCGGTGGGAGCTGTCCCTGCCTCCCCACCAGGGAGGGGACCTGCTTCCAACTCATTCCCAGGTGGTGGCAAGTCGGCTGTGACAATTAAAAAGGAGGAGAAATTATTTGCATTTTTCCTGGGTGTTAATGACCTTCCAAACCAGCATTCACTTGTCTCGTTTAAAGCAGCACACGTGGCATGAATAATGCAGCTGCCGCGGAGGGTAGACTCCTGGCCTCTGACCTAGTTCCCAAAGCTGAGTCCGCGGTCATCTCTCATACATTTGGTTCTGGTTTTCTGGGTGTGTGTTATTTTATTCAGAGATAACACATCCGAGGTAAACTTCCTGTTAAGGTTTGGGGATGTAAATGGATGGAGCCAAGACCTAATTTGTATTGCAGCACCTGAAGCTTTAAATTTAATTAACTTTCATCTTGGGCACGGAGGCACCTGCTGGTTGGCTGTGATCTGGCTCAAGCAGGCACTGTAGGTGCACACACAAAAGAAGTCACAGGGAGATGTCGGGGAGGGTTCATGATGACCTGGGGACTGGGGGCTGCCAGAGCTGGGGGGTACAGGGGTCTGCCAGGAGGTAAGGGGGCTGCCAACTGCAGAGTTAGGGCCCTCAGCACTAACGGTACTGTTTTTCTCAATTTATAAATGAGTAAATTGTCACTTATTTGAATTTGCCACACAACCAGGGAGTGGACCTCCTGTGGGTCCCTTCTGGCTTTCTGCTGAAGACCCCAATAGCTGGCAAACTCATCATCTTCCTTGAAGCCACTTGAAGCTAAACAGAGCGATTTCCTGTTGGGTTTGCAGCCTCCACCTCCATGTGGTACACCCACTTGGGTCCTGCCACAGGTGACCCGAGGTCCCGGGTGTGTGGTGGGCAGGGTGGCTGGAGACCCGAGGTGCCTTTCTTTGCCCTCGAGGCTGCTCCCAGACACCGAACACTGGGGCTCACCAAGGACAGAGTAGTACTGCACTTGCTGATCTGAAGGAATTAACATTACTTTATGGATAGCAGTTATGTTGCTGAAAAAGTCCTTTTCTATTAGATATGCATGAAGATAAACATCCTGCCTGTCAAGATGGTAGCATAGATAACTTTGGGACTTCCTGCCTTTCACAACCACATCAGAATTACAACTAAAATACAGAATAATCATCATTCAAAGCTACCCAAAATCTAGCTGAATGGAAGTCCTACAACTAGAGAATTAAAGAAGAAGCAAATTGAGTCTGGTAGGAGGGAAGGAGATGCGGGCAAATTTCGGAATCCATTGGTCCCACACCCACATGTGGAGGCATATCTTGGCTGTGGAGGTTTCCCTGAAGAGCATGGGGTCCCAGCTCCCAGCCATAGTGCCAGTACAGTGGTACCTCAAGATACGAGTGCCCTAACATACGAGATTTTTGAGATAGGAGCCGTCGAGCCAGCGATTTTTGCTTTGAAATACGAGCAACATTTGAGATAGGAGTAATCTCGCGGATCGGCCGGCTGCACACGACCCAGCAGTTTCCCACAACTCATAGTTTCCCATGCCTCAAGGTTATGGAATGAATTAAACTCGTATCTCGAGGTACCACTGTACCAAGAAGAGAAGTCCCCACAATTTGTGGCTGTAAAAACCAGTGGGAACTGTGGCTGAGTGACATAGAGGTGCGGGGGAGAGAGGGCTTCAGGAGTTCTGGCAGTTCCTCTTAAAGAGCCTGTGTATGGACTTATTCAGACTCATTCCCTCTGAGCTCCAGGGCTGAGTCAGCAGCATAAAAGGAACCTGGGACATTTGGGGAGGAACTAACTTGTCTGGAATCAGGGCAAGAGCTGGAAAGGCAGTTTTCTCCCAGACAGAAGTGCTGGCAGAGGACAGTGTTCCTTTGCTGAGCTCTCCCTGCCACAGAGCTGACAGGCTGTGCCATATCTGAATCTACATTTACCTGGCTCACACTTTTCACCTTGCCCTAATGATTCACTGAGACCTCACCACTCTCTACTTGCAGGCTCATCCAAGCCATTTCCAGTGGCTTCTTCATACACCTGGCCTCTCTTGCCTCATTCTTTGACTAAAATCTCTCAAACAAGCATCAGCTGGCCTCAGCATGCCCTGTACCTCTCAACAAGTGGAGCTAGGCCTGGTACTAGTGGCAGCCCATCCTGGTGCACAGCTTGGCCTCTCCTGAGCACCTCCAAACTCAACACAAGTAGCAGCCATCTGCAGGTTGCTATGTAGCTCTTACTGGATGGCCCTAGGTGGGGAATAGGCAGAGGCTGACTTTGCACCTCCTGGGAGGCCCCAGAGCCAGTGCACCCAGTGGTTAACTTCAACCATGTTGGATTACAACTCTACTACCTCCATGAGTAATACACTTAAAGGGAAGAGTAAGTGAGCACCAAAGACCCACTGAAGCAAGTTCTGCTCCATAAGGGTGTCTCCTGCACACCAGCTCTTCTGTTGTAGTTGCAGCCAATCCTCACAACCAGTTGGCCTGGGGATCAATTCCTCCCACTAACACCAACAGTAATCAAGGCTCAACTATAATAGAATGGTGCACACAGCTCACATAGAAGTGCACCTGGAGTGCCCAGCTCAGCTGCCTGGGGAGACTAAGCCAATGGGCCCTACAGGACCCCTACTACACAAGGCCACTCTACCATTTCCAGGAAACATAACAGCTCTACCTAATACATGGAAACAAATGCAGGGAAGCAGCCAAAATGCAGTGACAAAAAGAAACATGTCACAGAGAAAAGAAATGGAAGCAAGCAAACTATTGGATACTGAGTTCAAAATAATGGTTATAAGATTGCTCAAGGACCTAAATGAGTGCTTCAAGAAAGTTGGTGAGACTTATAAGAATCTTAGAATGTAAAAGACATGAAAAGAACCAGTCAGAAATTAAGCACACTGACTGAAATAAAGAATAATTTACAGGGATTCAACAGTAGAGTAGAAGATGGTGAGAATCAAATCAATGATTTGGAATATGAGGAAGCAAAAAACATGTGATCAGAACATCAAAAAAGAGAAAAGAATAAAAAATTATGAAAAAGAGTGTAATGACCCTGTGAGATAACATTCACATTATGGGGGTAGCTGAAGGAGAAGAGAGCAAGCAATAAATTAAAAACCTATTTGAAAAATAATGACAGAAACTTCCCTTACCTGGTGAAAGAAATAGACATACAAGTCCAGGAAGCACAGAGTCCCAAAGATGAACCCAAAAAGGCCCACAGTAAGACACATCATAATTAAAATGCCAAAAGTTAAAAACAAAGAGAAAAATCTTAAAGTCAGCAAGAGAAAAGTAGTCAGTTACCTACAAGGGAGTGCCCATATGACCATCAGCTGATTTCTCAACAGAAACTTTTCAATCCAGAAGGGAGTGAATATTCAAAGTGATGAATAGCAAGGACCTATAACCAAGATTACTATACCCAGCAAAGCTATCATTTAGAACTGAGGGTCAGATAAAGAGCTTCCAAGACAAGAAAAAGCTACAGGAGTTCACCACCACCAAACCAGTATTCAGAACAAATGAAATGTTGAGGGGTCTTCCAGAAGAACAAAGAGGAGGAGGAGGAGGAGGAGGAGGAAGAAGAAGAAGAAGGGAGGGGAAAAAGATAAAAATATGAACAATAAAATGGGAATAAATGCATATTTATCAACAATTGAATCTAAAAATCAAAATAAATGAACAAGGAATCTAATGAACAACATAAACATGAAAAATTAGAACCAAAGGCATAGAAACATGGAACAGACTGAGGAATCTCAGAGGAAAGCAGGGGGGAGGGGAAGTAAACAAAAGAATGTACATGCATATACTATGCATTACCTATGGCACAGACAATAGAGTGGTATAGGCCTGGAGGGGGGTAATGGGAGAACAAAAGGAGGGACATCTGTAATACTCTTAATAATAAAGGTGTATTTTTTTAAAAAAGAAATGTTTGAAGACAAAAATGGAGAAAACAAATAAAAATATCTATGGTGTTAACACCTTCAGCAAATTTGACACATGAAATTTTGAAGCTTGCTGTCAATTCAACAAAATAGCATACATATCAAATTGCATATACATATCAACATATGTATAACTCCATCTATTGAAAAAATCCACATTATTAACTAGTACACATTCTTGCTTCCTCTGAGCTCCAACACTGGGAGGCAGCTTTGGGGGATCCTGGGACATATGGGGAGGAACTGGTTTGTCTGGCATCAGGGAAGGATCTTAGGGACAGCTTTCTTTTAGACAGCAGGTGCTCGAAGGGTTCATTGTTCCTGTATTGGAACCTCCTGACTGCCAGTCATATCTGAGTTTCCATCAGCCTGGCTCAACACTATTTGCTCTGCCCTGGTGATTCCCTGAGACCCTGCCCCATCCATTTGCAGCCCCACTCAAGCTGTTTGTACTGGCTTTTCCCTATGTATGGCCTGTCTGGGTGGAGGCTTAAGACTTTTCTAAAATCTCTCAAACAAGTAGCAGCTGGCATCAGTGTGCCCCAAAACTATCAATAAGAGGCCCCAAGACCCAGCATTAGCACCAGCCTACCTTGTTTCACAGCAGAGCCTCACCTGAGTACCTCCTAGCCCAATACAAATAGCAAATAGCAGCCATCTGCAGATCCTTGGTAGCTCCTGCTGAGTGGCCCCAAACAGTGGCTGACTTTGCACCTCCCAGGAGTCCCCAGAACCAGAACCAGTGTATCCAGGGAAGCTTCAGACCATATCAGATTACAACTCTACACATCCACAAACAACACACTAAAGGGACAGACTCAGTGAGCACCAAAGCCCACTGAAGCAAGTCCTGCTCCATAGGGGTGTCTTCTGCACAGCAGTTTTCCTGCTGTAGTCACAACTGGTCCTCACAGCCAATTAGCCTGGAAGTCGATTTCTCCCAAAGATGCCAACAGCAATCAGAGTTCAACTACAACAAAACTGTGCACACCCACACAGCAGTGCACCTAGAGGACCCAGCTCAGGTGACCAGAGGCTGAGCCACTGGGCCCTATAGGACACCTACTACACAAGACCACTCTATCCATTTCAGGAGACATAGCAGCTCTACCTAATATGGAAACAAATGCAGGGAAGCAGCCAAAATGTGGACACAAAGAAATATGTTACAAAGTAAAGAAATGGAAGCAAGCAAACTACTGGATACAGAATTCAAAACAATGTTTATTAAGTCAAGGGACTTAATGAGTGCTTCATGGGACTTAATGAGACAAGAATCTTAAGTGAGAATTTCAAAAACATGAAAGAGACTAGTCAGAAATTAAGCATACTAACTGAATTAAAGAATAATTTACAGGGAGTCAACAGTAGAGGATTCTAAGAATCAAATAAATGATTTGGAATATGAGGAATATTAAAAAATCACCCAATCAGAATAGCGAAAAGAAAAAAAGAATCCATAAATATACAGATAGTATAAGGAGCCTTTTGGATAACTTTAAGCATACCAACATTCATATTATGGAGTGCCAGAAGGAGAAGAAAGAGAGCAAGATATTGAAAACCTGTTTGAAAAAATGACAGAAAACTTCCCCCACCTGGTGAAAAAAATAGACTTACAAGTGCATAAAGTGCAGAGGATCCCAAATAAGAGGAAGCCAAAGAGGCCCACACCAAGGCACATTATAATTAAAATGCTAAGAGAATCTTAAAAGCAGCAAGGGAAAAGCAGTTAGTTACCTACAAGGGAGCAACCAAACAATTGTCAGCTGATTTCTCAACAGAAACTTTGCAGCCCAGAAGGGAATGGCAAGAATATTCAAAGTGATGAATAGTAAGAACTACAACCAAGAATACTCTACCCAGCAAAGCTATCATTCAGAATTGAAGGTCAGATAAAGAGCTTCACAGACAAGAAAAAGCTACACGAATCTATCACCACCAAACTAGTACATGAAATGTTGAAGGTATTCTTTAAGGAGAAGAAGAAGAATAGGAGGAGGAAGAAGAAAAGGAGGAGGAGGAAGAGGAGGAGGAGAAAAAGTATGAACAATAAAATGACAATAAATACATGTCTGTCAACAATTGAATCTAAAAATCAAAATAAATGAATAAGAAATCTAATGAACAAAATAAACTGATGAATGAAATAGAGAACCAGAAGCATGGAAACATGGAACAGACTGAAGAATCTCTGAGGGAAGAAGGGTAGGGGAGTGGGAAGAGGTTAACCAAAGATCTTATGTGCATATATGCATTACCCATGGACACAGACAATAGGGTGGTTGAAGGCCTGGGTCGGAGCAGGAACTGGGTGGAAGGGATCCAGGGGAGGAAGGGGGACATCTGTAATACTCTCAACAATAAAGATTTTTTAAAAGTTTGCATTGTTTCAGGTCAGGATATGTCACAGCAGGAACTGGAAATGACTAGAATATGGATCTTAAAGCTCAGACCAGTTGTCTCTGCGCCTCCCCAAGATTTGGAGGCACAATGAGGAGTTTTTTGTTCTGGGTCATTCCAAAGAGAGGGAGGACTCAGGTAAGACAGTTCAGAGTCCTATCTTCCTCCGGAGCAAGGAGTGCTTGTGGGGTACCCATTCCTCATCTCTCCAGCCTCCGCTCCAGGTGGGTCCAAGGAGAGAGGCCATCTGAGCAATTTCCTCTGCGTGAGCTGCTCTGGTGACCCCTGGCCAGATGATGGGCAGGGTGCTCAGCACTCTGAGACTGCCAGGCTGTGCGTTCTCTAGGGGCTGCTAGAACAGAAGCCGCTATCCAGACCTCACAGGGCTGCAGGGAGCCTCAGGTGTGATCCTGGGTCCCTGGTGGAGGAGAGTGTGGATGCCGGAGCCTTGGGCACCTGTGCATTTAGACAAGGCTGATGAGACACAGGTGAAGGGTATTTGAAAGTGTGGCCGAGTCAAGTAACCACTGCCCTGCATTCAGGGCCAAGGCTTAGAGGTCAGGGTGGGATACAGAGCAGAGCTGGCCTCCCTGTGGCTGCAAGGGTCCTCTGCGCCCAGCAGCCCTGGCCTGGGGCTAAGAGAGGGGAGGGACCAGGCGAAGGGCGTGGCCAGGATAGGGGCGAGGAGACAGGAACCCTCATTAGAGGAGACTGTTCTCAAGCAAGGATTCCCCCCCCCACACACACACCAGCACACACTCACACTCATGCACTTATACACAAGCATAAACTAACACTTCATAAACTCATACTCCTACTTGCTGACATACACCGACACACATGCTGACACATAATCACACACTCATACATGTTGACACACTCACACACACTCACATGCGTTCACCTAGCTCTGCCTGATGTCTGTCCCTGACCTACCATGCACCCTAGCCCTCAGCCCCCAGCGCTTCTTCACTCTTCCTTGCTCCCAAGGTGAGGTGATGTGATGAGGCACTTTGGTCTCTGCTCCTCCCTAGATGAGTTCTAACTGCTGGCAGGTCTTGGTGCCTCTACTGGGGGCCCCAGAAATGATGGTGCAGAGGGGACAGCAGTCCCCACAGGTCAGGACCACCAGGGGACTCAGGTGAGTCCTCAGACTCCCCACCACCAGTTTGGGGCTGCAGCTGTACACTGACCGCTCCCCATTCCTTGCCCTTCCGCCTGTCTTGCGGTCCCCGCTCCGGGATCTGGAAGACTGTATGAAGTTATGTGCTTGCAAGCTGACAGCAGCCTCCGGGCTCAGCCTTTGATCCGCCTGTCTGCTGACATCTTCAAAACAGCCTGGCTTCCAACTTCCTGGGCCTGAGCTGGCAGTGGCAGCTGGCCTGCAGGGGTGTGGCAGGCAGATGCTGCGCTGGGAGCACAGCACGGGCCAGACCGTAGGCGCATATGTTCTTTACCTATGGGCACACACCTTAGGGTGCTGACGACCTGGGCATGGCCGGCACTGGTGGCGGGCCCTCCTGGCAGGATGATTGGGGGACAGCCGCCCCTCTACGCTCAGCTGCTAGTGGCCCGGGCTCAGGAAGGCGGTATGTGTGGAAGTACAGGTCAGGCTTCCATGGGGACACGTGAATGAGCCTTCAGTGGTGGCACCTGGGATGGTGGTGACCAAAGAGGGCTGGTCTGATTTCTCCCGTGTCCTCGATGACACAGAGGATGACAAGGGCCACCGCCCAGTCAGCTGTGTCCTGGAGGCCAGCGGTCTTTGCTGGGTGAGGGGGTGGGAATGGGAGGAAAGTGCATGGGGCAGTGGGGGCTGGAAGTTCGTGCTCCCCGTGTGGGCAGGCTGGCTCCCCTTGAGGCCTCTCTCTTTGGTGGGTAGAAGGTGTCCCCTCCCTGCATTCTCATATGGTTGTCCCCTGGTGTGTCTGTGTTCTCATCACCTCTTCTTATAAGGACCCCAGTCCTATAGGATCAGAGCCCCCTAAAGAGCTCATTTTACCTAAATGGCCTCTTTAAAGATGCATCTCCAAATACTATTGCATTTGGAGGTGCTGGAAATGAGGTTCAGCATGTGGATTGGGGGATGGGATTCAGCCTGGAAATCAGCCTCTTACATGCTCTTCCCTTCTGGAAAGACTCAGGTTCCATCCGCGGCATCTGCCGGGGTGACACAGGCTTCTCTGTCAGGGGCTGAGGATGCGGACACATCACATTTGCGCTGAGCGTGGAAAGCTTCTGAGTGGCACTGCCTGGGGTGTGCCCGTAGAGCAGGCAGGTCTGAGTGGGGCTCTGTGGCTGCTGAGCAGCTCTTCCCAGAGCGGCGTGTGTGCAGGCCCCTAAGCGAGCAGGTCTGGGCAGTGGGTAGAGGCAGGACCCCGCACAGAAGGGATGGCTGGAGGATTGCACGGCTTGAACATCTGTTGCCAGGGGGCTGTGGGCAAGGAGAGCTGGGGATGGTCATGTGCAAGGTGGGTCTTTGAGAGTAGTGGGTACAGGACCAGGGTTGGAATTCTCTAGGCTGTGGGAGCTGTAACTTAGTTGGTCGCAGAGCTGTGACCCCAGTGGCAGAGCTGGGGAGAAGGAAGTAAGGGAAAACGCCACCTCCTGGGGTCGAGAACATGACTGAGGTCAACCGTCATTCAAGGAGCCTGGCGGGGCCGGCAGTGCCGGCTGGTGTCCCCACACAGCAATGGCCCAGCTGAGCCTTCCAGACCTCAAGAGCCAGGTCTGTCCCAGGGTGGAAATCTGACGCCTGGACAACCATAGTCATCATTATTAGCATTAAAAAATGTTTTGCTTTCTGATGACAAAAAGAAGAATTGAGAGAAGGCAACTAGACTTGCTTCTGGAGCAGTGGGGACTATGAGACTTACAGCTGGAGGTTCCATCACGACTATGGGACCACTGCACCAGCCCCCAGGCTGCACGGAGAGAACCTGAGGCAGGAAACCTGGATGTTATTGCTTCCCTTAAATTCAGTTGCAGCCCAGCTCTTTACAGCATTTTCCTCTTTGGTTTAATACTGTGCTTCAGCCACCCATGGAAGGACCTCTTTCTGTCATTTCCAGCCACAAGGATGGGGTTCGGTGGCCAGTCCTGACCCAACCCATTTCTGTGCGATAATCTTGTCCCAGAATTGTGCTGACCCTCTCTGAGTCCCTGGCGGCTGCGGGATGGGGAGGCTGCCTTAGACCCGAGTCACAGAGGCTGCGGAGCAGGAGGCTGCTGGGAAGATTAAAGACCGGCTTTTGTGCCAATGGGACTGCAGGTAGAAGCGCCACTTGCCACCCAGCACCTGTCAGGTTTCTGAGCTGGGAGCTCACAGTGAAGCCCTCGGAGATTTCCAGACTTTCCCACGTGACCTGCCATTTGAAAGGGGATGGTGTGGAGGTCACTTGAGGTTGCTCTTAATGTGATTAAGAGTGCGGCTGCGACTGGAGGTTCCGGGCCTTTGAATGGAGCATGATCAACACCTGAAGTCTCAGCTCATGGCCAGGGAGCCTGGCTCACTGCCTGTCAATCAGTAAATGGTGTTTATGCTGATGAATCTTTTTTTTTTTTCTTTTTTAAATCCTCAACTGGGGATATTTTTTCCGTTGACTTTTAGAGCGAGTAGTAGGGAGGGAGAAAGTGAGAGAGATCAAGGAGAGAGATACATTGATTGGTTGCCTCCTGCACTCGCCCTAATTGGGGGGTGGGGAATGAATCTGCAACCGAGGTAACAGAACCTGGGACCCTTCAGTCTAAGAGTGAAGCTCTAAACTGAGCACACTGGCCGGGCATGCTGATGTTTCTTAAGGCTAACTTGAGGGGGGCCAGCCCTGAGATGGAGTTGGCCAGGGTCAAGCCCTGGCTCCACGAGGTGTAGGTTGTGTAGCCAGAAGCAGATAGATGGGTCTGTAGTGAGGACCAGCTGGAGATGGGCTGCTCCCAGGCCTCCCTGGCTGGAGACCCCAGCCCAGTGGCTGTTCGTGGCCATGGGGGCTGACTGGTAGGCAAGCTCTGCTGATGAGGAATTCTAGGAGACACACCGGGAAGATGAGAGTCCCTGGGATGGGATGGACAGAGAGCCCCCCTCCTTCAGCTTTGCTCTCCCCGGGAGTCCAACCTCACCTTCAAGAAGTAACATATTTGTGCTTCATATTCTGGCTGAATCTAATTGTCCCCTAGGACCTGTCTCACCATCTTCCCCAGTAACAGAGCCCCCAAGTGTCAGCAGAACCCTCAGCCAGAGGGAGCCTGTGGCTGGCGGCGATGAGAGGGCTCTGGCCAGTGGGCAGGGCAGATGCTGACCCCCATGGCATGTCTTCATGGAGGCCACTGCTGCCCACCTTACTCTCCCACGCAGGGGCACGGGGTGGTCACAGAGAACAGGGCAGGGCCCAGCTCCTGCCTGGCAGGCCGGCGGTGGGAGGGAGGCGGCCGCCCGAGACCACACCTCCTGACAAGCATACGTGTCCGGGAGGTGCACTGCGCAGTTGCTCATCTGCTTCCTCAATGCACCAGTTGGGCGTCCTTTGTCCCAGCACTCAGCAAACTTAGTCTGACTCACAGAGACCATTTGAGGAGCTGCCACTACCCTTACATGGGAGGAAACTAGGGCAGCATGGTTGCGGGACCTGGCTAAGGACACAGCGAGTTGGTGGCAGCAGCAGGACTTGATGGGCTCCTAGCCACCAGGCCACCTGCCCTAAGCCTCTTCCAGTGCCGGGCACAGTGAGCCTGGAAGGCAGAGGAAAGGCCCCAACACTTGCACACCGAGAGGCAAACCCAGCTGCCCTAAGACAGGGGCTGCCAGAGCCAGAGCGGGCAATGGGCATGCCCTCGGAGGAGAGGAAGGCCCTGGCCGGCCATCGGAAATGCGGTGCCTTCGTGGAGTCCCCACCTGAGCTCTGCGCTGTCCCTGGTCTCCACTGTCACTTTGGATTCTATTGCTGAAATGGGAAATGGTCAGATGTCAGATGGACGTGTAAAATGGCAACATCTTCTTGGTGTGAAGAGAACTGAGTGCAGATGGTGAGACGGAGAAAGATGTCAACCATGGGAGGGACTGTACCTCTTCCTGGAAACCTGAGAGCCCACAGACCCCCTTGAAAGGGGCCCCAGGCTGGCAGTGGGTGGGGACAGAGGCCAGACTCGGGGACAGCAGCACAAATGTAGCCCAGGAGGGTGGCTGGGGCCCGGGACAGAGCCTGAGGCAGGTCCCAGTGAGTAGGGTGCAGCACGGGGAATCTGGAGTCCCCGATGTCCTGCCCCCATCGTGAGACATCTGGGAAGCCAAGCCTCCTGGTGCCTCAGTTTCTTCATCATAAAGGCAGAGCTGGGTTAGATGCTCCCAAAGGTCCCTAGGGCTCCCACACTTGGGACCAGTCTGCTTGCTCCTGTGAATGCAGACCAACCCTCCTGCACTCTTCTCACCTCCGGCACCCTGTGGGCCTCAGGGTCCCCTGACTGCCTCAGGCTCCATGTGCTTGGTCCCCAGGGCTGCTTAACAAAGAACCACGCACACCCTGGCCAGTGTGTTCAGTGGTTAGAGCATCGAGCCACACCCCAAAGGGTTGCAAGTTTGATGCCTGGTCAAGGGCATGCACCTGGGTTTGGTCCCTATCCTAGGGCAGGACACATGCCAGAAGCAACCAATCCATGTGTCTCTCTCACATCAATGTTTCTCTCTCTACCCTTTCTACGCTCTAATCAATGGAAAAATATCCTGGACTGATTGATTGATTTTAGAGAGAGAGAAGAAGGGAGAGAGAGAGAAAGATCAACTTGTTCCACTATTGCTGCATTCATTGGTTAACTCTTGTGTGTGCCCTGACCGGGAATCAAACCTACAACCTGGTGCATCAGGATGATGCTCCAACTAACTGAGCCACCTGGCTAGGGCCGGATTTTTCACTTTTAAAAGAACTCCAGTCATATTGGATTAAGGGTTCACCTGACTCCAGTATATGCTCAGCTTAACTGGTTACATCAGCGATTACCTATTTCTAAATAAGGTTACATTCTGAGGTCCTGGGGTGAAGATGGCAGCATATCTTTTGGGGTATGCAACCCACCACATAGCACCCAGTTTTCTCAAGTTCTATTACAGTGTGTTGTTACTATTGCTCTATTTTACACTTTTAGAATTCATTGATTGAAATCTGACCCCAGAGTTTGGGAGAGGAGTAAATGATCCGTGTGTCTGAGGTCCTTTGCCCCAGAGCCTGGCACACAGTTACTGCTCAATGAACACTGTGTGTGCTGCCATCTGTACAGATGTGTGACACTCAGCGGCTAGTTAACGGAGAGGGAAATGGCTGGAACCAGGTGTGGAGGCCGAGGCTTCCCGTTTAAATGTGGGTGAAGTCTGGTCAGGTGTCCAAGGTCACCAACATAGCATCCCCCCAAACCAAGTTCATCCCATTTCCCAGGCGGCACTGTGAAAGCCTGTTCCCATGGCCAAGGGAGTATTTGCCAGCTCCTGTGGGGTGGCCCAATGCCTGCTCTTTGCTGATTTCGGAGGTTGAAATGCTCACCGAGGCAATTTCAAGACTTGAAACAAGGTTCTACGAAGATGTACACAGAAGAAACGCCTGCTGCCTGCTTGGCCAGGCAGTCCCAAGTGTCCTGGGGTCCTGGCTTCAGTCAGCGACCGCACACCATGTGGCGGGTTAGGATTGGTGCCTCCGGCTTGTGAAAGTGCGGTTAATGATGTTTGTCTTAAAGAAGCTGCCAGTGACTCGGGCTTACCTTGCCATCTGCCTGTCTCCTCTCCGGTGAGCATTGTCCTTGGGTATTTATTTCACTGCCTCAGCAGTCCCCCCTTACCCCGGCTTTGCTTTCCATGATTTTATTTTTGAGTTGAGTTACCTGAGCTCAACCACATTCTAAAAATATCAAATGGAAAATTCCATAAAAAAACAATTCATGCATTTTAAGTCCCTCGATGCTTGAGTTGGCATGATGGGACCTCGCACCATCCCACTCTGTCTCACCCAAGAACCTAAATCATCTCGCTGTCTGGCGTCTCCATGCAGTACAGACAGGACAATAAGGTAACTTAGCAGAAACCATTCACCAAAACTCTATTACAGTGTGCTGTTATTATTGCTATATTTTACACATTTAGAATTCATTGATTGATTGATTTTACAGAGAGAGAGAGGAAGTGGGGAGTGGAGAGAAAGAGAGATCAATCTGTTGTTCTACTTATTGACTCATTCATTGGTTGACTCTTGGTGTATCGGGAGGATGCTCTAAACAACTAAGCTACCCGGCCAGGCTCATGGCTCTATTTTATTATTAGTTATTATTGTTAACCTCTTACTGTATCTAATTTAGAAATTAAACTTTATCATAGGTGAAAAAGCAGTGCATGTAGGGTTTGGTGACACAAATATGAAGAAAACTGAGGAGACATAGTAAAAGCATAACCATGGTGAGATGCATGTTAAAAGCACAGCCATTGGAGGAACCATACCTCAACATGATAGAGGCCATATATGACAAACCTACAGCCAACATCATACTCAATGGGCAAAACAAAAGCATTGCCTCTAAGGATAAAACAAGGCAGGGATGTCTGCTTTCACCACTCTTATTCAGCATAGCACTGGAATGCCTAGCCACAGAGATCAGACAAGAGGAAAATATAAAAGGCATCCAAATTGGAAAGAGGAAGTAAAACTCTCATTATTTGCAAATGAGATGATATTGTACATAGAAAACCTTAAAGACTTTACCACAAATTACTAGATTTAATAAATAAATTTGGCAAAATAGCAGGATACAAAATTAACAACCAGAAATCAATGGCATTTTTACATACCAATAATGGATTTCCAGAAAGAGAAACTAAAAAGACAACACCATTTACCAATGCAACAAAAAAATTAAGAAACTTAGTAATAAACTTAACCAAGGAGGTAAAGGACCTGTGCTCAGAAAACTATAGGACATTGAAAAATAGAGGAAGATGTAAACAATTGGAAGAATATACTGTACTATGTTCATGGATTGGTAGAATCAACATTATTAAAATGGCCACAAAGCAATCTATAGATTCAATGCAATCTCTATTAAAGTATCAATGGCCTATTTCACAGATCTATAACAAACACCTCCAAAATTCATAAGGAATCAAAAAAGATCCCAAATAGCCACAGCAACTTTGAGAAAGAAGAACAAAGTTGGAGGGATCACAATACCAGATTTCAAGTTATGCTACAAAGCCACTGTAATCACACAGCCTGGTACTGGTATAAGAACAGGCATATAGATCAATGGAACAGAACAGGGGCCCCAGAAATCAACCCAAGCCATTATGCTCAATTATCATTTGACAAAGAAGGCAAGAGCATACAATGGAGTAGACAGTCTCTTCAATAAATGGTATTGAGCCCTAGCTGGTTTGGCTCAATGGATAGAGCAGGCCTGCGGATTAAAGGGTCCCAGGTTTGAAGCCAGCCAATGGCACAATCCCCAGTAGGGGGCATGCAGGAAGCAGCCAATTAATGATTCTCTCATCGTTGATGTTTCTATCTCTCTCTCCCTCTCCCTTCCTCTCTAAAATCAATAAAATATAATTTACAAATTTAAATAAATGGTATTAAAAATTGGATAAGTACATGTAAAAAAAAAACTAGACCACCAACTTACACCATATACAAGAATAAACTCAAAAGGGATAAAAGACTTAAATATAAGTTGGGAAACCATAAAAATCCTAGAAGAAAACAAAGGTAGCAAAATCTCAGACATCTCACATGGCAGAATTTTCATAAATACATTGCCTAGGGCAAGAGAAACAAAGAATAAATAAACAAATGGGACTACATTAAAATAAAAAGCTTCTGCAAAGCAAAAGAAATGAGCATCAAATTGAAAATGGAACTCACTCTATGGGAGAACATATTTGCCAATGATACATCTGATAAGGGGTTAATTTCCAAAGTATATAAAACACGCATATAACTTAACACCAGGAAGACAAATAACCCAATTAAAAAATGGGCAAAGGACCTAAATAGACACCTTTCCAAGGAGGACATACAAATGGCCAAGAAACATGAAAAAATGCTCAATGTCACTAATCATCAGAGAGATGAAAATTAAAATGACAATGAAGTATCACCTCATACCTGCTAGAATGGCAACCATCAACAAATTAGCAAAGGACAAGAGCGGGCAAGGATGTGGAGAAAAGGGAACCCTAGTGTACTGCTAGTGAGAATGCAGACTGATACAATCACATGGAAAAGTGTGGAGTTTTCCTCAAAAAATTAAAAAGGGAACTGGCATTTGACCCAGTGAGCCCCACTTCTAGGAATATATCCTAAGAAACCGAAGCACCCCTATACTCATAGAAGCACAACTTACAACACGAAGATCTGGAAACAGCCCAAATGCCATTAAGAGGATAAAAAAGCTTAGGTACATTTACACCATGGAATACTATGCTGCAGTAAAAAAGAAGGATCTCTTACCCTTTGAGACAGCATGGAAGGTGTGGAGATGATTATGCTAAGTGAAATAAACCAGTTAGAGAAAGACAAGTATCACATATGACCTAAGTAACAAAATAAACTGGATCCAGAGACATGGAAGCATGGAACAGACTGATGATTCTCAGAGGGAAAGTGGCGCGGGGCAGGGCTCGTGGGAAGAGATTAACCAAAGAACTTATATGCATATATTCGTAGCCCATGGACAGACAATAGTGCCAGGGAGGCCTGCGGGGTAGAGGGTGTGGAAGGGGGTCAAATGGGAATAAAAAGGGGACATCTGTAATATTTTCAACAGTAAAAGATTGAAAATAAAATAGTAGCACAGCAAAGTCTGCCTCTGGAGGGAAGGGGAAAGGGGTTCACAACCGAGCTGGCTTGGGGGAGCAGGGACTCTCTGTGGGCCACAGTCACAGGTCACATGGCCAGTGTTGGTCAGCTCCAGATCCTAGTGCTGCCTGGTGCTGCTCGGACCTCTCCAGAAGCTGCCATCTCCTAGTGCAGCTGGAAGCAGACCCTGTATCTTTGGTGGCGGCAGAGGTCCACAGAGCTCTGGGGAACAGAGCAGGGTTTCGGACAGGAGAACAGGTGGGTTGCATGCCCTCGGCAAGGCTGATGCATTGGTCCTTTGTCAACCCCCAGGTGAGCACCTTTGAGTTGCCTTCCTGAGATGGGATGCTGGCAGTCACACACCCAGGTTACTAGAACCAAACATCCTCAGCAGGACCGCCTGCTCCCAAGCCTGCCCGAGCCTCTCCGATGGAGCCCTTCCCCACTTCCCTTTAGCCCCTCCCCCCCCAGCTCCAGCTTCCAGAAGACACCCTGCATAGCACAGCGCTGCAGACCAGAGTGGAAATGAACCATGCTACACCCCAGCCGTGGTGACAGACTCAACAGCCAGCCCACCCTCTAGGCTCAGTGATCTCAGCTTCTGGCTGTTTCTCAGCCTCTCTGTTCATCCCCTGGGGTCGTTGGGAAGGAAGCATTTGACACAGAGACCAGACCAGTCGTCAGACTGCTGTGTATCTGGTGGAAGGTCAGAGTGAGCCGATTCCTGCCTGGTGGCACCGTCCCCAGGAAACCTGCCTTCCATGGCGTGGCCTCTGGGACTTCTGTCCCTGAAGCAATCCCAAGGCTTCCTTCAAGATGACAGTGTCCACATCACCTGAGGGATTGGGGCGGGGGGGGAGGGAGAGGCACTCAAATGGGGTCTTTCCAAAAGCAAGTCTGGAAAATGTAACTCAACCTCCAATGCAGACATTGTATTTCCCACCATCCTGGGTGGGGCAAGTGGCCGTCCCGGCAGGACCACTACCATCACTGGTAAGCCAGGGGCTTCCTCAGCAACTGAGTCAAGCAGTTCATTTGGTACCTAAGGACAACGGGTCTCTGTGCTGTGAGGCGACAGGCACAATTGGAGGTCCCGAGAAGCATTGCTGACTTACATGCTTCCCTCCTCCCAGTGTGGCAGCCTGCCCAATGCCGACACGCCGAGCTGCCTTCGTGGTGCCTGCTGTGTGTGCACTGTCTAAGGAAAGCGGGTCACACCCTGTCTTCTGAGTAGTGGTGGGTTGTTCTTTTCTTTCTTTTACTTTTAACATGTGTTACTGCCTTGAATATTTTTGCATTTTTACAATGTTTAGGGTGAAAATTCCAAAACCTGGCACAATTTCATCGCACCCTCATTTCCTATTTTGACAGTCTACCACCCCTTTTTAAAAAATTTTTTTAAATTGACTTTTAAAAAGAGATAGAAAGAGAAACATTGACCTGAGAGCAAAACTTCCATTGCCTCCTGCACACCCCTTGCTGGGGATTGAGCTTGAAACCAGGGCATGTGCCCTGACCGGGAATCGAACCTGCCACACTTCAATGCACAGGGTAATGTCAAACCAACTGAGCCACATGGGTCTGAGCTGGAGAGCCCTTTTGAAGGACCCCGTGACCCATGGGCATCCTGTGTGAGCTTCTCCTTTCCTGGGAGAACTCTGGGCAGCTGCCCTTTCTTCCCTTCGGAGGACCCTGCCTCTCATTATGTCCACCCCTCCTCACTTGGACCCACTCCAAGGCCCCTCCCCAGGAATGGATCCCCACGGGGCCCTTTCAGCCAGTGCCCTGGGTATGGCTTTGGGATGGCACCATGGCTTCTTCCATCTCATGTGCTGACAAATGTTTGGGTCCTACCTAAAACTATCCTGGTGCCTCAGCTACACCCGTTTGCCACCAGGTCTACTATAGAAAAGGAGAAACAGAGACTGGGCTTCCAAACAGCCTGCTGACTTTCTGTGGAGGCCCTTCTGCTTGGGCCGTGTGCTCTGACTCAGGGCCACTGCGGGCTGGTCTCTGGGCCTCCTGGGCCTCTTGGGCCTCCTGGGCATCCCTGGCTGGGTTTCCTCCGAAGCTCAGGACCTGTGGTGAGAACTTACTCACTGCAACCTGGGTGATAAAGAAGGAGCTTCCCCAGGATGGCAGAAGCTGCTGTGCATTCCTGGAGAGGTGCCTCCTGGGGCTGGACCCTCTCTTTCTTGTGTGAGCACCTGCCTGTCTGCTGGGGGCAGGGTCATGGGCATCCTCAGAACAGTGACACTGAGTGGAAAGATGTGGGCAGATGGGGCCCTGCACGGAGCCAGCATTCCTGAGTGTCTCTCTATAGAAGGTCATTGTCACAGCTGGTGGGTGGTCGCTGGGACTTCTCTGGTTGCAGGTGGGGTCCGAAGCCCAGTCAGGTGAAGGGACTCCTATCACAAGGGTGGTCCGCTCAGCCTCTGTGCCGCGTTGTTCCCCTGCCCCACCCCCAGGAGGAATGACTTGGATATGACAGTGGGCTCCCTGGATCGTGAGCTGCTGTCATGTTGGACAGTGTGGGGGCCAAGAGGAGTCAGAGGCAGGAGAGTAGTAAGGGGGCATTTCTGCTCCTGCCTTTAGGGTCACCGAGGGTTGGGGCCTGTCCACGTACTCTCTCCCTATAGGTCCAGGTAACTGCGACCCTCAGACGCAGGGTGCTGATGCTCCCGCTGCATCCAGCCTGGGAGCCTGCACTTTCACCCCTTCCTGCCCTGCGCCCACACCTGGACACTCCCCTCCATATTCCAGGTCCATCCTCTGTCCTTAGGGACCTGCGGATATTTCCCACAATCTGATCATAACTTCACTCATTCACCAGCGTCTCATGGTCCGTCACCCACCTCCTTGTCGCGAGATCAGCCCTGGTCACCAGTTCACATGGACTCCAGCCAGAGGAAGAGGAGCCAAGGGAAGTGCTGGGAGGGATTCAGGGAGCTGGTGGCCCTGTGACGTGTGATGTACAGGTGGGGCCTGAATGTTGCAGCCACAAGCCAAGGTATGCCAGAGGTCGCCCAGGGTCCCTAAGGGACACCAAGGGTCCACAGTGGCCACTGGAGCCAGGATGAGGCTGGAAGGCCTCCCCAGGTGCAGACTGCCAGCCTAGGGGCTATGAGTGGGAGGTTTCTGCTGCCCTAAGCCACCAGTTTGTGGGACTTCTTCACGGCCCCAGGAAACAAATAGAAATGGGTTTAATGACAATCGGAGAGCAAGTGGGGCTCAGGGAAACTGGAGACGGTACAGTTCCCTCCAGCAGCCCCACAGTGTGTGAAGAGGCTGCCCAGAAAACTGGGGCAGGGAGATACTGACACCTCTGGACAGACAGACAGGGCACAGCCCAGAGTTGGGACAGGACAGACAAGGCTGGAGATCCTTCCTGGGAATAGGGAAGATGCTTCATCACTTCGGTCTCCCCAGCCCTCATTGGTCTGGGACACAGAAGGAGTTCAGAATAATTTGGTGACTGTTTGGGGTCCCTAAACTAACTGTACCCACATGATGCCCCTCCGCCCCAGCTGGGGCAAGGAGCACTTGCAGCCCCTCGAGTGTTCTGAAGCCTAGTCCCTGAGCGGACCAGCCCAAGGTTCTCAGAGCACACCAGCCTCTCAGTCCTGTGGGTGGGCAGGAGAGCTCAGGATAAAATGCATTTTATTTTCATGAAACCTCATAGTTCAGGTGCCCGCTGGCCTGGCAGGTGCGGGTGTCCACACCAGCCTTCCCCCAAGGCTGTGGGCGGCTGTCCCCTTGGAGGAATGGCGTTGCTTTAACTTAGCTTCATTGGGTCATGTCCTAGGTAAGTCCACTCCCCTCTCAGGTAAGGTCATTTCTACGCTACCCCTCCCCGTACAAGGGCTCTGATCCTGGGAATCTGCAAAGCTGAACCAAAGCGAGCTTCCACCAAGGCGCGAGGGGCCTTCCACAGAGAGCCTGTCCAGTCGAGGCCACCGGGGTTGGAGCTGTGGAGAGGACTTGCCAAGGTCACACTGGCGGTCACAAGGTAGTTAGTGACAGAATGCTGTTCATGGTGTCAGCCCCAGTCATGCGCCATGACTCATCCTCCACGAAGCCCAGCTCCAGCTTGGGGACCTTCATAGGCCCCGAGCCCAGGTCAGGCCCAGTACTGCCCTTGGTGTCCTGCCTGTGTGCCCACCTCTCCTTCCACCACTGCAGGCAGAGGGCTGTGTTCTGAGCAGATGCATTCCTCCCCTCCCCGCCACGGAAACTCAGTGCCCAGGTGATAGAGGCGGACTGCATTCCCCTGCTTCCTTCCTCCTGGCTGCTTAAAGCCCTGTCCTCTGAGCCTGAGCCGGCCTTCAGCCTCCCATCCATCCCTCGGTCCTGATCACCAGTGAGCCCCAAAGGCACGTGGCCCAGGCATGGAGGGAGACTGGGCGCCCTTCTCCCCAACCCACTTCTGGTCCCACCCAGCATGGCCTTCTCGATGTCCTGGACCACAAATTGGGACCAGCAGCACCTCTCAGGTGAGAGCTCACGTCCCTCCAGTTGGATGGTTTGAGTGGTCACCTAGGGGAAGGGGCCATGTGCTCAGGGGCTGGCAGGGAAGAAGGGCAGCAGCCCACCCCGCCCTCACCATTGACAAGGGCACAGGGTTGGGGCTGTTAGAAAGAAATGCCCCAGACACTCACGGACGACAATGACCAGGCCTCAGGAACCACCGCAAACACTTTCTCCTCTGAGAGCTGCAGGGATCAGCCTGGGCCTCTGGCATATACACCCCTGCACACCCCTGCATTCACAAACACACCCCTGCATTCACATGCACACCCGTGCACATGCTCACATGCACACTCACACACACTACACACCATGCACACTCACACACATGCACATGTATGCACTCAAAAGCACATACATACACACACTTGAACATGCACATTCACTCACATCCACGCTCACACACACCTGCACACATATGCACTCACATGCACACCCTGCATGTGCTCACATGCACACATTCACACACCTATACCTACATGCACACTCACACACGTGCACGTTCACATACTCTCATACACACCTGCACACACATGCACTCACATGCACACTCACACATTTATACAACTGAACACGCTCACATGCATGTGGTCCTCACAAGCCCCCTCAGACCACAGGGGCTGAGGCCTGGGAGAGTGCAGGAAGGATCTGAGCTCCTTTGGGTCGGGGGTCTCAGCGAGCTGGGCCCGAACGTGAAGGAACCTGAAGGCGCCTCATAGATCAGGCGCAGCCTGGTGGCCTGGGGAGGGAGCAGGAAAAGGGTGTCCTGGGAGATGAGGTGGAGGGATGTCAGGGTGAGGCTGGCAGCGTGGGGTGGGAAGGTGCTGGGGGGACTGGGACCCCTACACCTCCCCCAAGTCCCCTCCCCAAGGAGCAACCCAGTGCTGTCTCCAGGCTTTGCCCAGAGCCCTCGGAGGGGAAGATGGAAGTTGGCTTTGTCTGGCCTGGTCAGACAGAGCGGTTCATGGGATAAAAGCTTAACGCTGGGTGAACACGCAGAAAAAGCTGGCGCAGGCCCTCTGACAGCCCCATTGTCTGGGGCCTGAGCCTGGGCGGTTTGGTTTGAAAGCGCCAAGTTCATGACATTTCAAAGAGAAATGATAGTGGGAGGGAGTGGGAAGGGGAGGAAGGGGGGCAGGAGAAACAAAACCCTAAACACGGAGATAATATTTGACTCCTCCACCAGGGTGCCCTCAGCTCCCCTGATACCCATGCTGCTGCCATGCGAGGTGGAGGTGGGCAGATACCGCTGAAGAACCGTGTGGAGCTCCAGGGCAGCAGTGTCGGCAGCAGCATAGCAGCAACCACTGGCACAGATGCCCATTGTCCTAACTGCCCTGCAAGATAAGAATTTGCCAGAAGGGCTTCGGTGACAAATGAATTTATTTTGCTAGCATGCTGTTGTTGCCTTTCATTTTTGTTATTGTTATTATCATACCCTTAAAACAAAAACTATTTTCTGAGCCAGGGAGCAGAGGGGGTTCCATTTTAAGTGTTTAATTTGTTTAATGTGCCTCTGTGAAAGCAAATAACTCCGGGAGAGAAAGCCAGGAGCCAGGAAATTGAATGTGTTTTGTCTCCAGCAGTTTCCCTTGAGTGGTTTCGTTTGCTTTCTGTCTCTGTCTCGGGCAGGCTGCGCACCGGACCCCCAGTGCGTTGGGCCTCAGGCTGCTCCTACCTTAGGCGTGCTTTGCGGCCCTCAGTCCATCGGCCACTAGAGCGTCCTCCCCAGGAACAAAGCAGGGCCTTGCAGAGTCAGCCTAATACGAGGAGAAAATAGGATTAGGCCCGCATATCAGCAAGGTAAGTCGGATTACCGGCAAGGTTCAGTACCTTTTGGCAGCCTCGCTGGGGTTTTTAATTGTACAAAGGTATATGTTTCCCTTCCCTGGTTTTATTTAAAGAGGCTATTTGTTTGTGCCCAAGAGGTAAATGGTGAGCGATAAGGCTCTGTGTGAAATTGGAAACAGATAACCTTGCAAAATGACATTCGCCTTGTACCCTGGGACATGCATGGGCGATGTGGGCAGAGTGCCGCGCCTGCTCTTTGTTACTGCCACTTGCCCCCTGGTGTCGCTTTGACAGAAAGACACCCACCCGAGGCAGAGGGCTGCCAGCCGGTGCCTTCCCCTTCCCGGTACCTTCCCCTTCTACAGGGACTCGGCTGCAGTCAGCTCCTTTTTAAACACCCATAGTTGGCATTTAAAATCTTATGAATGGGGCATAGATCCTTCAACCAGGGAGGAAAGCTTGATGCAAACACCGGTTGTTCATACTAGTGTCTGTGTTGTGTTTTATCACTGCAAATGTGGACTACACTTGTTACTCAGCCTTGTGTATGTTTGAAATTAACAGTTTCTCTGGGGGCTGGACAAGGGAGCACATATCATTGTTTAGAGCCATTTGGCAATGAACCCTAGGAGGACTGAGCTGCAGCTCCCAGTTGCTGCGTCCTCGCCCACCAGCCCCTGGGAAGGCGCTGATTGAAGGTCCCCGGGGTCACTGCAGGCAGCAGCCAGAAGGGACAGAATCAGTGCACATGGCTTTTGAAGGTTGGCTGAGTGTGAAACACTTGCAGAAGCTCAAGCTCAAGGTCAGGAAGTTATGTCGGCTCCATGACCCCCTTGGTCATGGGCAGCATGGCATGATGGGGGCGGGGCGGGTATTAGCTTCCCTTCCAGACTCTGCTAAGGGGTCAGCATGGAGTTGGAGTGTCCCCAGGAGAACACTGCAGGGTCAGAGCTCTGGGAGAGTTGAGTGAGGTATATCTGGGGCTCCTGTCAGCCAAGGCACTGCCTCAGTCACAGAAAGAGAGTGAGAGGTTTGCTTTCCCCCTGCATCTGTGAGCTCCTCAGTGCAGCCCTGCTGGGAATCTCCTTCCAGGTTCCGGTGGTGACCTAGGCCCACACAGGATGCTATAATCCCATTTTGATTGCTGTGGTGAGAGGAGAGACAGGGTTTTGTTTATTAAGTTCTTTTCTTCTTTCCTATATTCAATGTGGATGTGGGTGTGTGGGTGTACATCTCGCTGATGCCACACTTCATCCTCTAGGAGCTGATCAGCAATGGCTCTCTATAGGGCTGCAGCGATGGGGGCGGGAGGTGGGGGGAGGCTGGCATCTCCTCTGAGGTGATGAGACCCCAACCTGTTTGTCTGCCCTCTGTGTGGGAGGAGGGATTGGGTTCCTTCACTCCTAAAGCCCTAAGGGTCTCGGGAGCGGGCTCTCTGCCTCTCCCGTCTTTAAGCTGGGAATCTCTGCAGGGTTTTCCTTGACTTGAGACCATATCCATTCGTAGGGTGTTCATTTTTCCCAGGGGACCCAACCATGCCTGGAAGTGGGTCTCCCCATCAGCACCCCATTTCCTCCTCTAGCTCATCTACTGGAACCCCAGGCTAAGACATAGTGAGCAAATGTTACCCACAGAGCCAGCGGGAGGGGAGTCTAGAGTGACTGTGCATTGACCAAAAGTGGAGAAAACACCAAAATGTGCATCCCCTGGGGCCTGGGGTATGTGTCTGCGCAGAACCCTCGAGGTGTTTATTAGAGGGAGACTGTCCTTGTGGCCGAGAGTAGCTTTGTTCCTTTTGTTAGAAAAGAGGGGGTGAGCCATCCTCTGAGGGGAAAGAGGAGCCACAGAAACTTCCTGAACAGAGACAAGGAGGGCACAACTTCCCCTCTTTGAGAGCGTGTCCCAAGGCGGGGCACTGGGAGAGCCCCCAGGCCAGGTCTTCTCCTCAAGGCCTTTATTCTGCACCCTCTGCCCCTTTCTCCAACCCACAGACACTGTAAAGAACAAACCCCAGCATCACAGAGGCCCCGTATTTTCCCTGGTGATCTAGGCGGCCAAGGCTCAGCGCCTGTGATCCAGGGCCCAGTTCTGAGCACAGGGCTGAGGGCTGAGTCGGCAGAGGGGAGAGAGGGGTGTTGTTTGAGCTGCTTCTAGGAGCTCAGCCACGAGGGGCTGGGGGTCCCTTGTCCCCAAAGTCCCCACCCTGAATCCGGCGAAATTCCAAGCTGAGCTCCTGGCCCTGGGGTTGCCCCGCTTTTCTTTTTGTTGGGAGAGGAGTTTGGGGTCGGAAAGTGAGCTGGTGGGCGTAGGGGAAATGTTAGGAGCCATGGGAAGAATCCAGTCCCAGAGCCAAGGAAACCAGAGTGCAGGGAAGCCCAGCCAGGTGTACTGCTCGGGAAGGGGCAGGCTAGGTCTGCCCACGAAGAACCACCTTCCTTTGCAGCTCCAAGGAAGGTCCAGCGACCAGGATGGCTCCGGCAGCCGCTGCTGCTCCCACCGCCAGCTCCCCATTTCCAACTCCCCACTTCCAGCTCCCCACCGTCGGCTCCCCACCCCAGCTCCCCACCGAAGATGAGCGAATCAGGAGGGTCACAAGCCCCGGTCAGGGGAAGGGAGGCCTTGGGCACCCCAGGGTGAGAGCAGAAGGCTGATTCAGGCCCAGGAGATGCTGTAGATGTAGCTTTGGGAGAAAACAAAGCAAAAACAGTCGATGCTGTAACTTTATGTATTTATTTAATATGTAAATTCTTTAAATAGAGCTTCATCCTAAGTCTTAAAACCCCTAAACGGAGGAAAGTTCAGAAGTTGTTCATGCTCCCGCCAGCCCTTCCCCGCACGGCTTCTTGGGGTTCCTGTGCCCTCAGCAGATTCTGAGTCTACGTGACCCTAGAGCATGCGTTGTGGAAGTTTTCCAGTCCAAAGCCAGGCCTGCTTCCAAATGGGGAGGTTCAATATTTGTTTTTAATTTTCTGACTCAAAAATGTGAACTAACAAACGAATCTTTCTGTTCAGCTGAGCTTTATATGAACTGGGTTGGATGGAATAGCATTGTTTCCTGTCCCCACACTGTTCTGGGAAACTCCACTCTTAGAGGAGGAGGCTCTAGCTCGTATAAATCAGAGGCGAGTGCCTGACCTCAGTGCATTTCCGTCCAAAGGGTTGGAGGGAGCAGGCATGAGAACATGCATTCCTGTCACTCTCTGAGTAGCTGATCACAGGCAGGTTTAAAAAAAATAATGTGCTTTAGGGCGAAATTGCCAAAGAGCTTGCTTTACAGAAAATAGCGGCACCAAAGGCCCCTTACATAACTGTCCTTTTCATGTAATCATGGAAAGTTAACTACATAACTTAAAATTTAGAAATTTGTAAAGAACTTCAAGGTGTAATTTGCCAAATATTTTCACTTTGTGGCATTACCTTGTATTTGCCCATTACCCGATTAGTGAATTAGCAAACTGCCCCTTTCCTCACCGAATGCAGAGAATGACAGAGCTGGAGCAGCGCTGGAAATGGCCTCACACTCAGGGCCACTGGGAGGGAAGGAGAGTCCACCTTCTCCGCTGTTTCCAGGTAAGTCCGATGGCAGATAAAACACCTGCTAAAGGAAAGCTTGCTCGTGTGTGGTGGTGAAAATACATGTCTGCCCGGAAATCACGAAGAATTCGTACCTCCACCACGCCTTCGCCTCTGACTCTTCAGCATGTACAGTTTAGGGAGTAGATGTTTCTACGTCTTGAGGAGATAAGAATGCTCCACCACAACAGCCCTGGACTAATGATGCCCTAACCAGTCGCCACTCTTGCCTCTGCACGAGCCCTCTCATGTGTAAAGGAAACCAAGAAGCCTCCTACCTGCTTGGGGTCTCCAACAGCCTGAGACAACAAAAATGCAGCCTCAGAACCCCTCACCCCTGAACTTGGCATCAATTCCCCCAAAAGGGCGCCCACTGCACACCCTCCCAGGGCTTGCCCTGCGCACAGCATTCTCCAGCTCCCTGGGCACACCGCGTGCCTTCTTCGGGAGACACCTGTGTGGGAGATGCTGCATGTAGCCAAAGCTGCACAAGTGATGGGGGTCCCCTGTGGAAACCCTGAGAAGGAAAGGAAAGGGAGGCACCGCTCTCTGACTGCCCAGGTGGTAGGGATGGGAGGTAGGGGGGTGGTGGTCCTGGGGGCAAGTCCTTCTGCCACCTGGTCCCTCCTTCCTCCAGGTACTCCATAGCCATTTGGAATCTGCCGGGAGTACCTTCCCTCCCTCCGTCTGAGCTTGGGAGACCTTGGGGCAGCCCTGCTGCCTCCCACTGAGGCAGCCCCCTCTCTGGGCACCTGTTTCCTGGACCATTCCCCCATCCCCACTCAGCCTGCTGTGAGGAGACAGCACCCCCTGCGCACCCCACTCCCATCTCCCACCTGATGGGTTTGAAGCGGGAGCCGGGCCCAGCGGGAAGGAAGAAGGGGCGTCCTCTTAAAGACCTCGGGAAGCAGCGGCTCAGTCTTCCCTATTAGCTTCCACCCGCACGTACCTAGAAACCCCCTACTTAAAAAGCAACAGTAGCCAGCACTGCCTTCCCGTGGTTGGAAACACGCTGGAGCTTGGCTGCACAGGGCGCGGGCGCGGCAGCCCGTGGGTCGCGGATGTGGGCGTGTCCCGTGTCCACAGAGATAGATGCGCGCTGCTCTGAGCCAGACCCACTTCTCTACCGAAAAGCAAGGAACCGGGTCAAGGGGAGCAGAGCGGCAGTTAGGGTGCTGGCACCCGCAAGACCCACCTCCCTAAGCGACCTTCTGCCGCAACGCAAGGTTATTCCTCCGGCTCCGGAGCCCGCGCCGCTGCGGAGTGAACCCCCGTCGGCCTCAGCGCATTTACGTGTCCCTACGTAAGAATTCGTCCATTTAGGACCATTTTAAGGGATATAGGGGATTGATGGCCAGAGGAAGTGACACTTGACCCTGGCATCCTGCGCCCGAGGGACAGCCGTCCGATTTCAAAATAGCAGTCCCCGGAGCAGCGCCTGGAGGCAGTGGTCCGGGCCGCCCCCAACCTCTCCAGGCCCCTCCTCAACTCGGTTCTTCCCTTCCAGGTCCCTTCCCACTCCGAGTCCCCTTCCCGTCCCTCCTCCCCCACTCCCACCCTCTACCCCCTGCCTCGAACGCGTTTCCCACTCGACACCTCGTGGCCCCGTTTCAATCAAACGCACTGGATGGGACCGAGCCGGCGCGGGGGACCAGGAGCGCGGCGCGGCGACAACTGCGCGCACCAGCCCTCGGTCACACGCTCTCTGCTCGAGGGATCCCTGCGCCCGCGCTCGCGACATCAAGAGCTGGGACCGCAAGGTCACCCCCAGGCTCCTACGGCCCAGCACCCGTCTGTGCGGCTTCGGAAGAAACCGTCCTGGAAGCTTCCCCCGGAGAGCCGAGGTCTGGGAAACGGGGGCCAGGAAGGGGGGGAAAGGAACGTCACCCCTAAGTGCGGGCTCCCTGGTTAGCTCCCACAAGAGACCGACGCAAACAAAGGACGCGAGGCAGGGAGGGCCAGAGGAAAGGAGACGAGGCAAGAGGGCCTCTGTGCGCCCGCCTCCCGCCCTCAGAGCCCCAATGCCCAAGCCGTGGATTTAGGGCACTGAGGAGGGTGGCATTCAAACCATATGCTGGTGCCAAACTGGACTTCTTAATTTCGAAATCAGGACCGGCAGAGGTGGCTGGGACGCCTGGAGTGGGGACTCTGGGCGGTTCTCTCGGGGCTCTGCAGGCCCATGACCCTCGGCCTGCCTGAGGTCTGGCTGTGCTTTTGTTCTGGCCCTGGCCATAATGTAACATCAGATGCCTATTAGGGTCCCTGCTGCAGCACACCAGTCTCTCCCTGTTTTGCTACCAAATAACAGGATTAGCCAACAAGAACGAGATTTCAAATTAACCATAAAAATTACAAATTGCAATTCATTTAGTTGCCCATTTGCTACATTAAAAACATAAATACATAAGTGAGTTTTGTGTTCCAAGGGGTGAAACACAGGCAACAAAGCAATGGCAATGGAACCCAGGCCTTGGACCGCAGAGCCTGGCAGGGGGGTGAGGGAGAAGTGCACCCCCGAGTGCAGCCAAGGGGCCAGACCAAGGACCCTGGACAGGCAGGAGGCCGCTAGCACCTGAGTTCTTCCCTAGGAAGGAGTTGTGTCCCAGAAGAGGTGTGGGGTGCAGAGGGATGGTCTTTCTAGGGGACAGGGCTGGGCCCACACCAAGAAAGTCAGGAAAACCAGCAGACCTACCTAAAATTTAGGGCGGGCGGTTTCCCCTGGTGCCTAGAGTGTAGGAGGGAGATGCTGGTGAATTTTGTTTTCGTCCTGAAGTGGGCATGCCTTGGGCACATATTAATTCCAGTCCATGTGCATGATCACTTGGCCTTTTTTTAAGGGAGCAGAGCTCTGGCCCAGTGGGGTGGATGTGTGGGGCTCAGGTGGCCCCTAGAACCCAGTGTCTGTTTGGCTTTTACTGAGTTTTTTCATGTTAAGGATGCCCCAAAAGCCCAAGTTCTATCTGCATAGCAGACTCCTCAAGCATCTGGTTTGTGGGTCAGGAGATGGGTTGGCGTGCGGGGACCCAGAGGGATCCTGCTTTGCTGTGGGAGCAGCCTAGACAGGAGTCTCCATCTCCTATTTCCCCTAGCTCTCCTCCTCCTGCCCCAAACATAACTGGAGGAGCTCTGACCAGGCTTCGCTCCTACCAGGTGAGTTTTATTTACTTCGAGAGAGATTTCCTTGGAGGTGGCTTTGCCCCCACCTCGATCCTCAGAGGGTGCTGGGACCCCTCCCCCCCAGCCCCACCTTGGGCTTCTCTACCAAGGAGGAGGGACCCCCTCCAGTAGGTCTGCACAAGGACCTCTCAGTGCAGCTCATCCCCAGAAGGAGGTGAGGGGAGTGCAGCCTCTAGGAGGGGGGTGCAGCCGCTAGGAGGGCGGCCAGAAGCTGGAGTTGGGAAGAGCGGGCCATCTGAGGAAGGGAGCAAGGTCCCCATCACCTCCAGGCATGCACCTAGTTCTTTCCCTCTCACCTCCCTCCCCTCTCCTCCTACTCTAAACCCCAGGCCCAGGCCAGAGGTGGTGCGCCTTCTCCCTAGAATGTTCTTGAATAAATCGGAATAAGTAGTCGGATTCCTCCTTAGCCAGACCTCCACGGGTAACATGGTAGTCAGGAAGGTGGGGACCAGAGGCCAGGTGATGCTCAGGGATGTCTTTTGGAGGTAGCACCACTGTCCCTCCCAATCCGACCTTTCTAGCCCTTCAGAGCCTGCTCACGGCTGAATAGCGTCCCAAGCACGTTGGCGGCTGGCATTGTGGAGGCCAGGCTGTGGCACCTTTGATGGGTGGGTGGGTGCCCCCCACACCTAGTCACATGTCTCCAGCTGTTCTCCCCCGTCCAGGCCCCAGGGAAGAGGAGCTCACCCAGCTGACCCCAAGGCGCATGGAGCACTGGCCCTGGAAAAGCTGTGCAGGGAGGGGCCACTGAACTGTTTTCTGTCCTCCTGGCTCACGTACTCGTCCTGTTTAGGAGTCAGGAGACACAAGGGTGTTTGGCCTTTACCTCTGGTCAACAACCAGGCTCAGATTCGGTTTCATTTTCTCCCTTTCCAGCTAGCTGTGATGCAGGTCCGGGCAGGGAGTCTGCCTTTGTTTCCTAACAGAGACCAGAAAGCTCACCAGCCAGGATTCTTGCAGCCTGGAGGGGACCCTGTGTCCCTCTGCAGGCGTCAGGGCTGCTGGGCTAAACCCTGTGGGTGAGATAGGGGCACCTGCTCCCATCCTGGCCATGTTCTTTGGGGCTTCAAGCTGTTCCTCTTGAGCTGCCGCAACCTCTCGGAATCCCAGCACAAAAGCTTTGTCTGTGCAGATGGCCTTCAGCTGGGGTTGAGGGTCCTGGGAAAATTCCTGTGCTGCCAGGTTGACCAGCAGCCCCTGAGCGCCGGGTGCACAGGTCATTCAGATACAGTGTCATTGTGGGGGAGAGGGCTAAGGGGCCCCTGGCTCTAGTAGCCAGAGCAGCCTCCATTGCCTGCCTCATTAGGGCTTTATTGGAATTTTTATCTCTAGATGCAATCAGCAGGGTGAGAAATCTTGGGAGCACACGTGTTTACATTGTCCTCTAGGCAAGGACATCCAGGAATTGAGCATAAAGATTCCAGCAAACACCTGGGGTCTGCATGTGCACAGGCTTGTTTGGAAAGGTCAAGGAATAATCAGAGGCACCGCCTTCGACATTCCCTTTACTCTCCCCTAAGTCGGAATTCCGATAAACAGAGGAGACGGCCTTCCACACACTTCCCTTTTCTCAGAATGTCCTCCCAACAACTTTCCAGCCACGTCTCATGTGCTCCCTGACACCGTGACCACAGGAGGAGGTGAAAAGAGGGCACCACCATCCTTTTGCAACAGTGACTGGAGCGCGCCAGCATGCGCAGCCCTGTGGCTCCTCAGCACACCTCCTGGGAGATCCATGTACTCTCTTCAGCCCTGTGGCGAGGCGGGCCCTTCTGTCTCCCCTGGGTGGGGAGCTGAGGCGCCCCAGGCTGCCTAGTCAGCAAGTGGCCAGAATAAACCAAGACCTGGGACGGGCCCCTCCCCCGGGCCGACAGGGCACTCAGGCTCCTGGCCTGGAAAAGGAGGTGACAGCCTCTGTCATCATGGAGTGGGGCCCAGGCTGGGGGGCCATGAGGGGACTCTGAAAGCAAACATCCCAGCATAGGTTTGCTTGACAACCAGTGTGTGGGCCTCCCCCCGGAGCCGCGGGGAGCTGTGCATGTGAATGAACTTTAAACTGCTGCCATGATGAGAGGATGTCTGAGGGGACTCCACATCAATGCCCAGCCGGGGGGCAGGGAGGCCAAGACGGTGGCCAGGTGGACGCCTGTGGGGAGACGAGGCTGGAATTGCAGCTGTCCTGGCACCAGCAGTCCCCAGACTTTATGAAGCACCTGCTGTGGCCAAACATTGCCACCGGCGTGCGGGGCATGTGCTCTGAACGTGTGAGCGGGGTGACAGCCATGGGTGCTGTAGCCGCCCCCAAGCTTGCTCCCAGGTCTGCTCTTTACTCAGAGAAGGTGCCCTTGAGCACGACCTCCTTGTCACAGCGGAAGCAAATGGAGCTCCAACAGGTCTATCTAGACCAGTGGTTCTCAACCTTGCTAATATAGCAACCCTTTAATACAGTTCCTCATGTTGTGATGACCCTCAACCATAAAATTATTTTTGTTGCTAACCATTGATCTAGACCCTTGGTCGGCAAACTGCAGCCCGAGAGCCACATGCAGGCAGCTCTTTGGCCCCTTGAGTGTGGCTCTTCCACAAAACACCATGGCCTGGGCGAGTCTATTTTGAAGAAGTGGCGTTAGAAGCAGTTTAAGTTTAAAAAATGTGGCTCTCAAAAGAAATTTCCATCGTGGTACTGTTGATATTTGGCTCTGTTGACTAATGAGTTTGCCAACCACTGATCTAGACCCTTCCACACTTAGCAAAAATCCTGCCTGCATCTCAGTGCCCCTCTGGCAGTCAGCTCCTGTATGGGGAAGGCTTGGTGCTGGGGTGCTGGGTGTGGCTGCACCTCTCCAGTTTCCAGTTTCCCCCCTGGTGAGTGAGTGACAGATGATGAGAGGGGAGCCTAGAGGTATACATGGGTGAATCTGCTCAGGACTCTCTGGAACATTCTGAAGAAGATGGACCCTTTCCATGCCTTCAGGAGTCTGAGTGCTGTGCGCCCGGTGCTGCCTCTTGGTTCCCAAAGGGATTCCCTGCACAGCCCTCCCCCCCACCTGCTCTACCACGTCCACAGACATCTCTGGCTTGGGAAGCCAAACTCTCCCCACTCCCAGGCATATGGTCTGTGGGAGTGAGGAGCCTTGTGAGGGCAGGGCCTCGGGGAAGATAAGTGGGGCCTGGAGAAATATGTGACAGAAGTTGGGCCTCTCTCCCCCCTTCCCCCTGTTCTTGCTATGGGTCAGAAGCCACCTGTCTACACATCTCCACTCCATGGGTCAAAAGTGAGGCCCTAGAAAGATGGGTGATGGGCTATTAGGATGGCTCACTAGGGACTGGGAGAGCGAGCCCTGTCAGCTGACAGTAACAGTAACTCCCCTGCAACTGTATGCCCTGTGAGCAGGCATCGCTCCCGCCACTGCGTGATGCAGTCTCACACTGAGCCCGGAGTGGGTGCCAGTCCACGCTTCCCATTCAGAGGTGAGGACTCCGGGCCCACATGCTGGCAGGGAGTGGAGGCTTGTTTGGTTGCAGACCGTCTGGGCCTGCACAAGGCCACGTGACACAAAGAGATGGCTGCCGAGGAGGAGAGAACTGAGAAGGGGCCAAGGAACACCCAGCTGCTGGCCAGCCACTGGGACCACCTTTCTCGGTCCTATCCCTGAGGCAGACTTGATGAAGGATGCCTCGAATCCTCCCAGGTGAAAGGACACAGTTGCCCCGCCTGCCACTGGCCATCACCCCTGGGGGAGAGGTCCCAGATGCTGAGCCGGCTCCTTCCCCTCATCCTGAGCTTTGATCTAACAAGTCTTAATCCCACTGGCGACGTGGCCTCCAGCCATCTGCGTCTACCCACTCTCCGGCAGTCCCACCAGCCTCTGGGTTCTTTGGCCTAAACACCTGTTCCAACAGTGACTCTGTCCCTGAGACCTGCCTTCCCAGGGGTGGCCCAGACGGAGCTGGAGTAGAGCTGTCCCCGTCCCTGGGTAAGTGACCCCAGGCCCAGCGTGTGTACAGCACACTATGAACACGGGCAGTGTGTTAACAGCACATCAGCAGCGCTCCCCAAAGTGGGTGAAATGACTCCAAGTGGAGATGCTTTAAGGGACCCCAAGCAACGCCCCTCTCTGGGACATAGGGACCTTTGTCATTGTTCACCCCAAGGCCTGGTAACCCAAACGCCAACCAGCAGACAGCCACGGGGAGGGTGGCTCTGAGCGAGGTGTTCGGACCAGCCCTCCCACACACTCGCTGTGTGGCCTTGCACAAGTCGCCCGACCTCTCTGAGCCTGTCCTCCTGCCAACAGGTGAGGAGGGGCGGGGCAGTGCAAGCACAGGCAGCTGCTGTGATGACACACGAGAGAAAACAATAAACTGCCGAGGAGTGACTGGTGGGAGAAGCTGGGGTCCCCGGACTGAGAGCATCTGGTTACGCACCCACCGTGCTGGTGCATACTGACCAGCACCAGCTCCTGACTGGATGAAGCCACTCTCAGGAGCCTGGAGAAAGCGTGAGAGCAGAGCGAAGGCTAAGGAAGAGGGATAAGTAGAAGCTGGGTTTCTCTCACTCCCTTCTGAGGAGCTCCTTGGGGGTGCGGCGGGTGCCCAGGCTGTTCTGGATGATTCTGTCCTGTTGGCTGGATACCAGGCAGCTTCCCCCTGGCATCCCAGGGACAATTCCAACATCTGGAGTTTGGGAGGGCACCGCGGTCGGGATGGCCTGGCTCCCCCCTTCAGCCATCAGCCCCTTTGTTATGCAACTGTCACCAGATGCTTGCGGTGCGTGGACTGAACTGCCACCCGTGTCCGGAGACCAGAAACATGGCCAAGGTGAGTGGCCCAGAGGGACAGGTGACGCTGGTGGAGGCCAGGTGAACAGGCTCCTGCCAGTGGGTGGGCAGTCAGCCAGGACCCAGGATGTCAGCCTTTCCCTGGCTGTGGCCGTGCCCGTGGGAGGGAACCTGGGCACGCGGTCTCTCCCGACCTAACACTGACAGGTGCTGCCTGAGAACCTGAGGGTCTGGAGGGAATTCTGTTTCCAGGTGAGGCCCAGGGAGCGCCGTTCACCTTCAGAGCCTGTTGCTGCAGCCCACCCGCACCCACCACTCCTGTGCTTTTGTGCCGCTGGCTGCAGTTTGGGGGGGGAGGCACGGCTTGACCCATCCCACAGAGGAGGGGGAGAGGGCTGCTTAACAGCACGTGCTTGTGTAGGGGTGACTAAACCTCCCCATCCCCTCATATCCACCAGGACCTCGGAGTGTGGCCTTATTTGAAAGTCCTGGCTTCGCAGATGCCATAAGTAGGCAAAGTGAGGGCCTGCTGAGTTAAGAGAGCACCAAGCACACTGGCTGGTGTCCTCTAAGACACGTAAAAACAGATTTAAAAGAAGAAGAAGAGGACAGTGCCTGGTGGTGTGGCCCTTGGCTGCGCGTGTCCCTGCGCCAAAGGGCCACTGGTTCCAGTCCCAGTCGGGCTCATGCCCAGGTTCCAGGTTTGATCCTAGTGTGGCAGCCAATCAATGTTTCTCTCTCATCAGTGTTTCTCTTTCTCCCATTCTCCCTCTCAAAAAAATAAAAATCAATAAAAGAAGAAGAGAGCACAGAGTCACCCAGAGAATAAGGCCGAGTGACCACGAGACAGAGATAGGTGATGTGCCCACAAGCCAAGAAGGGCCGAGGACTGCCAGCCCCCACTGGAGGGCAGAGGCAGGCAGGACCCTCTCCCTCGGTCTCAGGGGAGTGGCCCTGCCTGCACCTTGATCCCCCACTTCCAGCCTCCAGACCACAGACTTCACCCACTGCTCCTGCTGCCTAGTTGGAGGGACATTGCTGCAGCCGCTGAGGGAGCTACGCCGTGAGCAGGCGGCAGGCGCTTGGGGAAGCCAGGCCAGTGCTCAGGAGCCCTCTTCTTGGTGCCGAGTCACTGTGGTCGCTCTGATGCCCGGGTAGCCCGGCTGACGGAGGTAAGTGCAGGGCCCGTGTGTGAGGATGATGGACTCCCCACTGCCTTTTCCTCCCCTGCCCAGAGCCCCCAGGAAAGCCAGGGGGCGGGGGGGCTAGTGTGAGAGCTGAGGAGACCCAGCAAGGCTATACCCACAGGGCCCCAAGGGAGGTCACCACACAACTTGCAGGGTCGTGAGGGAGGCATAGGGAGGCAGAGGGGGCCAGTGAGGGGGCAGCTGAGGGTATTCCCAGGAAGGCAGGCAGGGTAGCTGCTCAGCATCAGCAGCTCCATCATTCTGATGGACTGGATGAGTGGGCCACTGCTGCTGGGCCCGGCCTGGGCCTAGAACAGAGGATGCTACCTGCTGGGTCCCCGGGGATGAAGGCCTGGTTCCCAGGGCAGGTGGCAGGGCAGCTCGGCAGGCCCATCTCTGAGGAATGATTCGCAGGTGGGGGCAGTCTCTCCCTAGCCAGGAAGGTGGTAAGAGGTCAAATATCATAAAGCACAGCACACACATGCACCACACACAGGCCCTGGATGTCTGTTAGGACATCTGCCAGGACTTGCCCCTGAGCTGGGCTGCAGGGACATGGTATGTCACCCCGGGTGGCGGGTGGCCGGCTGTGCTTGGACCTGCTGAGCTCTGCCTCCTGCAGGGAGGGTCTTGAGGGGCAAGAGGATGGGAAGTCAGAGGGCAGATGTCAGGGTGGGAAAGAAGAGGCCAGCACCCTGTGGCGAGGTGTAAAGCTCGGAGGGGAGTGTATGCACAGCTTCACGTCAGTGAAAAGCACTAAGCACATTGTGGAAATGGGAGGTGTCTGTGGCACTCTAGATTGAGGGGTGAAGGGGCGAGAGAGATGGAGAGAGATTCCTGGATCGGAGCTCCCTTCTTCTAAAATACAGCCACATCCTGTCCCAAACATGACATGGCTATCCATCTGCCACCCTCCCCCCATGCCTACCCCTACCCCTGCCCTCGGCCTGTAGAAAGTTGTCAGAGCAGAAGAGCAAGCCTCGACCTTGAAGGGGACACAGCCTTGTGTGCTGGCTTTCTCCCTCAGGGAGGCAGGGCTGGCTGCACACCTGTCCAGAGAAGAGGGCAGGAAAGGTGTTGCTGTGGGCGGTGACAGCACAGCGGGAGGGTCCTGCCCCTGCCAGGCTGCTGTGCCCAGCCCCCCATGTCCTCCCCTCCAGCCCCTTTTCCCTTCAGAAGTGTTGCGTTTCCTTATCTTTGGTGGATCTCATGTTCTGTAGCATCTTTGCAAACATGATTGACACAGCCAACTTAGGCTGCCCTGTGCCTTGTGCCCGGAAGGGAGGCTGGAACGTGCTGCTGGGTTCAAGCCCCAGTGTGGGTGTCATGCACGCGGTCCAGGGAGCCTTCAGTTCTCTCCTGAGTGCTGCATGTCACTTGAAAGGAAAGTGCAGGCCCACGCTCAGCGTGCGTGTTACAGGCTCTGAAAGTCCTGAAGTACATGTGCCTATGTGTTTGTTTAACCAGATTTCCCCGGAATCTCTTTCTGGGAACCCCCGGCACCCGGCAGCTAGTTCTGGGCTCCAGGAGGACCTGACGTGCCACAGTGAGAGGAAGAGACAACCAGCAGGTGTGTGTGCCCTCATTCCTGGAGGCATGACAGAGGGGACAGTTTGTCTCCACAGATTGTCGCCTGTGCCTGTCCTGGTGCCCACGTCTCCGTCAGGATTCCTCTCCTCCACCTGTGCAGGTTCCTGCTGTTCCAATCCTGCCCTTTCCTCTCCTGGAAATGTTCCTTTTCTGTTGTTAATCTTCACCCGAGGATTTTTTTAAAGAGAGTGGGAAAGGAGAAACCAAGATGGAGGCATAGGTGAATACCTAAACTGCTGCCTTGCACAACTATTTCAAAACTACAACTAAAAGACAGAACGAACACCATCCAGAACCACAGGAGAGCTGGCTGAGTGAATATTCTACAACTAGAAGTAAAGAGAGGGACTCACGGAGACTCAGAGGAGCTGTAAAAAGCTGAGGTACAGACATGCTCGTGGAGATGACAGGTGGAGGAGGGTCTGGCTGGCTTCCTCTAATGGGAGGGAGATGGAAAATCCAGACTGCACTGAACCCCACTTCTGATTGTATTGAACGCCAGTTCCAGGCGAGACTCATACAGGAGAGTCTGGACTGTTGTGAAAAGGAAGGAGTACAGGAAAACTCAGGGGAGCAGCGAAAGGCAGAGGTCTGGGGGTGCGCGCAAAAGTGCCGCTGGCTTTCTCTAGCGGGAGGAAAACAGAACCTCCCAACAGCACTGAAATCCAGGACCATCTGCACTGAACCCCAGTTTTGGGTGAGACCCTGGAGACCCAGACTCATATGGGTCCCTAGAGCACACAAAAACTCAGGGGAACTGGAAATGCAGAGGTCTGGAGGCAAGCGCGCATGCACAAACACAGCTGATCCTCACAACCAATTGGCTTGGAGGTCAATTCCCCCCCAGTGATACCAATAACAATCAAGAATTAACTACAACAAGGCTGTACACACAGTTCACAAAGGGGTGCACCAAGAGAGCCCACCTCAGGTAACTGGAAAGGCAGAGCTATTGGGCCACAAAGGACACCTAGCACACAAAGCCACTGTACCAACTCAGGGAAGCAGTGAAAATGAGGAGACAAAGAAACAGATCACAAATGAAAGAAATGGAGGAAAATAAATGACTGGATATAGAGTTCAAAACCACAGTTATAAGGTTTTTCCAGAATTTCCTAGAAAAATGGATAAATTTAGCGAGACTCAAGAGAAGATGAAAAAGGACCAACTAGAAATTAAACATACACTGACTAAAATAAAAAATATTATACAGAAACCTAACAGCAGACTAGAGGAACACAAAAATCAAGTCAAAGACTTGAAATACAAAGAAGCAAAAAACATTCAACTGGAAAAGTAAAAAGTATCCAAAAATGTGAAGCGTACCAACATCAGAATTATGGGGGTGACAGAAGAAGAGAGAGAGCAAGATACTGAAAACCTATTTGAAGAAATAATGACTGAAAACTTCCCCCACCTGGTGAAAGAAATAGACTTACAAGTCCAGGAAGCAAGTCCACAGAACCCCAAACAAAAGAAATCCAAAGAAGACCACACCAAGACACATCATCATAAAATACCAAGAGCAAAAGACAAAGAGAGAATATTAAAAGCAGCAAGAGAAAAACAGTTAATTTTCTACAATGGAGCACCCATACGATTGTCAGCTGATTTCTCAACAGAAACTATGCAGGCCAGAAGGGAGTGGCAAGAAATATTCAAAGTGAAGAATAGTAAGAATTTACAACCAAGATTACTCTACCCAGCAAAGCTATCATTCAGAATTGAAGGGCAGATAAAGAGCTTCACAGATAAGAAAAAACTAAAGGAGTTCATCACCACCAAACCAGTATTATATGAAATCCTAAAAGGTAACGTCGTGTTTTATTCGGCAAGAGAATCATTCCACTTAGTGGGGATACAAAAGTCAGGCCCACCCGCTGTCATGGTTTAGTCACTGATAGTTGAGGGGGGGGCAGGCCTACAGGGGAGGGCAGTTAGGAGTCACTAGGCCTGTAGGGCAGGGCAGTTAGGGCCGACCAGACTGGCAGGGAAGGGCAGTTATGGGTGACCAGGCCTGCAGGGGAGGGCAGTTAGAGTTCAGGCAGTTAGACATCCCTCTCACAATCCATGACTGCTGGCTCCCAACTGCTCACCTGCTTCTGCCTGCCAGCCTGATCACCCCCTAACCACTCCCCTGCCAGTCTGATCAACACCTAACTGCTCCCTGACTGGCCTGATTGCCCTTAACTGCCCTCTTCTGCAGGCCTGGTCACCCCTAACTTTCCTCCCATGCAGGCCTGCCCCCCCAACTGCCCTCTCTTGAAGGCCTGGTGCCCCCCAACTGCCCTCCCCTGCTAGCCTGACTCCCCCACCAACTGCCCTTCTTTGCTGACCTGGTCCTTCCCAACTGCACCCCCCTTGCTTGCCATCTTGTAGTGGCCATCTTGTGTCCACATAAGATGGAACAGCCACCTTTGACCACATGGGGGCAGCCATCTTGTATCTTTGATTGATGCTCTATTTGCATATTACTCTTTTATTAGATAGGATTTTTTCAAAATCCTCACCTGAGGATATGTATTTATTGGTCGTAGACAGAGGAAGAGGAAGAGAGAATCATTGATGTGAGAGAGAAACATTAATCAGTTGCTTCCCTCCCTTGCCCTCCCTCCTACATTCCCCAACTGGGATTGAACCTTTTGGTGAACGGGATGATGCTCTAACTGATGTGCCACCCAGCCAGGGCTAGACCCCTTTCTCAGCTGCATAACCTCACTATTGGGTCAGGGGATATCAGAGCTGAGGCTGGCAACTGGGATGGGGGTGCTGGGCTGGGGGGCAGGAGTCATGGCCATAGGCAGGGTGTCAAGACCAGTCTCCTTTCACTGAGCGGAGTGGGCACCATGCAGTAGTGGCACCAGGAGATGGGTTTGAAGGGTTTCAGCTTCCTCAAGATCTTTTCTGCATCATGTGGGTCTTTAACATCGTTTTCCAAAGGCAGCCTTAATACCAAACAAGGGCCCCTTGGTGACAGTCTAGTGAAATCCGGGATTGCCTTTCACATAAGGTATATGCCATAGGTCCCAGGGTGAGGGGGTCCCAGGGCACCGAGAGCTCCCATGTGGGCCACCTCCGCTCATCCTGTCCCAGTGTCATGCCCACGGCATGTTGCTTCCCTTGAGGTCCACTCCCAACTCCCAGAGTGGGTCCTGGGCCCTGGGCCACAGTGTTCAGCCCGTGCCTCCTATGAACGGCTGACAACATCACATTTACCAGGAGGTTTGGTTAGGAAAGTGCAGCCCACGGGCCCTGGTGTGTGCATGGGCAGGGCGGGTGGAAGCATGCTTGGGCTCCTGTCATTTTCAAAGGCACTTGCACCCACACTTTCTGAGTCTGCTCTGGAGAGCAATCATTTTTGTAGCAATGTCTTTTAGAGCCAAAATCTGACTCAAGTCTAAAAAAAGCACCATTTACTGCCCTGGCCGGTTTGCTCAGTGGATAGAGCATCAGCCTGCAGACTGAAGAGTCCCAGGTTCGGTTCCCGTCAAAGGCATGTACCTCGGTTGCAGACTCCTTCCCAGCAAAGACCCTGGTCAGGGCAGCAGGAGATAACCAATTGCTGTGTTTATCGAAAATCCAATCTTTCTCTCTGACTTTCCCTCTTTCTTCCACTCTCTCTCTAAAAAAAAAATTGATAGAAAAATATCCTCGGGTGAGGATTTTAAAAATAAAATAAAGAAAGAAAGCACCATTGACGTTGTGTTCTAGGAGGCGCTGAAGTTTTATAGGACATGAACCTGTTTTATTCCTTGAAATTGTGGCTGAATGAGGTAAAGACTGGAAAAGGTAGAACTCACAATAGACCAGAAGCGGGAGTGACACTGAAAGTCCCATGGCCTCTGAGTGTGTCCTGGAGCCAAGTGTGCAGACCCTCACACAGCGGGGCTGGTCCACAGGAACAGCAGTGGGGCGGGGCAGGGCCTCCTTAGCTGGGGACGAGGGGACAGAGCAGCAGCAGCAGCAGCAGCAGCACAGCGGGAGGGGAGGCCCGAGGGGCAGCAAGCCTGTGCCCTCTGTCAGGAGCTGTGGGGCAGGTGAGTTCCAGGACAGATACAAGCTGAGCTGGAACAGGTGGCTCAGCTGGTTGGCGCATCATCCCAGACAAGAAAGTTGGGGCTTCGATCCCAGCCAGGGCACATGCAAGAATCAACCAGCGCAAAGCTACAGAAGACACCAGAGGGGCTTCTATTAGGACAGAAATGTCTCAAGTTGAAACCATGGGTCACATTTAACAGATCTTTATACCCAGCCCCTACCTACCCCCCTGGGCTGCTTCCAACCTTGGGGAGAGAGCAGTTCTGTGCTTGGTTCTCAGAGCTCCTCCCTATTAACACTCAGAGTCTTCATTCCCTATAAGAATAATTTTCTGATGGCTAAACAGGCAGTTACTGTACTCTGTCCAGCAGAGCAGAGAAACACAGCCCCTGGGGTTTATGCAGCGTTGTGGGGCCGGCAGGCCTCCAAGACTGGCGCCTGCTTAGGCCAGGGCTGTGCTGGGTGATGGTTTACATCGCCACTTCGATTAATAGGAGAGTAAATCTGCTTTCTCTAATGGATGTTTGGTTTTTCCAAGTTTAAACTTGTTCTATAAAGGGGAAACTGTCATCTTAAGAACACAGAGCAGCAATAAAATGCTGGACGTTGGAATGTCTCTCCGTGTAAGTCCTAAATTGTCTTCCAGTTGAAATATGAATTATTTTAAATTGATTTCTGAGAAGTACTTTAAATCCTTAGAAAATGTAGGGATGAGAAGCTCTATGTTGATGTCTCAGACACCAGGCATGGCACCTATTTCTTAAAAAAAGGGAATCAACCAACGAATGGGTCAATAAGTGGGAAAACAAACCGATATTTCTGATTCTCTCAATCTCTCTCACTCTGTATCCCTTCTTCAAGTCAGTAAATTTAAAAAACCCACAAAGCTGAGCTTGTTGGGCGAAAGGCAATTATTAATGTCAGGAGAAACAGAAAGTTGTATAAGAAAGTAAACATAACCATAACACACTAATGGGCTTAGCTTGAACAGTATTGACACACCCCTAGTATATAGCCACTCCTGTCCCTTTAGGAGGAATTATAGCTACATGCTGAAAGGAGGGGCAGAGAAAGTCTAAGAGCGGAACCACCGCTTCCATAGGAGGGACCAGCCAGGAAACAGCAGTTGTTCCCATGGTTTGTCAACACACTAGAAGCAGGTGTCCAATGGCTGCCAACTGCCTGGTGAGGGATGGGCAGTGGGGAGGGCCACTACTTTGTATCATAATCCAGAGAAACTCTGTTACTTTTCAAACCATGATTATTTTATAAAGTAAGACAGTCAAATCCTTGGATTCTTTGATGTCTTTAAAAGGTGGCTGTATCTGCTCTGGCCAGGTGCTCAGTTGGTTGAACATCATTCTGTACACCAAAAGATTGTAGGTTCCATCCCCGGTTGGGGTTTGTATAAGAGGCAACTGATCGGTGCTTCTCTCTCACATCAATGTTCCTATCTCTCTCTAAAAACCAATAAAAACATATTCTTGGCCCTCGCTGGTTTTGCTCAATGGATAGAGCATTGGCTTGCAAACTGAAGGGTCCATGCCCGGGTTGCAGGCTCAGTCCAACGCCCAGGAGGCAGCCAGTCAACCATTCCCTCTCATCATTGATGTTTCTACTTCTCTCTTCCTCTCCCTTCCTCTCTGAAGTCAACAAAAATATATTTAAAAACAAGTAAACAAAAAACCACATATCCTTGGTAAGGATTTAAAAAGCTTTTTAAAAAGTTGGCTGCACCCTGGCTGTTGTAGTTCAGTAGTTGGAGCGTTGGCCCATGCATTGAAGAGTTGCAGGTTTGATTTCTGGTCAAGGAAACATACCTGGGCTGCAGGCTTGCTCCCTGCCCCCAGTCTGGGCACATGCTGGAGGCAACTAATCAATGTGTCTCTCTCACAGGATATTTCTCCCTCCTTCCCTCACTCCCTCACTTCCTCCCTCCCTCCTTCTTCTGTTCCCAGCATCATCTAAGGCCCCCCAATTAGCTAAGAGTATTGGGCTCTGCAGCCTCTGTCGCTGTCTCCAGACCACAGGTCTGTCCTTGGCTGTCAAGGGCAGAGCCGAGGAGTGACAGGGTGAGGACGGAGAGAATGCCAGTGTGTCGAGGACTGAGGCTCCTATCACCTTCCACTTCCCTCCGTGCGGGCGCCGCCTGTCCCCATTCAGGGAGAATCCTCAGCTTTCTGTTTCTCTTACTAATAGGATTCCCAGCTGTTTGCCCCATGAATGCTCCCACTGACAAGCGAGTCATTTAAACTTCCATTGGCAGGTCGCAGCATCTGTTAGCATGTTCACCTGGTCCCAGGCAGAGGCTCTTACCTCCCTGGCTTAGGTGCCCAGCAAAAGCACCCTCTCACCCTCCCCAGGTCCCCACAGCTGGAGGCAGCTGTGGGCAGGTGAGCACTCTGGACCCCCCTGGTGTCCAAGCCCTGACAGTGCTCCCCCGGAAAAGCCCCTCCACATAAGGGAGAGTCTGCTTTTCTCCTGCGATCCAGGTGCAGGGGAGGAAGAAGCAGGTGCTGGCAACCCAGATGTGAGTGGCTTATGAAGAAAAAACAACTACTAGAAGGTGCCTGGGGAGGTATCTGGGGCCCTGGGGCTATTTCACTGCATTATTCATTTGACCTTCTGGTGGTTTATGTTTTGGCCACTTAGGTGACCTTCCTTAAACACTCATTTCAGCCATCTGGGCAATAAGCCCAAGTCCCAGTCAGCAAGTACACGCCCAAAGCTTTGTCGCATTTGCATGCAGCTTAGGGAAGAGACAAGGCCGCAGGAGACGTTTTTTAGCGTGCCAATAGCATGCCAACTCCCACCAAGACTGGCCTTTAAAAAAGTATCTATAGACTGATTTATCTGTAAGGTGGGAGTGGCCTGGGGAGGACGCAGGTGCAGCCATGGCCACAAGGGGGCGCGGGCACGTCAGTGAAAAGTTCTAAGCACATTGTGGAAATGGGAGGTGTCTGTGTCACTCTAGATTGCGGGATGCAGGGGTGAGAGGAATGGAGAGAGATTCCTGGATCAGAGCTCCCTTCTTCTAAATTACAGTCACATCCTGTCCCAGGAAACCCCAACCAGGGGCAACTCCTGAGGACCGTGGAGCATCCTTCCCCAACGTGAATGTCTGTTTTCAGAGGTGGGATGGCCGGCTGAGACTCCTGCGTGGGTCCTGATTCCTTATGGCTCCTTGAAGGCAGGAGGAAGGCTCAGCCACTCATTTCCCTGGAAGGTCTTTGGGTGGCAGGAAGGGACCCGGGACAGGGGATTTGGCTGCCATACCTGGCAAGGGCACCTCTGCCTGAGGCCCCCACTGCTTTGTTTTCTGAGAGTTGCCCTCAGAGTCAGCTGTGGATTAGTAGAGACTGAGAGACCTCAGCAGCATTGAAATTCTACCTGGTGTGCGTGGGTTTGAACCTGAGCCAATTGTGATCATGCAAACACTAGCTGATTTCTCCCTGTTGACCAAGTGGCCTCAGTGTGGGTGAGTTTCCCATGTGGTTAGGGGCACTGTTCCACTGTCTCCAGAGTCTCGGGACACACGGTGCCTCTCTCTTGCCTGGGAAGCAGATTGGGTCCACATGTGAAGATTTCCCAATCAGCAGAAATCCAGAGCCATGGACTCCACAGCAAGTCTTGACTATCCATGATATGGCAAGAATGTCCCACCTCGGGATGCAGTGGATGGTCTGGGTTAGATTTCAGTCCCTGAACAGGACAAGGAGTGCGGGCCAAGCTGGGAAACCTGGAGCCAGGTGGGGGCAGCAGAGGGAACCTGTTGGAGCCACAACTGGGCTCCTGGAAAAGCACAGCTCACAGGAAATAAGAGACGTGTGACTGGGAAGCCCTTCTCCAGTGCTGGAGACAGGAAACAGGCCCAGCTGTGTGTGCAGGCCTTTCCTGTCTGCAGCCCTTGGCTCGCATCCTCATCACAGCCGCACCCTCAGCCCCTCCGACAAGGAGCCAGTCCTGTTAAGTCAGGCTCCAAGACCTCATCTCCACTGAGTTCAATCTGCAATACCCAGTTTCCAAATGAAGTCGCCCTCGGAGGTGTGGGGAGGCTTCCACAGGCCTGCTTTCGTGGGACACACAATGAGCCATGACACTGAGTGCACAGACGGTGACCCCTGGAGAAACAGCTGCAGGCAGAGGAGCATTGAGGTTAAAAAGACTGTTTGTTATCCGAGGATGCTTGATGCTCGCTTATGCCAAGTTCAGGGCTGGACTTTAAACCAGAGGCCATTTGAAGATGAGAATTGGTTCTTGAATGTTTGACTCCTCCCTCCTCCGAGTACCTATTGAGGTCACTTAGGTGAACCAGAAACTTGGGCCCCCAAGAGCTGTCTCTGGGGCAGCTGCCGTCAGGGCAGGAATGACTTGAGTTGGCACCTAGAGTCTTCCTGGCACATGTGGGCCTACTGACACTCTCCCTGAGTGTCAGTAGGCCCACATGTGCCTGTACACAGGGCTCTCTGGAGACGCAGCAGTTCTGCTGGTATGAGATCAGACGGGGCTTTCTGTGTCTGATTTCTAAAAGGACGGGCGCTCTTTCCTAACCCTGGAGGGTGCCTCCATTGGACACATGAAACTTTGAACTGTTCTTTCAGTCACTTCATGGGCATGTTGGCCATTGCTCAGAGGCGCCACGGTGGGCTGAAGGTTTGGGGAGTGACGGGGCAGGGCAGGAGGTGAGCCCCGAGCTGGCCAGCTGTGGTTAGACACCTGTCTCGGGCTGGCAAGACCAGGCATCAATTTGGGGGACCTTGTCGAGTCTCTCCTCCTCTTGGCCCCGTGGAGACTGTGCCAGGCCTGATCTCTTCCCACTCCTCAGGCCTAGGTGGGTCTTTGCAGCTCTTGTGACTAAGTGAGTTAGGGAAGGTGATGGTCAGGCCCCTGCATGAAAGATTTAGGTGTCGGAAGCCATCGGTAGGGTTGTGCAGAGAATGCAGCATTCTGCCTGGAAAAGACGACTCCTCAGCCAGAAGTGTGCTCCTGAGAAGGTCTGGCAAGCAGGTCGGGCTGGTGTGAGGTGCTACTGACCTGCCGCTCAGCCTGCAGAAGCCAGTGGAGGCTGGAACCAGAGAACCAGGCCAGGAGGGTGTGGATGTGAGGCACCCCCACCCCAACCTGGGAAAGTCCCCCAATGCTGACCAGCTCACTGTGCAGGGGCAACTGGGCTGCCCAGGGCAAGCCCTGGTCTTGGTGTGGGAAGCATCAAGGGGTTCAGAACCAGGCCTGCTGTATGGGGACTTGGTTGGAAAGTTGTTGGGAGGACATTCTGAGAAAAGGCCGCCTCCCGTTTATCGGAATTCTGACTTAGGGGAGAGTAAAGGAAGTGTCGAAGGTGGTGCCCCTGATTATTCCTTGACCTTTCCAAACAAGCCTGTGCACATGCAGACCCCAGGTGTTTACTGGAATCCTTATGCTCAATTCTTGGATGCCCTTGCCTAGAGGACAATGTAAACATGTGTCAGCCCAGCAGCCTACATCGCCACGCGGCTGCTTCCCTCAGAGCAGGCCTCCTGGGGTGACACTGGGACCCTATACTCTTCCCGCTTCGTGCGTAGCGGATCGCAGACCCCGTGTTGGAGGACTTGACTTGGTGACCTTTCCCCTTTACCCCCGAGATAAAGGGAATGTCTGTAACTCAAGGAGGGGGTCACAGGGCACCACGTGGCTTAATTATAATGGACTCTGGACTTGAATCTGCCAGGAGTCCTCCCAGATAAGGCCATAGGTGACTTGAGAACTGCTAGGTGAACACTCAGCGTGCCCATCCTGAGTCCCCATTTCCTGGGCCTGCATGTGGCAGGAGGCTGGGATGCTTGTGAAGGCCTGCCTTCCTTTTATTGGAATGGGATTGCTCAAGGACCAAAAAACTCCCAACACATTACACCCCCACACTCTAAAATGCGGATTCGGACCACTCAGAGCGAGCACTGCTAGCTAGATGCACACAGGCCTGGCGGGTCAGCCAGACCTTCGCCGTCCCCACCCCTCCACCAGGTTTCAGTGGGAGTTCTGTGAAAGGCGGAGGAGGCCCTGTGTTAGGAAATGTATTAGGCCAAGTATTAACAGGTGAAGGTTTTCTCTGCTCTCACTGAAATGCAATGCTACTTCACAACCTAACACACATTTGACAAAAGCTGCATTAAATGCCGTGTGATGACTGGAGGGTCCTCAGCATCTTCTTTGTACTGAGGGCACCAGGGCTACTTTTTGGAAAATTAATGTCAAGAGCAGTGGCCCCTAGCCCCCTCTGGCCAGACCCTCTCTGGAGGGCCCCAGCACTCCCACCCCTCCCTGAGGTCGGTCCATTTCAAATTTTAACACCCCACCCCCCTCACCTTTGAAGAAAAGTCCATCAATACATGGTTGGTTTTGAACCTTTAATAGACATAAAAAGAAAAATGAATGCAAAAAGAACACAATGCTGACAACTGAGTATGACAAGAACCTCACTGGCTGTTCCTTCTGGTGTTGTGCATGCTGGTCACACATGTGGGTCATTTTGATTCATATACTCCTGTAAAGTATTGGCAAAGGAAGTCTCCAGATTCACATTTTTTGGCCACATTATTTCTAAGAGATACTGATTTACTTCCAACTGAAGAGGAAAAAACACTAGTTGTTTGCCCATCATCAAATACATTTAGATTCGATGACTGCTTTCAGATAATGACTTCGGTTTTCACAAAATGCTGAAGTCTCTGCTGAAAAATCTTTGCACATTCTAATAATTCATCTTCAGAAAATGTATAGGAGCTCATTGCAAAGTTCAGGACAATCCCATTTTCCTCAACAAAATTATCCCAAAACAAATCAGCCATAGTGACTTAGAATTTACTGTTAAGAGCTCTTCTTCTGGACAACCAAGATCCCGGGCAGCTGAGGGCCCAGTCCTGCCCACTGCCTGCCAGCTTCTATCCCGGGAACCTTTAACCAAGCTGCTTTCCCAGAATTTAAACCAAAAACATGTACATTTCAAAACACAAGAGAAGATAAATTTGTAAGTAAGAGTTACGTTTACTGAAACCCACAGAACTGGAGAGTTGAAAGGAGCTGGGCTCAAGTGGGCATGGCAACAGCGACTTCCCCGGGAGGAATTATTGCTGACCAGCCTCCATGCAGGGCTGAAATGGATGGAGAACCTCTAATATCTCACTCGTTAAAAAAAATAAATATGTAGAGAATACAAGGCTCAGATTGGTTTTCGTACACATTGCACTTGAAGTGAAGGACCCGATGCTTGCAAACCGGGCCCGTGTGGCCTGCGCCACTGGGTAGGATGCACTGTGCTCACCACCACCTCAGCACAGTAGGAAACACGAGTGTTCGAGCAGGGAGAATGCATGGTTCACAAGGCAATCACAGATTGCAGATCCTCTAGGGCCGTGGGAAGTCCTCTTGACGCTAGAGCATTGAGGAAACAGCAGTCCGGCTCATGGAGGCAGAACCCTAGGGCAAATCCGACTTCATCCATGTGTCTCCTGCAAAGCTGCCCTCTCAACCTCCACTCTCAGTGAGACTGTCTGTCCTGGACGCTGTGGCTGCATGGGGGCTCCACTGGGCACCATGACCCCACGTGCGCCACAGAGTATGATGGGCCTTGTGTCCTGACCACTGTGTGCGCTCTGCTGCTGCAGCTTCTTTACACAACCCTATTTTTAAAAACTTTTGGATAAATATCATTCCTATGTTATCACACTTGCCTTTGTTAAGCACCGGCAAGTTCTCCACTGTGGGCAGGGATCCAAACCAATAGCTGGGACTATTAGTTCAAGGCTTTGCATAAATATGGCAATTTGCTTTTTATGAGATAAACAGCATGGAACGCTCGGAAACGGTGCCCGCAGCTCCCTGCCTCTGCTGGGGGAAGGGTCTGCAGGGCAGGGCAGGTGTGAGGGAGTTGAGGTGGCATCTCCAGGCGAGCTGTCCCTTGTGCACCTGCTCATCTAAATGGGCTGTTTCCCGGGAGTCCCGGGTGAGTCACCCATCTCCATAATCCTGATCCCGAGAGAAGATTGTCGCTGTCCCGTCCATGCCTGGGTGTCAGTGCCACACCCGGCTGTCCCCCAGAAGCAGTGGCGGGAGACTCAGTCACTGTGTGGCTTTTCAGGGGTGCCCTACGAGAACAGAGACAGAGTGAGTAAAATGAGCCCAGTGCACACAGAGCTACTAGCAATTGGGTAGACCTGGAAAGTGAAGGGGGAAGTCCTTCGCCCAGGGTGACTATGGAGACGGGAAGCGGGAACACCAGCATAGGACATGCCCTCGGCCCTCACTCAGGCCTCTTGGCTACAGGCCTAGACCTCCTGTGACAGATGTGTAAGATGCCTAGGGACTGTGTCATCCCCCAAGGAGCGTTGTGGGGTACAGACCTTTAGAAAATGGCCATCTGAGAGCATGAGACCGGCAGGAGGAAGAGGAAAGTTTGCAGCAGCTTTAGCCAGAGGACCCAGAGCGGAATTCGGAACTCGCATCACAACCCGCCGTGAGCCGGGCTCACAAAGGCTGACACATGGAGGGACCGGGGCTCGGAGCCACATCTGTGGGGACTCGTCAGGTTGGGGACTAGAGAGAGAGCACGAACGGCCAGCAGGAGTCGGCACCAGCCTAGATGCGTCTGCCCACACATCATGCCACCAAGTGCAAGATGGTCAGTGGCTAGAGGGTGGCAATCGTGCCACAAGCCTAAGACCCTCTTACAGGCGAAAGACCGGTGTGTCCTCCATCAGGAGACGCAGGGCACACTTGCAACAAGCCCAGCGCCAGCCCTCTCTGCACTCACTCGGGCCAGTGGCTGTCTCTCTGCCTTTAAAGTGGGAGGGCAGTTCTTCCTGCCACCTGCTTCGCGGGGACTTCAGCCAACAACGAAGCGAAGCACGGAGGCCACCTCCTTGCTGCGCAGCACACGCTGCCTGCCAGCGGTTAGCTGAGGGAGGCAGAGGCCTCATGGCCATGGCAGCTGGAAGCCTGACCTTCTGTGAAAAAGAACATTAAACTGCTAATAGCAACAGTTTCAAACCCTCTAAGAGCCTGCTGCAGACTCAGGACAGGCTTTAAACACACAGGCTGGTGACAGTGCCAAACAGAAGCCACTGGCAGCACCAATAAGGCAAAGCCCACACAGCGTGGCACAGCCAGCTCTTGCACAGCAGTGACAGCGGGTCCACGAACAGCCTCCTTGTAGCCCAATGAGCTGCTGGGAACCTAAACCCTGTGTATCAATCAGCCTGTGGCCAAACAGACTCACATGTTGTGTCCCTCAAAGTCGCAGAACCTGTCAACAGCATTCATTAGTGAAGACCGACTAGATTTCTCCACGAGGCAGTGGCTGGGAAAGGGGGGTCACCAGGTGAGGACAGAAAGGCATTAGAAGAGGACAGGACGGAACCAGGGACACTCACGGCCACAGATAAAAATTGCCATAACGACCAGCAGAAGCCCATGGTGAGAATGGGCTCGGTCAGACCTGGTCACCATGCTGAGTATGGTGCCCACCTGGGGTCTCCACCTGCAGACCACGCCTTCGTCACTGTCACAGCCTCACACCTGGCAGAGGTCTGTTTCACCCCCACAGTGCACTGTGAATGCGTGCAGACACCTCCGAGCCAGACCCGTTCCTCGTGTTGCCTGTGGGAGTGCACAGGGCTGCGAGGGCAGCTCCCACTGCTGACCTGGCCAGGTGACACGCCCCATTTCTAAAACAAGGACCGATTTTGAACAGAGTGACCCTATTTTCACAAACACAATGAAATATGAAAGCTGCTAATTTGTTTCATTTCTCCGAAGAAAGAAAATAGAGATGTAGGCTCACTATCCCAACTCCCTAAGAAGTATCACTTGCTCTTTCTGAAGAGGCTGCTTCATGGCATAGCTGAAGCCCCCTGCAGCCACGAGTGCCCGTAAGAGAATGGGCACGGCCTATGGCTGGCCATCCTGGGCGACACCCAGACCTGCTGGGCCTCGGTGCTCCCTGTGGTCGGGCTTTGGGCAACGGTGGCAGAGGCCCTCATCTGGTGGGTGGAGCAGGCAACCACCTCCCGCTGTGGTTTGAGGCCGTGGTCAGCAAACTGTGGCTTGCAAGCCACATGCGGCTCTTTGGCCCCTTGAATGTGGCTCTTCCACAAAACACCATGGCCTGGGCAAGTCTATTTTGAAGAAGTGGCGTTAGAAGTTTAAGTTTAAAAAACTTGGCTCTCAAAAGAAATTTCAATCATTGCACTGTTGATATTTGGCTCTGTTGACTAATGAGTTTGCCCAACACTGGTTTGGGGGAAAGCCCCCCAAACAAAAGTTGGCATAAGAAACTACAGTGAGGCAGGGACAGTCGCTACTTCAGGAGTCTCCACTTTCTAACACAACCCTTGTTGTCAGTGTTTTTCATTCTCAGCCCTGACATAATCTGGAGCAAAAGTAATTCCCTACATTCCAACTGGAGTCTTGTGCAAGACAATCAGGCTTCACGTATGCGTCTTTTTGCTGCAGCAGCAGCAGCATGCATTTCAGAAAGGCTCTCTGTGGCCCCAGGAAATGGCAAGAACCAGGGGAAAGCACCCTTCCTTCAGGATGAAGTGGGTGGGGCCTTCCTGGGGAGAGGGCTTTGGGGTCGATGGGAGAGCGAGCTAGGCCATGGCTTTCCCACGAAAAGGGAGCAGCTTTCAGAAGACTTACAGACACTTTGGGGATGGAAGGGAAACCAAAGGCAGGGTGCCCAGCCAGCACCGAGATGTCCTGTTTTAAGAATACCACACGAGGGACAGAGAGCAATGTTCTGAGACAGCCCTCTTGTTTACCTGAGAGCACTGGTCCTACTGAGACCCCAGCTCTTTTTTTCTTGGCTCATGAGTTAATGTCCACACTGACGTTTCTTTGTAAAAGGTGTTTGGACGCTGATTTTAACTATCAAAAACTGCCACTGTGACCCCGACTTCGTTTCCTGCTGGTTCTCAGCACAGCTGTGCCAAGGGGACTGGCTTTTTCCTCTTATAAGAAAGACAGGCTGTGCCAGGCAGGGCTACCTCCCGTGATGCTGAGCCAGGCCCGACCTGGCACCCGCAGGTAGCAGCCTCGGCCTCGGGCTCCGCCTGCCTCTGATGTCCTTTCCCCACATCATCTGCACCCTCGGAAGGATGATGTGGGGAAAGGGCATCAGAGGCAAACCACCTTCTGCTGGTCTCAGAGTGGTCTCTGGGTGTGGCTGCAGACACTGGGCTGCAGGAAATCAGGGACCCTGTGCCCTAGGACTGTGCTGTACTCCCAGGTATCAGCACCCTTGTAACTGAGCAAAGAACTAGCTGGGCATTTTTTTTTTTTTTTAATATACGCTTTTCTCAATAACTGTTGAGTCTCAAGGAGACATTTGTCAACACACAGAAAATGTTCCATAAAGCAGTCCTCTGGAGCTGAGAAACTATAGTGGCAGGTGCCAATGTGACATACCAATTCACGTACCATGGCCAGCTGTCGTCCTATGTTCCCAACTGTCACACCTCCAGAGAAGAAAATGCAGGGCAGCCAGGAGCGGATGTAGAGGAAGTCTGGGGAGGTGTACCTGCGGGCAAAGGAGAAAGGGGCTGAACCAACCGCCACGTGAGTCCTGGCGTGGGACTCATGATGTTAACATCAGAACGCCTGTTCTCACTCCTGCAGGGTTTCCCTTTACAGGACATTGTGGGTGGGGCATTTTCAACACAGGGCTCCACAATGAGCAGCACTTCTGAGAACGCCATGCTGTGCTATGGCTCTTTGCATAAATAAAATGGAAGCATCTCAGACAAGTGGCAGGCTGCCACCTGCGGCCATGCTTACTGGTAGACGCCGTTATACACCAGCAGCTGGGTGATCAGTGTGGCGAGAAAAGCGATGGTGATCCCAAGTCCAAGGCCACTTCTTGAACGGTCAAATGTCCACCAAAGGCCCAAGGACAGGGCCGCTAAGGTCAAGGAGAGCTGAACATTATTGGCAAAATCCAACTTCTGATGATGGAAAGTTAAGGAAAAGTTAGTGCTATTTGATAAGATTAAAAAATACAGAAAACCCCAGAGCCCACACTTGTTTTTCTTCATGTGCACATAATTCTCCATCCACAACAGCTGCCCAGTGAGCTGCAGAGAGGTGGTTGAATATAAGGCTTCCACATAAGCAAGGTAACCCAAAGCTTCTATGAGGTCACTGGGCACAAACTCAACTTCAGGCAAACTTCTGGAAGTAGTATGTAAAATTCTGCTGGCATTTTAGCCACAACACAACCTATTTTGGTAGTAAGTCATCTTCAGTCCTGTTCTTCTTTCTCATCTTATTAGTAACTGGAACTGTGAGTGCTCTCCTCAATGTCAGTGTGAGACCCTCTCAGATGGCGTTAGTCATCACCCACTCCCGCACAGCTGACTTCCACCACACCTCTGCTTGCCAGCTGGTGGCAGAGTAAACTAGTCAGAGCTCAGATATCTTAAAACAAGCACCTTTCAGTGGCATCTCATCTTCAAAAAGGGGAGCAGATTGAGGAACGGGTAGCTCTGAGAATATCTCTCTCTAAGATTGAAAACAGTCTCCTGAGGAGACATAAACCTTCTGAGCCCTGGGATACTAGGGGCCTTCCTCCTAAAATGCACTTGTGTTCCATGTCATGCACTCCACCGGGAACCTGGGGACCGCCTGGCACTGCCATGGTCACAGCCAGACCTCGCCTTGGCCTTCTGGGAGAAGCCCAGCAATAGCGACCCTGTTGTCAGTAGTCAATGGGCTGCAGAAACCAGATCACCACAATGCAAAGACGGAAAGAACAGACTCCGAGGAAGTAGGATACTGCCTTGGGCCGGGTCTGCACCATCTCTGGAAATAACCCGGGAAATACACCAGGAGGACTCAGGGCCATACTGAAACCTGGTGAGTGTAAACTAAGCGATAGGCTTTAAAATAAACCACGTGGAAGAACATCATCAACAGACTATCAGCACAAACTCATCCAAAGTAACACAACGCTTTCTTCCACACACAACTGAAGAGAACACGTCATGTTCATGGAAGGATACAGCGCTGGCATGGTTGATGCCCACGAACACCGCCACGCAGCGCATCACGCTGGCCCATTCCCGCTTAAACTTGTGGGGCTCCCCAAGGTGACTGTCGATGCAGGGGTACAGCAAGCCGACAACCGCTGCCAGACAAGAAGAGAACAGTCAGAATGACTTCAATAACATTAACATGACTAGTAACAGCCTAAAACGACAGGCTTTCTAAGCGACAATTAAAACTACACAAACCAGAATAACTTGCAGTAACGCAATGATGAAATTCAGACTAATTTTATATTTTTGTTCTCCTTCAGTACAAACAAAAAAATCAGTTTAAAGCAAAACCAGACTTTGATTTACTTAAGCAGATGTGAGTGAAGCAAGGGCTCAGCCACATGACCTGAGCTCTATGCCGGCTCGGCTTCGTCCATGTGACTCCCATCTACAAGGCAGAGGGGCCTCCATGAGCTCTCCAGGACCCGTCAAGTTGTAAGTCTGACGCTCCTCCAGGGCCAGCGCTGATGCTGGTCTCACTCTAACAGGCTGGCTGGCACTGGGCTCAGTGGTAAGGGGTGACAGCTCTAACCACAGGAGACCTAGAGCACCCTCTGTCCCCAGGAGCCCAGGACCTGCACTGTGGGAGCCCGGGCCAGGCATGGAGGGCATTCCTGCTGGCTTCCTCATGTGTGAAATGAGGCTATGTAGCAGGAAGCCAGAGGAGGAGCCAGCTCCCTGGGATCTGAGCAGTTAGAAAGTTTTCAGACCCAGAATTTGAAAGCATGAGCAAGTCAAAGAGAATGGAACCAGGAGAAGGCATGGGGTTCCAGGAGAGAAGTCAGTGGAAAGCGTGAGGCACGTGGCAACTGGAGCGAATGCACCCCAGGGCGTGTGAGATGAAGGTTCTGCACCGCACCTGGCTCAGGCTTGAGGGCCAGGCAGAGCCCGGGGCTCTCCTCCAGGAGAGGTAACTGCTCTAGGTTCTTGAACAGAGAAAGAGGAAACACAGTTGTGGCTAAACTCCAAAATGAGAAACTTTCAGTTTCAATTTCATGTTATATTTCAAGCTCTAGTTTTGGAGCTTTGAAAAACAGAAACCCAAACTCTGTAGCTTACTGCACTATAATTTAACCTTATCTTGTAAAATGAAAAGCTAAGTAGGTGAAATGTACTATGAAATGTTCTCATAATTGTGGATGATGGTCCAAAAGAAGGAGGGTTTGAGGAATTGTTTCAAGCATTTCTAGAATTTCCTGAAGCTTCCATTACAAAGAAAGCAAAACCTTTCATTTTTAAGATTAAGTTTAAAAAAAAATTTTTTTTTTCTGATTTCAGAGCTTGGGAGAGGGAGAGAGGGATAGAAACATCAATGATGAGAGAGAATCATTGATTGGCTGCTTCCTGTATACCCCACATTAGGGATTGAGCCCGCAACCCAGGCTTGTGCCCTGACCTGACAGGAAATGAACTGTGACTTCGTAGTTCATAGCACCAAAGTTTTTGATCCAAAGAAACCATCGTACCAAATGTGTATGAATAATAATTCACATCTAAAGCTAGTTCTTAAATTAGCACAGCATATATTTAAAGGGTTTCAAAAAATGAAGCAGGACCAAAGATGAAAACATTATCCCCCTAGAAAAAAAATAAAATATTGTCTCCCTGCTCCAAAACCAGTGTCCCCCACCCCCAAGTGTCCTGGCTAGAACACACACACTACTCTAAGCTTCCTGCCTCGCTACTACCGTGAGTGAGTCTGCTGACCAGACTCCAGGGAGATAGTAACAATACTCGCTGGCTGTGTCCCCTGGACATGGTGTTGAAACTGTGATTCAGTGTCCACATCTGTCACACGGAGCGACAGCTGAGCAGAGGAAGCAGAGGGTTAGCCACCAAGCGCATGGCTGGGCACTCTTCCCTTGGGCTGTGCAGGGAGTTTGCTCCGATGGCAGGGTACTCAGGAAGGGGCCAGCCCATTGTGTTTCCACAGGGGCAGAGTTGAGGTTGCAGGAAGTAGCTGACAGGATTTAATTCCCAAATGCTGTGTGCCTGAGAAGTACTATGTGATCTGGGCAGGGAACAATTCAGCATCCTTAGCCAACCAACTAAATAACCAAAAATTCTACTGAAGAGACAGTCTGCTTGTCTACCATTTAGACTGAGCCTGTGTTAGGTACTGGGGGATAGGTGCCCAACTGGGTGCACAGACCCCCAACTCCCAGCGAGGGGTCACTCTTCTCCACAGGCTGGGGCAGGGCCTGAGCCCACAGAAGGAAGTAGGGAGGCGGTGCCCTGGCAACGCCTCTGCCCACGTGACAGTTTGTTTTCAGTTACCCGGCATGTAGCGTGTTTGCACGGGCAGCCAATAGCGGCCGGGTACCTCTGCTCACCAGTTCTGCGGTCGACCAATCCGGGCAGCTGGCCCAGTGACAGCCCTGGCTGAAACACAGTCCCAAAGTGAGGGAAAGGGCTGGCCCAGCGCTTATCTCCCACTGCATCTCCATCACCACTTCCTTCCACCTGAAGGCTGGCCTTGGGGGCTCCATATCCTCCTCCTCCCCCCCCCCCTAAAAACATCAACCGGGGACATGCATGCTTTTCCTCTGGATGGCTCCATTTTCAAATAAATGTTTCTCAGAGCCTGAAAATCATTGAGCAAACAAACATAAAACACATTCTACTCACCAGCCGCTGTCCCACAACAGGGAGGGACCCACCAGGCGGAGGAGAAGATGGTGGCGATTACCTCCTCGGGGAACAGGGTGACATTCCTCTGCACTTGCAGCAGGTTGAGCACGAGGGCAAGGACTACCCCGACGGAGAAGAGTACCAGGCTCCTCTGTAGCAGGTGGTGGTGCCAGCTGGTAGTGTGGCCGCTGCCGCCACCGCGGTCCCCCTCGCCCGGGCTCTGCGGCCCGAGAGCTGGGTCGGTGTTGGGGACCCTGTGGGCTGCCCGAAGCGAGGGCCCGGCCACTGGAGAGGTGATCATCTCTCCCACCTTGGCCGCCAGCCCTCCGGCGCGGGCTGCCGGGCGGTCTCGGTGCCTGGCTCCCTGAGCACACGAGCAGCTCCAGAAATGGTCGTCCAGTCTGGGCATCAGTCACCGGAATGGAACGGGCTTTCCTGGAAGGAAGTGGGGGTGGGGTGGGGGGGAGGCAGCGTCACGGCCAAGTTCATTTCCAAGGAACGGAAGACCCGCCCGGGAAGCCGTGCTCTCCTTCATCGCCAGCACATACACCAAGGAGAGCTCTGCCTGCTCAGGAGCCGCGGGACCGGCGCACCGGGGGCAACGGGCGGCGGCCCGGACCGCAGCACCTACTCGTTTCCGCCTGCACGCGCCCCTGCACCCGTTTCCCAGACCCCGCGTGTGCGCAGGCCGCTCAGGACGAGGTACCGGGTCCTCGCGGGTGGAGGAAGAGATCAGGGCCGGGCCCACGGACGTCGGGAGTGCAGCAGATCCCACGGGGGTCAGCATCGAAACCACAGACCCGACGGGAGCCGGCTCACCCGCTCCCAGGACTGAGCCGCGCACCTCATACCTGGCCGAGGGGCGCCCGCCCGCGGAGGGGGTCCAAGGGAAGGAAGCACAGGAGGCCCCAGCCCGGACAGCCCGGAGGTGGGCCCGCGGCAAACCGCGCGCTTTATAAAGCGGGTGGCGGAGCCCCGGGTCATGTGATCCGGCGCCCGCGGCCCCGCTCGTGCCTGGGGGCGTGGCCTCCGCGCGCCCCGCCCCGCCCGCGTGCCCGTACGCCCGCGGTCTGGTGAGGCGGCCGCGGCCAATCGGGGGCGGGCGGCTCATATGACGTCGTCACACGCCACCGCCGGCCGCGGGCTCGGGATCGCGGACGGACGCGCACGGCCGCTAGGCTGGGGGGCCGCGCGGGGCTGCGGGGGCAACGACGGGCGCTGAGTGGGGCGCCGAGGGCCGACGGAGCGCGGGTGGTGCGAGCCCCCCTCGCCTGGCCCGGATACAGCCGCGGACCGAGGCTGCCCCGAGCGGATTCTTGGGCGGCGGGAGCCCCCTCGGTTCAGCCGAGGGAATCTTGGCCCTGACCCACACGTGGCCGGCCCTTTGTAAGCATCCCTGCTGTCTTCGCCCCCCCACTCGGCCGTCAACGGCCGATCGGTACACCCGCCGGGTCACCTGGTGGTGCTGCGACCTGGACTCGGCGTCCGCCCTGACGCCGCCAAGGGAGGGTCACCAGGCCGGCCCCGGGCGGTGTGTGAGGCTGCGCAGGGTGCTGAAGGGCTTGGTGTTTGCAGGCGACCAGATTGGCCCAGAAGCCTTTGGGGAAGGGAAGTCCTTTATGAAAATGTAAACGAGAAACTTTTCTTTTATGCAGTAGTTCCCAGTTCCCACTAGCCCGGCCTCTCGTTTGGAATGCAAACCATCAGTGCCACTCTGGAAAAAAGAAAATCCTGTTTGGCCTTGTCGGTGCGCCTGGTATTTGAGTCCTGGTTGCCACGTGAGCCTCGCTGTGCAATAGGAAGGCAATCCCGGGCCAACTGAACACCCCTGTCTGGTTGAACAAGATCAGGTCATTTAAGACGTTTTGCTGCAATAAAGAGTTTGTGGTGTTCTGCCCCCGATGAGCAGAGAGAAAGAGAGGGAGTTTGTGCCCTAGATACCAGATCTCCCGGCCAAGAGGCCTTTCAGCCACGCACCTGAAGAATCCAGGTCTATGGCTAAGGGTCAAAAACACAGCCGGAAACGTCTTTCGGATATATCCGTTTTTCCCCCGAGTACTTATCTTGGGGGTGAGGTTCACATGAATTGGGAATGATGAAACAGGAGACTTCAAAGAAAAGGAAAGCTGACAGTGGCTGTGCCCACCATAACTGTAAGAAGTGTAGGAAATTTGAGAAGTACCGTGTAAAGACATTTGCCATGCATTTGCTTGGTATATTTTTTCTGTTGATTTTTAGAGGGATGGGGTGGGAGGAGAGAAACATCAATGTGTCTCCAGTAGTTGCCTCCCACACAACTGGACCCAGGCTGGGGATTGAACTTGCAACCTAGGTATGTGCCCTTGACCCTCTGGTTCGAGGTCCGAGGCTAACCACTGAGAACTCAAGCCAGGGTCTGGTTTTTCTGCCTGGTTGTACTGCGGGTGTCTTTACTCAGTTCACGATGCCAACCTGGCATGAACCCAACTTAGTCTTTTCTGCTTCTATGAGAGCACTAGCATTAAACAAATTCATCACTGTAGATGATAATGAAAATCGTTATTGAACTCTTATGTTCAAGTAAGGCAGTATTTCTAATTTTGTGACTTGTTTTCATTTCTTGAGCTCAACGCAGTCAGCAGGAGGGGCTGGAATGGAGGGCTTCTACCTTCACCTGTCCCTGGTTAGGGCAGAATTAGGGCTCCACTCTCTGTTCCTCTCTAAACACTGTTACCATTATATCCTTTGTTCCAAAAGGTTCAGAGCAGTTTTGACTTTATGCAACATTGTGATCTAGGTCTTGGTCATTATCCCTATTTCAGTTTGCATAAGTGCATGAAGATATATAGAATGGTTATCTATCTACCTATCTATCTACCTACCTACTTACTAGAGGCTCAGGACATGAAAATTTATGCAAGAATGGGCCTTCCTTCCCCTGGCTGCCGTCACCACCTTCACTCTGGCCTAGAGCCTCCTTTCTGCCTTCCCAAGCTGCTATCTTTGTTGGGTTAATTTGTATACTCAATCCTGATTGGCCAGTGGGCATCGGCAAAGGTATGGTCAATTTGCATCTTACTCTTTCATGAGTATAGATCTATCTACCTATCATCGACCATCACAGTGACATTGTACCTTTGTAATAGCAAAAAATAAACAAAACCTGCCCACCTGTTAACTGATGGGAAACTGGTCAGATAAACATTGGATCATCAGGCCAGCTGGCATGGCTAAGTGGGTGAATGTCAACCTATGAACCTGAAGGTCATGGTTTGATTTCTTGTCAGGGCATATACCCAGGTTTCAGGCTCAATTGAGAATTGTGCAGGAGGCAGCCAATCAGTGATTCTTTCTCATCACCGATGTTTCTATCCCCTTCCTCTCTTAAATCAATAAAAAAAATTAAACATAGTAAAAGTGAATCTTTAAAAAAGTAAACAATGGCACATCAGTGCAATGGGATGTCTTATAGGGAGTGCTTTCTTTTCAAACCGCCCCCCCCCCCAAGCCTGTCTCATGACTCCTCTCCCCCACCATCAGCCTCAAGTTCCAAACACAGGTTGAGAAGCACCGACAGAAGGCAAGCTGTGAGCCTCACTGAGTGCTTGACCCTGAAGTATAGGCACATCGTGGATTCAATTAGGAAACATCAGCCAATGAGGAGACTTCTCTTCAACATAGACTGGCTGAGGCAGGTACATGAAGCCTAGTGAGCAGAAGGGTGGCTGTTTGCTCCCACAACAAGCTTCTGTGTGTGGGGTTCTTGGCAGCACAGAGAGCAGCGAATCTATCTTCCAGGATCCAAGGTGGTTTTCCAGCCTGTTCTCTGGCTACTTTGCCTGGCTGGGCAGACTATCCCCAAGCCTCCTCCTGCACATGCTCGGACCTTGGAAAAGCATTTTATGGGTTCTGAGTTGTCTGTCTCCCATTTGGAGAGGAACTATCAGTGTCATAGGCTATTGGGTTTGTTTAGATCCATTTACTTTTTCCCCTCAACCCAAAGGGATATTAATGCAACCTGGGCCCTCTGACCCATCTGCTGGGGCCTCATTGAACCAGGAGAGGCCTTGTAGCCTAGGGGAAGATGGAGGACACCTGTGGGCTGTCCACTGGCTTCAATCTTAGAGTCACTTTGTCCCTCCAGTGTCTGTGATTTGCCTGAAAATCTTTGGAGCTTGGCCCTGGATGATGTCAGTCTAGGAATCCCAGCAGAGGAGTCTGAAGGTGCCATTTTGAAAAGTGAGGCCTCCATCTCAGAAACCATATTCAATCACTCTGAGAGTGGAGGCTGCATTCTCCCAGGGGAGCTGTTACTAGGGTGGTTTCTTTGCAAGTGGAGCTGGCTGCTTAGTATGCTGGCTCTATCCTCCCAGCCCCTACAGGTGACTTGGTCAGACCCTTAGGGAGATGTGTCATGAGGGTACCATTTACTAATAGTTCCAAACAGCCTGCTTTATTTCATTATAGGCAAGACCTCCAGGAACACTCAGCATTTGCTGACCCACTGACATGGCACCTGCCTTCTCCCCAGTCACTAAGCAAAGACACACTATCTGTGTAGCTCTTTTGGACAAAGAAGAATCATAGGCAGGTGTTGGGGTAGGGGTTGGAGATATAGGATGGTCCTAAGGACTCTGAGACATCCTATGGTAAGCAATCTTCTGCCCTTCATCTGTATTCCTGCTACTCTTTTATTATAATACTAGAGTCCCAATGCATAAAGATTTGTGCAAGAATGGGCTTTCCTTCCTCTAGCTGCCAGCACTGCCTTCACTCTGGCTGGAGCTGCCTTTCCATGCTGTCCAGAGGATTGGAGCAGCTGGGGTGGTGGGGAATGGTGCATGCATATGCAAATTAACCTTCCATCTTTGTTGGGATAATTTGCATAATCACTCCTGATTGGCTGGTGGGTATCACAAAGGTACAATTAGTATGTTACCATTTTATTAGGTAGACTAGAGGCCCAGTGCATGAATTTGTGCATGGGTGTGGTCCAGCCGGCCTGCTCCAATGGGGGCCATCAGTGCCAGGCCAGCAAGGGTGGGGGAAGGGCCACAGGCAGTTGGCTGGCTGACCTCACCCCTGATTGGGGTGGGGAGGTGCTGATCGGGGTCTAGCTGACCAGGAGGAGGGGCTGAAGGAGGTTGGAGGGGCCAATCGGGCCCCGATCAGGACCGGTTGCTGCCACAGTACACACCATAGCAACCAGTCTTCTGGTCATTTCAATCATTCCATCTTTCAGGTTATTTGGCTTATATGTGTGTGTGTGTGTGTATCAATTAATAACCATTAATAATAAACTAGAGGCCCAGTGCATGAAATTCATGCAGGAGAGGGGTTGTCCCTCAGCCCAGCCTGCACCCTCTCTAATCTGGGACCCTGGTAGAATCGGGCCTAAGCAGGCAGAGATCCCTCTCACAATCCAGGAATGCTGACTCGCAACTGCTCGCCTGCCTGCCTTTCTTATTGCCCCTAACCGCTTCTGCCTGCCAGCCTTACCTCATAACCACTCCCCTGCCAGCCTGATTGATGCCTAACTGCTCCCTGCCAGCCTGTTTGCCCCTAACTACCCTCCCCTGCAGACCTGGTCACCCCTAACTGCCCTCCCCTGCAGGCCTGGTCCCCCCCAACTGCTCTCCCCTGCAGGTCTGGGTCCCCCCCCCCAACTGTCCTTCCCTGCAGGCCCAGTTGCCCTCAACTTCCCTCTGCTGGCCTAGTCACCCCTAACTGCCCTCCCCTGCAGGCTTGATCACCCCTAACTGCCCTCTCTTGTAGGCCTGCCAACTTCCCTCCCCTGCTGGCCATCTTGTGGTGGCCATCTTGTGTTCACATGGGGGCAGTCATCTTGTGTGTTGCAGTGATGGCCAACCTGCATATTACTCTTTTATTTGATAGGATAGAAGCCTGGTACACGGGTGGGGCCAGCTGGTTTGCCCTGAAGTGTGTCCCAGATCAGGGTGGGGGTTCCCTTGGGGCATGGGGTGGCCTGCGTGAGGGGCCTGTGGTGCTTTACAGGCCTGCACACCCCGCAGTGATCCAAGTGGAGGCCCTGATATCTGGGATTTATTTGTCTTCTACAATTGAAACTTTGTAGCCTGAAGCAAAGGTCTGGGCCAGCCAGGATGTGCGGAAGGCTTGGCTTCCTCCATTGTCCGGGCAAGCCAAGCCTCCCTCCTGCTCTCTCTCTCTGATAGTAGCCATCTTGGTTAAGTTAATTTGCATACTCGCTCCTGACTGGCTGGTGGGTGTAGCAGAGGTACAGTCAATTTGCATATTACTCTTATTAGATAGGATATTTTTAAAAATGAGGTAGATGTCTAAGTATATTGTTTTTTATTATTATTTTTTTTTAATTAAAACATTGCATACTGCCAAGGCCAGTTTGTGTATAGAGCGTCAGCCTGTGGACTGAGAGGTCCCAGGTTCAATTCCAGTCGAGGGTATGCGCCTTGGTTGCAGTCACAAACCCAGTGGGGGGCATGCAGGAGGTGGCTGATCGATGTCTCTCTCTCATTGATGTTTCTAACTCTCTCCCTCTCCCTTCCTCTCTGTAAAAAAAATCAATAAAATATATTTTTAAAATCGCATACTGGTTGTAAAACATTCAGAAAATATGGAAAATAGTATTTTTTAAAAATCCATAACCCATCTAGCTTAGTTAGAGCATTGTTCCAATATACCAAGGTTTTTGGGTTCTATCCCTGGTCAGGGCACATTTGCCCTGGTGTCCTTCGTGTGGCTCAGTGGCTGAGTGTCCACCTGTGAACCAGGATGTCACAGTTGGATTCCTGGTCAGAGCACATGCCCAGGATGCAGGCTCAATCCCCAGTGTGGGATTTGTGGGAAGCAGTGGATCAGTGGTTCTCTCTCATCATTGATGTTTCTTTCCCTGTCTCCCTCTCTCCCCCTCCCTTTCTCTCTGAAATCAATAAAAACATGTTTTGAAAAAAAGAATAAATGAATCTGGAAATAAGTGGAACAACAAATCCATGTTTCTCCTCGCTTCCTCTTTCTAAAATCAATAAATTAAAAAGCACACATCATAATCCCACCACCTAGAGAGACCCACTGTAACATTTTGGGGGATGTTTTTTCAGCTATTTTTCCTATGCATGAAGGTGTGCATGGTTTAAAAAGCACAAGTAGGAGCACACTTCGTGTTGTCAGACCAGATCTTCAGAGATCCTGACTCTCCTTCAGAGCCAATCAGTGTAGAAAGGTCATCATTTTGTAACAAGTTTATTGAGATAGAATTGACAAACCATGCAATTCACCATGCAAAGTGTATAATTCAATAGCCTTTGTCTATTCACAGAATTGTGCCACCATCACCACAGACAATTTTAGGACACTTCCATCAACCCCAAAAGGAACCCCTGGGGCTTTAGCTCTCACCCTTTGCCCCCTCCCAGCCATTCCAGCCCCAGGCAACAACACTCATCCACTTTCTGTCCCTGCAGGCTTCCTTCCTGTAGTTCCAAAGGGATGGGATGGGTACCATGTGGGCTGTGTCTGCCCTTTCACTGAGCATGGTGTTCAGGTCATGCCCTTGTAGCCTGGCCAGCCTTCACCTCTGGTTATGCATCAATGACATCCCATCTCTCAGAAGCACTGCTTTTGCACCCCTCTCTTGCTGAGGGCGAGGGCCTTGTTTGAGCTTTGGGCTATGATGAATAGTGCCTCCATGAACTGCTGTTGGTGTGTTTCTTCGAGGATGTGTTTTCACTTGTGGACAAAAGGGGCCACATGCAGACCTGACAAGCTCAGGGAAGGCCTGCATGGTGGTCCTGCAAATTCAGAGACCTAAAGGAACCACAAAGGATGGCCCAAAATTAAAACTTTAACTAAAAGCAGTTATGGTGGCTAGTTATGTCCTAGGCTGGTATCTTCACTGACAAGGTCAACCTTTACCTTAACTGAGCCTATGTTATCTTTTTGTATCTGTAATAACATACCCTTGAAATGTCTGGATAACTTGTAACTTCCCTTTTTCTGGAGCCCCTAGGGCACAACCAAATGTGGTGGGCACCAGGACAGATACCAGAAATTCCTTCATTATCATGTTAATTGTTTCTGCACCCACCTAAGTATGGGTCTATCATTTTACCTTTTATCCATTCCCAGGGGTTTCCCTGCTTTGCTTTCTCCCATCTCTCTAGTCTATCACCAATGGATTTCATGTAACCTTTTTCTTTAATTGCATTGTATAAATACAGATGTAACCCGCCATTCTCCGGAGCATTATCTCAATTCTTTAAAGTTCTGCTTCCCAGTATATGTTTACAGTTTGGCTCAAATAAACTCACAAAAATTCTTTACAGATTTCAATTTTTTTTTATATATATTAACAGTGGGTAATCATGTCCTAGGCCTGTATCTTCCCTGGCAAGGTCAATCTTTAACTACTGGGGTCTTTTCTGCATCTATTAGAGTTCAGGAATCTGAAGAAGGGCTGTGCATAGATTAATGAAGAGACTAGAGAAAAATGAATTTGGAAGTCATTTTGGGGGGCCAGATGGAACTTAGTTCTAGTGACTAAGCTCTCTGAATCTCCAGACCCCTGGTTTTTATTCCCACATTTTGCTCTATAGCAAAGCAAATATACATATCAAAGGTAAGGCGTGGTAAACAATAAAGGATTATCAAGTTAGGGGAACTGTCTTCAGCTGTCTGGCAGCAGGCAATAAAATGCAGATCTTCAGTCCTGATGAAAATGCCCATCAGCCAGCCTTCTGATGAACTTCTCGAATTTATTATGCCCTGCTGGACTTAGCCTCCAGCATTTAACTTACCTTACTGTCTTTTTGCATCTTAAGATATCAAAGCTATGAAATGTCAGAGTAACTTGTAACTTCCCTTTTTCCAGACCCCTCAGGACACAACCCAATGCCTGGCACCAGAACAGATACTACAAATCCCTTCATTGTTATCATTATCATGTTAATTGTTGACTGTCAAATATCCTGCACCCACCTAAGTAAAATAAATGTGTTTATCATTTTACTTTTTATCCAATCCCAGAGGTTCCCCCTTCCCCCTTTGCTTTCTCCTGCCTCCCTAATCTTTCACCAATGGATTTCATGTAATCCATCTATGACTCCTCCTTTGAATGTAATGTATAAAACAAGGTAAAAAAAAACACCATTCCTGTAGCATTATTCCAGTCCATTGAGTTTCTGCTTCCTGGCAATTGTCAATAATTTGGCTCAAATAAACTCACAAACGTTCTTTACAGGTTTGAATGTTTTTGCATTAACACACTTCTCTGGGTGGAATTCTAGGAGTGGACTCACTGGCCAGGTGGCAACTCAGTCCTTACCCTCTGCAAGTAGCTGGCTGTCTCCACGGCAGCCGCAGGTGCGTATCTGCCAACAGCATGTGGGTCTGACTTCCCCACATCCCACTGATGCCTGCTCCTACTTGACTTTTCATTCTAGTCTTCCCCAGTGGGTGTGGGTGATGGGGTCATCATTTTTTAAAAATATATTTTTATTGATTTGAGAGAGGAAGGGGGAGGGAGAGAGAGAATGAACCATCAAGGATGAGAGTGTTGGGAGAAACCAAGATGGCGGCATAGGTGAACATCTAAACTGCTGCCTTGCACAATAATTTCAAAACTACAGCTAAAGGACAGAACTGACATCATCCAGAAACACAGGGAAGCTGGCTGAGTGGAAATTCTACAACTAGAAGTAAAGAGAGGGGCTCACGGAGACTCAAAGTAGCGGCAAAAAGCTGAGGTACCCAGACACATGCATAGAAAGGACAGTGGCAGAGGGCCTGGCTGGCTTCCTCTAGCGCAGCGGTTCTCAACCTGTGGGTCGAATGACCCTTTCACCGGGGTCACCTAAGACCATCGGAAAATGCAGATATTTACATCACGATGCATAACAGTAGCAAAATTTCATGGTTGGGGGGTCACCACGACATGAGGAACTGTATGCAAGGGTCGCGGCCTTAGGAAGGTTGAGAACCACTGCTCTAGTGGGAGGGAGACGGAAACTCCCAACTGCACCGAACTCCAGTTCTGGACGAGACTCATATGGGGGGAGTCTGGACTGTTGTGAAAAGGGAGTGTGCACAAAAACTTAGGGGAGCCACAAAAGGCAGAGGTCTGGAGGCATGTGAGCACGAGTGCGCACATAGAGGGCAGACTGCTGATTGTGCTGCTGGCTTTCTCTGACGGGAGGAAATGGAACCTCCCAACTGTGCTGAAATATACTTCCGACTGCCCAGTTTTGGACGAGACCCTGGGGACCCAGACTCATATGGGTCCCCACAGTGCACAGAAACTCAGGGGAGCCAGAAAGGCAGAGGTCTGGAGGCACACGCACGAGTGTGCACAGAGAGGGCTGCAGCGATTACCAAGGGACACTGAGACCCAGGGGCCACATAGGGCAGAACTTACAGGAAGCCAAGGCTGTCTGCTCAGCTCTGAGACTCTGCTCCATCCAAGCTGAACACAGAGGCTTTTGCAATTGGGCAAGTCTTGTATCATAAGGCTGACTCCCACACAGAAGTTCTCCTGGCATAGACACAGCTGATCCTCACAACCAATTGGCTTGGAGGTCAATTCCCCCCAGAGATACCAACAACAATTAAGACTTAACTACAAGGTTGTACACACAGTCCAGAAAGGGGTGCACCAAGAGAGTCCACCTCAGGTCATGGGAGGCGGAGCAACTGGGCCATATAGGACACCAAGCACACAAAGCTACTCTACCAACTCAGGGAAGCAGCAAAAATGGGGAGACAAAGGAACAGATCACAAACGAAATAAATGGAGGAAAACAGATTGGATATAGAGTTCAAAACCACAGTTATAAGGTTTTTCAAGAATTTCCTAGAAAAGATAAATAAATTTAGCGAGACCCAAGAGGAGATGAAAAAGGACCAACTAGAAATTAAACAGACACTGACAGAAATAAAAAATATTATACAGAGACCTAACAGAAGACTAGAGTAACACAAGAATGAAGTCAGCCAAGGCCAGTTTGGCTCAGTGGATAGAGAGTCGGCCTGCAGATTGAAGCGTCCCAGGTTCAATTCTGGTCAAGGGCATGTACCTTGGTTGCGGGCACATCTCCAGTGGGGGGGTGTGCAGGAGGCAGCTGATTGATGTCTCTCTCTCATCGATGTTTCTGTCTCTCTATCCCTCTCTCTTTTTCTCTGTAAAAAAATCAATAAAATATGTTAAAAAATAAAAAAATAATCAAGTCAAAGATTTGAAATACAAAGAAGCAGAAAACAACTGGAAAAGCAAAAAGAAAACAGAATCCAAAAATGTGAAGATAGTGTAAAGAGCCTCTGGGATAACTTCAAGTGTACTAACATCAGAATTATGGGGGTGCCAGAAGAAGAGAGAGAGCAAATTACTTAAAACTTATTTGAAGAAATAATGACTGAAAACTTCCCCCACCTGGTGAAAGAAATAGACTTACAAGTCCAGGAAGCACACAGAACCCCAAACAAAAGGAATCCAAAGAGGACCACACCAAGACACATCATAATTGAAATGCCAAGAGCAAAAGATAAAGAGAGAATATTAAAAGCAGCAAGAGCAAAACAGTTAATTACCTACAAGGGAGCACCCATACGATTGTCAGCTGATTTCTCAACAGAAACTATGCAGGCCAAATGGGAGTGGCAAGAAATATTCAAAGTGATGAATAACAAGAATCTACAACCAAGATTATTCTATCCAACAAAGCTATCATTCAGAATTGAAGGTCAGTCAAAGAGCTTCACAGATAAGAAAAACTAAAGGAGTTCATCACCACCAAACCAGTATTATATGAAATGTTGAAAGATACTCTTTAAAAAGAGGAAGAAGAAAAAGGTAAAGATAAAAATTATTAACAACAAATACATATCTATCAACAAGTGAATCTAAAAATCAAGTGAATTAAAAATCTGATGAACTGAATAAACTGGTGAATATAATAGAATCAGGAGCATAGAAAGAGAGTGGACAGACAATTCTCAGGGGGGATGAGTAGGGTACAGAAAGAGACTGGACAAAAATCATACACCTATGGATGAGGACAATGGGGAGGAGGAGGTAAGGGCAGAAGGAGCAGTGGGAGCTGGGTGGAGGGGAGCTATGGGGGAAAAAGAGAAACAATTGTAATAATCTGAGCAATAAAGATTTATTTAAAAAAGATGATGATAGTGTCGTGGCAGAATGCATGGGAGAATGATCAGCCAGCATTCTGAGGGAGGAAAGTTTAACCTTTATTTCTCAGATCTGCTAGTCCAGGGGATTCCAGATCCAAAGCCTGAACTGAAGTCGTGGGGAGGCTCTGACTTATATATCTCTTCCTGTGGTGGGCCTCTGAGGGTCCCTGAAGCTCCACCCAAGTCAGTCAGAGAAAGGAAGTAAGACTACAGTTTTAACCAGCTACTGAACTAGGTTGCAATCCCTCCCTCCCATTTTCTTTTTCAAGAGAATCCTTGATCAGTGCCCACTGGGGATCAAGCCCAAACCGGCGACCTCTTGGTTCCTGGGTCAATGCTCAACCGCTGAGCCATAGCGGCCAGGCGGCTGGGTCATTATTTTGATATAGGATAGTATTTCTATACAGTGGTACCTCGAGATATGAGTTTAATTCGTTCCATAACCTTGCTCATATATCAAGTTGCTGGTATCTCAAAGCAAATTTCCCCATTGAAATCATTTGAAATGCCGTTAATCCGTTTCAGACCCCAAAATGCCACCCCAGTTGTTCTTGTTACGTGTTTTTTAATAAGAAAAATGTATTTATAAATGACAAATATTGTATAAAAACATAATAAAAGAGAATGTAAAGGAATAAACTGGTTTTATAAAGTGTATTTACCTACTCGTTACACTCTTAATGCTACACTTTATCCCTAAACTGAATGGAATTTAACTAATCTTCACTGAACTTAATTGCTACTGGTCTTTGCATTTTTGGCCCATTTCAAAAAAAACGTGTCCAATGAGGTTTGCCTCTTCCTCCCTTTCAGAATGTTTCTGAAATGGGTGAGGCAAGTTTCATTGAACAGCTCCGATGCACGACCAGTAGCAACTTTTTCGGGGTGTTTCTTTTCCACGAAGTGTGACACCCTCTCCCACATTCCTAAGATCTCCTTTATCTCACTTGTAGAGATCTCCTCCACCTCTGGCTCCTCCTCGAAACCAATTTCTTGGAGAACCTCCGCATGTTGCTGAGATTGCAACTCTTGTAACTCCTCCGTGGTGAGTTCCAGAGAGTGCTGCTTGATGAGCTCATTCACGTCTCTCCCATCCACCTCCAGGCCCATGGGTTTTCCCAGAGACACTATGTCCTCCTCCACTGGCAACTCGGGTTCGAATCCTTCAAAGGTCCTTTCAGCTACGGCTTCAGGCCACAGCTTCTTCCATGCAGAGGTCAAAGTCCTCGTTGTAACACCCAGCCAGGCCTGATCAATAATTCTGAAGCATATCACAATGTTAAAGTGGATCTTCCAGAACTCTCCAAGGGTGAGGTTTGTGTTCTCTGTCACCTCAAAGCAGCACCAGAACACGTGCTTGATGTACAGCTTTTTAAAATTAGAAATCACCTCCTGATCCATGGGCTGCAGGATAGGAGTGGTGTTGGGAGGTAGGTAGACAACCTTTATAAACTTGAACTCTTCGAGGAGTTCATCTTTGAGGTTCCGTGGGTGAGCAGGAGCATTGTCGAGGACGAGGAGGGCTTGCATGGTTAGGTTGTTTTCCTGTAGATATTTCTTAACAGAAGGGCCGAAAACCAGGTTTACTCACTCCACAAAGAACTGCCTGGTGACCCATGCCTTCGGGTTTGCCCTCCACATAACTTGCAGTTTATCTTTTAAAATCTTATGTGACTTAAAGACTCTGGGGTTTTCCGAATGGTATAGGAGCAGAGGCTCGATCTTGCAGTCGCCACTCGCATTGGCGCACAGTGAGAGAGTTAGCCTATCCTTCATAGGTTTGTGGCCTGGCATTGCCTTCTCCTCTGCCGTTATAGAAGTCCTATTCGGCATCTTCTTCCAGAAAAGCCCTGTCTGGTCACAGTTGAAGACTTGCTGGGGGATATATCCTTTGGCTTCTATCAGTTCCAAAAAAGTTTTGAGGTAATCCTCAGCTGCCTTCACATCCGAACTTGCTGCCTCACCATGCCTGACGATAAAGTGAATGCTGGACCTTTTCCTGAAGTTATCAAACCAGCCTCTACGGGCTTTAAATGAGTCTTTCGGTGTGGAAGTGCGTGGGGTCTGCTCCAGCAAATCACCGTAAATCGCTTGTGCCTTCTCGAATATGATGCCCTCTGTTAATGTATCTCCTTTAAGCTGCTTCTCCGTCACCCACACCATCAGTAGATTCTCCATCTTTTCATGGAGAAAGCTACGGAGCTTAGAAATTATTGTAACGCCCTTAGCTGGCGTTATACCCTTTATCGACTCCTTCTGTTTAAGCACAGTGCATATCGTTGAAGTACTACGCCCGTATTGCCTTGCCAAGTCAGCCACTTGCACACCTTGCTCATATTTTTCTATGATTTCACACTTTAATTCAATAGACATCATCCTCTTCTGAGCACTGACCTTTCCACTCGCTTTCTTCGGACCCATGGTTATAAAAAGAAATGTGATAAAGTATGTAAATGCACAAAAGATGCTTCGACAAGGAGGTAAACAAGCACACTGACTGAGGGGTGGAAAACTATGAGACACTCGAGTCGTGGTAAACTGGTGGGTCCTGTGCAGCTGGCCGATCCGCGTGATTACTTGTATCTCAAATGTTGCTCATATTTCAAAGCAAAAAATCACTTGCTCGACAGTTCGTATCTCAAAAATCTAGTATGTTAGGGCACTCGTATTTCGAGGTACCACTGTATGTTGTGGGGTGTCTTAGCCACTTTCTAAGACTTTAATGGCAAGTGTCCAAATGCAAGAGTGAGGGAAAGAGGTGAAGAAGGAAAAGCAGCCTTAGTTGGTTTGGCTCAGTGGATAGAGCATCGGCCTGTGGACCAAAGGGTCCCAGGTTTGATTCTGATCAAGAGCATGTCGTTCCTCCTTGGCCCGAGTCCTGGTTGAGGCAACCAATAGATGTGTCTTTCTCACATCGATGTTTCTCTCTGTTTTTCCCACTCTCCCTAAAAAAAAAAAAAAAAAAAAAATCAATAGAAAAATATCCTTGAGTGAGGATTTACAAAAAAAGAAAGAAAAAATAATAGATAGAAACTAATAAAAACACAGTTTATTAAAAAGAAGAAGGAGAAGGAGAAAGAAAAACAAACCCAAGGCCTGGCCTTACTGCAATGGCTATGACTGCATGTGGAAACCCAGGGGAGGCCTGGGCCCACGAGTGCCCTCAGAGAGTAGTCCTTTCTGAGAAAAAAGGAAAAGACCATGTCTGTGGACTCTGTCTCTCGCCTCTGGTTGTTCTACATTCGCCCGAGGTTCTTGCTCCTCTACTGACCTGGCTCTGATGCTCAACACGTACACAAGCCACCCAGTCGGGCAGGAAGAACCCGGAGCTGCTGTGTGGGTCCAGCTGGGTCACCTCGTCCATTTCTGCGACTGTCACTCGAAGGTGTAGGAAAGATGATTGGCTGGGAGACCGTCCCTTTGCTGTGGAGGGTGTATCGAGGGACTGTTTCAGTGACAGCCCACTGACATGGTGTCCAGAGCCATTGGAGGACAGGCCAAGGCAGAGAGCGTGGTGACAGGTCCCAGAGCCTCTGACAGCCCTGGGGGCAGGGAGCACGAAGAAGGAAGGGCCTCTGGACGAAGCAGATGTGGCCCAACTCGGAAACTCAAGGAGGCATGACCCGAGGGAGGTGGCAGCTTCAAGGAGACCACGAAGTTCAAGGTGATATGAGCCCTGGGACATGGGGACCAGGAAGGAGAGGAATGGGAACGTAGGGGAGAACGGATGTGGAGGGATTTGAGTTATTAAAATGGGAGGGACAGAACAATTTTAAATGCTGATGAGAGATTCCAGTCAAAAGAGAGAGACTGAACTCGGACAGTGTGGGCCTGGAGTCTGGGACCAGAGGTGGCTCCACTGGGGAGGGAGGGTAGGTGTGCTGGGGGGTGTCTAGTTTTTGCTGGAGAAGGAGGAGTGGCCACAGATAAGCCGATTAGAAGTAACCGTCTGTCTCAGTGTTGAGTACAGGAAATGGGCCTCTCCAGAGTGTGGACTTTTGTTGGAGAGGTTGCTGAATTTCCCCAGGGCAACAGAATGCAGGGAGGAGGGGGAGAGGCTATAAGAACAAAGAACTGTGTGGGTGAGCCAGCCAGCCAGCCATCGTCAGGTGCAAACCCCTGAGACACAAGCTCAACTAGGGGGAGGGGGAGGCCACTAGGAAAGGCCTCAGCCCCAGGAGAAAAACTATTAACCCCAGAGCACTCAGCCAGTGAGGAGCCCGAGGAGGGACCCTCACCCCAAGGGTAAATGGCCTGTGACCACTGCTTGGTGTGTGCCTGCTCAACCTACTGAAGGCCTCAGTGCCAATCCCAACTTAGAACTCAGGCCGGTGCGCATCTCTCACATTGAGGACTTCGTGGTTCTTGTCGAGATTCTGCAGGGTCTGCAGATGGGCGGCTCCCTTGGTGCTGTGCTCTGGAAGGGAAGGTCCACCTCTAGGGACATGGCGGGTTTCCAGGTGGACCGGCCAACTGGGACAGGAGGGAGGATGGTGACTGGTGGCTGGTGGGGCCATGGGTGTAGAGGTGTGGGGGTTGCAGCAGAGAAAGGAGCCCGGGCTCCCTGAGGGGACAGAGGGCACGGTGCCACTCTTGGTGGCCACTCCGTCATGGCAGGAATCGTATTTTGTCCATGGACGTAGCCCAGCACTTACATGTTTGTCCCAGGAGATGAACTGGGTAGAAAAGATTCAGTCACACAGGAAGTTTTATGAGTGATGGTTTCTGGGACACCTTCTGCTGATGCCAAAGTTCATGGAACAGCCCTGGGACTGGCTGGCTGACGTGGTGGGGAGTGAGTCTCCAGGATGATGCGGTCAGGGGGCGCAGGGGCTGGGCTGTGGGTGGGTCAAGCTTGTGTTGAGAAAGGCTGCTCTGGCTGGTGGCAGGTTTGGGATAAGGGGTGGGCTGTGTGTCAGGCACTCAAGTCCTCAGGGAGTGCAGATGGGACTCGGAGGACAGTAGGTGGCTATGAGTTGGATAGTGTACCCCACTCCATGACATTCTGGAGCCTCAGAAGGCAGCCTTATTGGGAAATTGGGTCATTATTGCAGATGGGTTGGTCAGGATGAGCTCATACAGGAGCAGGGCTGGCCCTCAGTCCAGTATGACTTGTGTTCTTCTGAGAAGAGAGGAGCTGCAGGAGAGGCTCTGTGATGAGGAAATAGGAACCGGAGTGATGCTCCACAAGCTAAGAGTTGTCAGCACGGCCAGGAGCCACCAGAGCTGGAGTTGGGAGGAGTCCCCTCCCCCAGAGGCTTGGAGGGAGCAGAGGCACCTGGACTACAGACTCTGGTGGAGACAATAAATGTCTATTGTTTAACGCAACCCAGGACACTCCTACCGAGGGCTAGACTGAGGGCTGTGGGAGAAGGAGTGTTCCCACTGCAGACTGGATGATGGGGCAGGTGTCCAGAGAAAAGCCAGGTTTCCCCAGGGCCCAGAGGGTGTGGGGAAGAGGCTGAGATTGTGGGCCAGTTCACCATCAGCAGTGGGATCTCTAGAGGGAGGGTACAGAGTAGAGAAGGGAAGGGAGTTTCAAAGCCCTGTTTTCCTGCAAAATCTAAACACCGGATACACCTCTCATTCAATCTCCAGGAACACCTGCAAGGTGCCTTCTGCTCTCCAGCGAGTGAAGACATGGAGTCCCGAGGTGAAAATGGCTCAGAGCTATTGCTCAGCTGAGGCGGCCGGGCAGGGGCTCTGGCTCCGTCATCCCTCACTGGACCCACACTGCCTGCCCCTCAAACTCATTCCACAAGCACTCAGTGGGCTTGGGTGGCAACAATACAACAAACAGATTATATATATGAAATTATTAACCAATGTCACCAATAACTTTAGTGAAAAAATAAAGAAAACCCCTGAACCCCAATGAGTGTACACACATACAGAGGCAGCCCCGGCTGCAGAGAGGACATGGTGTGGTGTCCACGAAGACATGGTGTGGTGTCCAAGGGGGCAGTGAAGTTAGTGGCTTAAAACAACACACAATTATTGCCTTTTTGTCTGGAGGTCATAAGTCTGATGTGGGTCTCAGTGAGGTAAAATCA